>WSYQ01000108.1:0-549744 GCA_011426435.1 Lysiphlebus fabarum
GAGAAATATTTAATGATTAAATGAGACACTTGATAAAGTGAAAAGAGAAAGTTAAGTGAAAGCGTGCAGAAATATAAAAAAAAAAAAAAATTTATAAATAAATAAATGAAAAAAAAAAGAAAAAAAAAGAGACCAGACGAATGAAAAGATATCTTTGGATACATGAAGAGGCACCTCTAGATCTGGGTCGATGGAGCAGACATGTAGGTCACCAGTCTCAACCGATCGTTGCCTGTACATTCAACACAAAACTTGAATATAATAATATATACATATGTATATATATATATATATATCTTGACTTGTGTCTCTTTGTACCACAATAATAATAATCAGAGTTTGTCAGTGTTGATATATTTAATTATATAAAATTTATTAGTCAACATAAATGTCATAAAAGTAGCAAGGATATTATCATCATCATTTTTTTTTTTTTTTGATACTAATCAACGAAGGATAAATATTCATCAGAATATAAGAATATATATTTTTACGCTCTGAATTTTATCTCATTGACACAATTAATTTCAATCGATCAATGATTGATCATTATTTATTTTCAGTAAAAATATAGAAAAAAATAATTGATGATTTGATAAGTTATCAAATTGATAATCATATCATATGTATTTTATAAATTTGAAATAAAAATAAATTTATAAACGTTAATTGAAAAATGTTTTGACAATAATTTTATAATAATTGATCATTATTATTATATTTTATAAATTAAAAATTATTGGGTCATACGAATTAGGTCAACGATCAAACAACATGGTTAATATTATTTGATGATAAATGAAAATA
This sequence comes from Lysiphlebus fabarum, assembly GCA_011426435.1. Lineage (NCBI taxonomy): Eukaryota > Metazoa > Arthropoda > Insecta > Hymenoptera > Braconidae > Lysiphlebus > Lysiphlebus fabarum. The sequence continues at coordinate 808 of WSYQ01000108.1, forward strand.
TCAAATATTATAAAATTCATAGTCACAAAAAATTATCCTGACAAACATGTCAAAGTTTAAGATAATAATTTACATTTGACAGATATGTAATAATTTTTCCTATACGCAATTGAAGAAAAGTTTTTAACTTGATCATAAAACTATATCTTTATCTACCTAACTATCAATCAAGACTCACTTTCTTATTTTTTTTTTTTTATTATTTTCTTTCAAAATCCCTGTGGTAATGTTCTTTTACGATAAAAAGTTACTGAATACTTTTATGATCGGAAATGACAGAAAACGTCATGGACAAGTGGCTTGAATCGGTTCACTCATTGCAAAAGAATCAGATTTAAAATATAAAAATAAAAAATAAAAAAAACGGTAAAGATTATTATTAGTTCCGTTGGTTGACATTAAACACACCAATTTACCATAACAATATAAAATGTTAAATGAAAGTAAAAAAAAAATAAATAAATAAAAATATATAAAATTTTTACCGACAAAATAATTTGATTCTCTAGTTTCTAAGATATCTAATAATATATTTCTAGTATAAAATACCATTTACAATAACTACTGTGTATCATAGTTATAATAAAAATAATAAAAAAAAAAAAAAATTCTCAGAATATGATAGATCATTAATTTAATATTGTCTTTTATATATACTTGTGATTCATGACAAATTTAAAATTTTATAAAGTAGACGTGAAAATTTTTTCAAATAACAATATTGTCATAAAATTATTATCGATAGTTAAAGCATCAATTTTTATTTATATTTTTTTATAGTTTTTGGAATAAATTTTATCATAAAAAAAAATAAAATATCAAGAATTTATTTATTTATTTATTTTTTACAAATTTTAATATGACAAATAAACTACTACTGTCTTTACTTTGTTACGACTACACTTAATTTATATTATTATTATAATTTTGATGAAACTGAGGATTTGTATTAACTACATGAACAAACCATAGTAATTTGAGTTATTTTGTATAGTTATATACAAGTAGATGGTAACAAACATGGCCTAGAACTTTCAACTACAAACCCAAAAGGATCATAGACACGAAAGGCTTTATATACGAAATACTTGACAGTGAATAAATAGCTAAACTTTTGCATTATTGTGTTTGAATAGTCAACAATGATATACCTTTTATGATTTTACTATCAAAGTATTCAACATCTGGACAATTATAATTTCTTGATTATAAAATAATTCATTTATCACATCATGTTATTTTGTTTTGCGGTTGTTAAAATTATTGATAAATATATTAAAAAGAAAAAATATATATTCAATGATCGATTGATTAAATGGTTCATTAAAAAAACATCAATAATAATTATCATGATTTATATTTAAAAATAATATAAATTGATTGAACGTATATTTTTTTTTTTGATGAACTGAAACATCCGTAAAAAGTAATTATTCACAGTAGATTTGATTTTTGATATAAACGGTAAATTCTATTAAATAGTTGATAGAACGAGTATGAAAAAGAAAAAAAAATATATATATACATATATTTTTTAAATATGAAATAAAACATTCTGAATAAATGGAGATATGAATATTCCATAACTATTATTTTGATTTTGATTTCAATTTGATTTCTCTGTATAAATTGAATTCAGTACGATGAGTTTTGCAATGTCATCAAAAGATCTTGTATAGTTTGAGTATAATAAAATAAAAAAATAAAAAATTCTTTTCAATTTTTTTATAAAATAATCAATATTTGATGCAACATCTAATTATTTTTTTTTTTTAAACTTTAATATATACTTGTGAATGACACCAAGGAATAATAATATAAAGAAATTATTTTTACTTGAAAAAAAAAAAAATAATAATGTAATGTGTTTTTGTAATGTCTATAAAATTCTAGGTCAATCAATAGACATATGAAATTTTTTATTTATAATTTAAAAAAAAAAAAAAACTTTCATCGTTCAATGAAAGACATTTTTAAAAAAGTCTCATATAAAATTAATAAATTTAAAAATTATTCAATAATATTTAAAAATAAAATTCGATAATAAATTAAATTATAATTCGTCATTAATTATACAGAGTTATAAAAAATTTAAACACTTAAATTATTTATAGAAATAAAAAAAAATAATAAAAACTTGAATAACTAAAATTACCTTCGATAGAATATATTTTTTATTTTATTTGTCAATTCATGAATATATTTATTTAAAAAAATAAATAAATAAATAAAATTGTATTTTTTGAATATTTATATATTTTTCACTCATTGACATATACTAAAAATGCAAAGAAAAAATAAAAAAAAAAATAATTTTATTCGATGTTTAATTCAATATGAAAACGGTACTTTAAATAAATTTTATAAAAACACGTCAAAACTTAATTAGCAGTGTCTTCAAGGTTGTAATTATCATTATGAAAAATTTCGTAATAAAATTCAAAATAAAAATATTAAAAAAAAAAAAAACAAAAAAATACAATAAACTGTTAACCATATATACAGAAAAATTTACAATATTTTTTTAATTAATTTATCAAGAATCTTTTTTAATTTTTAAATATTTTTATTTTGTTTTTTAGGTTGATGAAAGGCAACAATGCGTTCAGTATACCTCAGGGTTTCTCTTCAGAATTCAGGAAATTTTAATTATAAAGACGACGATTAATTTACCAGACTATGTCATGCTGTGAACTGAGAGTAAAAAATAAAAAAAAAAAAAAAAAAAAAAAACTATGGAATTGTGGCATTCATTTTTCACATCTCAAACATATTTCCCTTGAGAAAGTTTAAATAAAAATTTTCCAATTGTATTTATTATTTATAAAATTTTTTTTTTATTTTTATATATTTATTTAAAAATAGTTATAAAAATAAATAAAAAAAATCTCTATTTAATATATTAATTTAAGTTTGTAACATTAAAAAAAACATATCGTAGTTTTTATATAATTTTTTTACTAGTTTTTTAAAATAAAAATTACAATGCAAATGAGAGCACTTAATCAAATTATACCCATGAGAAAAAAAATAAATTAAAAAAAAAAAAAAAAAGTGAAATTATAATTAAAATATAAAATTAATTATTTATTTATTTTTAAATTTATATTTATTTTTTATTTTTTATTATTATTTTTTTGTGAGTTAATGATATAGCTTATAAATTAAAACAAATAAGCATTTAAATTTGTATAAAATTCTAACCCACTTTTGCTACCTCTGTGACTGTTACTAAATTATATTCATCTAGTTGAACTTTTACTGGTTTATCTGTTAATTTCGCGGGTGTTAATGGAAATTCGTTAGTGTAGGGTATTTTAATATTGGTCGTAGTAAAACTTTAACTACCTTATTGCGCTATAAGTCGTATAGGTATATCTATGTATATAAAATAGGGAAAATTATTTTCATACTAAAATTTAAAATTTACTTATGTATTTACTATTTATATAACCCCATAAACATTAAAACAAAACCAAGTTATATTTTGCGGATTTAAAGCTAAATTATTATTTTAAATATTTTAAACTTCAATTAAATCATATATAAATATATATGCATGTAAAAAAAATTTTTTGTTTTAAACTTTAAATTGTTAAATTAATTTACTATATTAAATAACGACAATAACTCGTACTATTTTTAAATCTATTATTTCAATAATAATATTATTAGAAAAAATAAAAATTACAGACTTCAAATTGAAAAATTAAACAATAAAAAATAATTAATTTTTTTTTTAAATATATATTATTATTTTTATTCTTAGTCAGCACGTAATAAAAGACACAAAAAAAAAAAAAAAAAAAAATTATAAATGAAAATGTTAAAAGTTAAGAGTCTTTTTTTTTTTTTGTGTAACAATATCTTCAGGTATTTTTTATAATTTTTTTTTCTCTGTAATTTTTATTTTTTTAGATTTTTCTTTGCATTTTTTTATTCACAGCAGGACTATTACTACCCGAGGATAGTTTTGATACCTAGTTTTAATCAGTGTGCTTTGTAATATACTGTTCATTGCAAAAGACGTAAATAAAGCTTTATAAATAACAAACAGTGAAAGTAATATTAAAATTGTATATACTTAAAAAAGGTGAAAGATTAATTAATAAAAGTCAAAAAATATATTTATATATTTAATAAAATGTTGGATGATATTTTAATTGATATTAATGATACAAACTATAAATGCAAATCGACATATTTTCTTCAGTAAGATGCAACTGATGATACATGATCATTTCAACACACGCTATATAATTCAACTTTTCTATACATGTTTTTAATATTTTTACGATATTTTTTTCAATTCCATGAATGGACAGACATGTATATATAACTATTCAATATATAAATATATATTTATAACATCAACAAATACCAACACATTAAAACAAGAAATATCTGTATGTTTATTTTATTAAAAAATAAAAAAACAACTGATAGATTGTTGCAATCAACTTTCTACAACACATCAATCAAAAATAAACGAGGCAATCTTATCAAGGATTTGTGATTTATCATAATCATTGGTGAATATATATTTAGACTGAGTTAATAAAATTAAAAACTACAAAAGATTGACTCTTAATCAAAATGTACTTTTATAAAAGTAATACAAAATAAATATATAAATAAAATATATATTTTAAAATAAATTAATGAAAAATTAATTTAAAAGCTGGATCAAAAAGATTTTAATATGCAAACTTGAAAATTTATCCACAAACTGAATTAATTTTATTCAACTTTTTAGAATATTTTTAGTTAAAGATAAAAATTTTTTTATATATATATAGTTTGCAAAATGATGGTGCTTTATATATATATACACCAAAAAAAGAATGCATAATTAGAATGAGGTGGATTATTGAAGGGTGTATATATTGCAAGGGATGAAAGCTATATATACAAGAGGATATTTTAATTTGTTTAACGTGAGAACTGAAATGTGAACAAGGATATGCCTGTGGCATCTCATGTTAAATTATAAAAGAAAAACTTTGACAATGTCAACTTTGTATTTGATACAAGAAGCTCTTTTTTATTTTTATTTAAATTTATCATTAGTTTATTAATAAAAAAAAAAAAAACAAACAATGATATTTAAAAATAGATAATTTATTAGTTTTTGTTTTAATAATTGAATGACAATTGAAGAAAAATAAAATAAAAAAAAAAACAAAATTAGGTGGTTAAATCACAATGAGTCAGCTTTACAACAAAGTCAAAAAAATATTTAAACATAAAATAAAGAGGATAAATTTAAAAACGTCTTAATTTCCACATGGTTAAATTTATTTTACTATTACAAACTAAAATTTTCTCATTTTCTACTTTACTCAGTTATTTTGTAAAGCTCACTTAAACTTGTTCAAGTACTTAATAAGATTCTTGAATCGTCTCTGTAAATAATTGTTTTCATTAACTTCTACTGAGCGTATCATCTTGAGTATTCGATTGACTGTGAAATGTAACTAAAATTAAACTATAACGTTATTTGTATAAGTCAAAGTTGTATACAGTCAATCTGACATTAGGATAAATTATTTTTGAAAAAAAATTCAACTGACAAAATATTTAAAATATATCAAATAAATTATAGGACAACATGAAACACCGTGACTTTATCTAAAAATAAATCTTCAAAATTTTTATTTAATATGAGTCATGAAAATTTCTTTAAATACTATGCTACTGTACAAAAAAAAAAAAAACTTTTAACTATATATAAAATACAGGAAATAAAAGATGATGAAGCAAAAAAATAAAAAAACAAGTAGCAAGAATCAAGTGGTGAAAAGTAGAATGACTTGTAGGATAAAATGCGTCCCACAAATATACCACTAAAAAAGTATAAGTTTGTTCAGAAACAAAAGGTATAAAGTTGATGAACAACGATGAAACTTGTCTGTTGAATGAGTAAGATAAAAATAAGAAAAACTAACCAAAATATATCAAACTTAACTTCATGATATTTCTATACCCAGTTACCATTTTAAAACACCAAGAAAAATAATCATACTTTTAAATTAATTGATTTGTTTTTTTTATATATAATTAATTATATTATCTGTCAATATATACAAAATGTTTATCAAATACTGTTCATTTTATCATGCGAGCATTATAAAATTATCAGAATGCCAAATAATAATACAATTGTACAAACAGATGTAGGTATATATATATATTAAGTACATTACTAAATCCCAAAAGACACATTCCCATCGTTTCTCATCAAACCGATAAGTCACGTTCGCACATTGCTATACGACAACAGAATATCATACATTGCCGCAACAATATACGTACATATATATTTGCAAGTACATAATATACTATCAAGTTATGTTGTTGTCTCTTGGGCGGTGAACTGACAAGCAGAAGCGACCTCATCGATTGGTACCTACGTGATTTCAATGTCAATATGATACTCATCATGTTCAAGTAAATAAATAATAATAATAATAATGAAAAAGCAAAAGATAGTCACTTGTATTGTTATTGTCACATTGACAATGAAAACGTAAATACCATATCGAAGTAAACATGATAAATAAATATGTACTGTATATTTATGCTTTTCAAAAATAAATATAAAAAAGTTCAATGAACTATATTGAAATCAATAAAAACAACTACACACACACACACACACACATGCATGCATGATTAAAATTATATGTAAAGATTGTTAATGATTAATTAATTTTATATATAACAATATAATGAGGAAAAAAAAAAAATATTCTTTTTTATCTCAAGAAAACAAGATAGGCTTGATTAGGTACAAAAACCCATTGAACTTTTCTAAAGTATTGATTCAAAGAGATGATTTTTTTTAAATAAATTAATATTAAAATAATGCAATATTAATTAATGATATTTGAATTAAAAATTTAATTGCAAATAACTGCAAGTTTATTTTTTTTTTAATTTAATTTGGAAAAATTATTTTTCATCAGAATAATTTTTCAAGCAGGTAATTTTTAGAGAATTGTTTTGCAAAATCAAATTATATTTATCCCAAAAAAAAAAAAATAAAAAATAAATATAATAGCAGTGTCCATAAGACATTAAACGCAGGCATTTCAACCAAAGTGGCTGACTAAGCTGTATACCCTTCGATTCAATGGCCGTTCATTTTCACCTATCCCATATATATCTATATAGCTATTTCCGATAATCGTTCATCGAGCATTTTGCGGGGCCATTGAGGCCATCAGCAGCCACTTCCCATGACCAATACTCAATCATTTTTCTATATTACAAATATTGGGTGTCAAGTGAATGTCCAAAGAAGATAAGAAAATATATTTATACACACATTATTGTGAAACAGATAAATTATGTAATTTTATTTTAAATAAAAATTTATAATGAAAATATTATTTATAATATTTATTAAATCATAAATTTTATTTAAATATAAAATTGATAATTTGAAATAAAATAATTTTTAAGTATATATACTCAATTTTATAAATATAAAATTTGTTTTTTTTTTTTTTTACTGAATATATAGTTTATAATTTAAGATCAAAGCATCAAACAAATATTGAATTTTTTGACGTTTGGTACTGTATCCATGATTTATGAATGAAAAAAAAAAATATATATATATATATATAATAGTAGAGTTTATAAAAGATGGAAGGTTACAAAAAAAAAAAATATGTATATTGAAATTCTCGATCAGACATCCAAATGGAAAAAGCATGAGTGACAGTTGCAATTTAGTATAATTTTAACTAATGCAACTTTCAGATATTTGATGAAAAAAAATATGCAGAAAAAAAAGAAAAAAATAATAGATTGAAAAGTATAAAATAGTATCAGAACAAATGTCAAATTTGATATTTGAATATTAACAATGAATTATCTTTAAATTTAAAATATGACAAATGCATTTATAAAAGTTATTGTTTTATAAAATTGAATGAAATTTTTATGAGAAACAATTTAAAGAGGTAGCTTTAAAAACATTATTATTTGTAAATATATAAATAATAATGGCCAATAGACAATTGAGCATGTTGGCATTCGGAAATTGCAACGAGAATAAACTGTAGATGCATATATAAACAAGTGAATTTGATGAAAATTTTATATAGTCAAAACACGATATTCTTTATTTTCAATTGTTATTGTTATCATTGATTTTGTGATTGTCATTTTACTCAGCAAACAATAAGTCGATATTGTTGACGAATAAAAATTTATATATTTTATAAGCTTTAATAAACATTCATCATCTTTACACATCAAATTTCATTCAAAAAAAATATGTGTAAAAAAATTTTGTCATGTCAATGTTCTCGAGTCTCTTGGTTTTAAATTCCAAAAGAGTCACTCTAAAATAAAGTGACAAAGAGAGAAAATAATATGCAAAATAAAGATAACTGATAGCGAAACCCGAGGATTACGTAATATTATTAAAAAAAATAAAATAAAAATTGCTTTTAGTCATATATATTTATTTTTTTATATATAAATTTTTTTGGCAATTCAGTTTGGACGTTTTGCAATTTTTATGTATCGTCCAAAATTTTACAGATGGATAATAACAATGAAAAATAATAATTTTTACACCAACCTCGAAAAGAAAGTTGATATATATATGAAAATTTATAACGTGTAGTGTGATGTGCATAAATTTTTTTTTTGATGCTTTTTTCTTTTTTGCATACACAGTAAAATTACTATGCCAACCGAAAAAAAATAAAAAAATAATATAAAAACCGACGAATCAAGAGCAAAAAAAAAAAAAAATTAAAAAACTAAAAAACTAAAAAAAAAAAAAAAAAAATTCTGAATAAGAAAACTTTAAAACAACTCACGCTCAAGCTACATGTCATTCTAGTTTTCCAGGTGTCGAGAGGAAAAGTCACTCTCGTTATCTTAAAAGGTTTCTGAATAATTTTATCTCTACAAAGTAATTACACTATTGATTTTATAAAATAATAAACGGATTTTTAGTAAAACTACACAACAATTAACTACTAATTAAATTAAATTTTTTTAATTAAATTTAAATTAATAAAAAAAAAACTATTTTTGCAAGTTTATATTTGTTGTAAAGTTTAACATTATTTAAATTATTTTAAATTGATTAAATATTACCTTTATTATTTGAAATAAACTTTCATCATGAATTACTTTTGAAAATTCTTAATAAACATCTTACCTGTAACAAAAAATAAAACAAAAATTATTATTATTATATTCAAATTTAAATATCCTAAAATATATATCGATATTTTAAAAACAAAATTTTAAATTACTCTGTTAAATTTATAATAATACAAATTTTAAAAAAATAATAAAAAACCAAGTTCATTATGTAAAATAAATATTTTTCAAGCATATGATTACGTATAGTTTATTTGAAAAAAAAAATTAAATAAAGAAAAATATTTTTCAAATATAATGAAAAAAATGTAAATAAAAATGAAAAAAAAATATTGAAACAATTGTAAAGTGAAGATAGTTTACCAAAACACTTCAATAGTTGCATCATCAGAATATATATTGTAAATTTGAGTTGTTCTATAGAAATACACGATATGAAATTTCAAGTTTGTTTACAACTGCATATATTCAATGTCTATATATTCAAGCATTCAAATTACGTCACTATATTGCAATACTTGAATTTAGTAAAATGTCCAACAGACATTTTCGTCTTCTCTATTGTTATATCAAAGTTTCATTAATATATATAACAATGTGTTTTCATGAATATATATATATTATCTTTAAAAGACACAATCTAGATTGAATAATATACAGTGTCTAAACTTAAATTTGTAGGCATCACACACATATTTCTAGCAATGAACTTTATTTGTAATTAGAGATGACCTCAACTGATATAAAACTGACTTTAAACTTTATATGGCATGTTTTATTTTTTATATTTAATTATTTACATATAGATTTATCTCAAAATCATTTGAACAATAATATTATTATCATGTTTTTTTTATATATTTATTTATTATTTTATTTACTTTGATAAGTATCTTAATTTTTAAATTTTAACTTAAAAAAAAAATAATAATAATAAGAAGGAAAAATTAAAAATACTTTTTGTAAAGTAGTTGGATTTTATTTTTTTTTTTTTTGTTTGCATTCTCAGCACTTGGTTTTATCATATACCTTGGTTTTGCATCTTGATATTTTAAAAGATAATTACTCTCTTGTCTCTGGGTGAAAGAGAAAATTCAACGAAAAAAATGATAATAATAATGATAATTGTAGAAGAAAGTTTTTTGTTTTTTAAACTCATCTTGTGACTATAGTACTAAAAACTTTTTTGATGTAAAAATCATTCTGATTTTCACGGTCCAAAAACAAAAAAAATTAAATAAATAAAATGAGACTATGAATATAGGATATATTGAAAAAGTTAGTTTAAATGACGGCTCAAAGTATTGAATATATCTTGAGCATAATAAAAAAAATAAAATAAAAAATAGTAAAGGTTATATGGAGATTACTTGAGCTATTTCTATATATATATTTTTTGCAATATTATTCAAGTTGATGCAAGTATACAAGATGCATTTGACTAACGACATTTAAAAAACTGAATTTTTAAAACTAAACTTTAGTATTTTATTCACGTTTCAATTATGAAAATAATATTATTTCTAAACAAACTACATAAATTGAATAATTTTTAATCTATCATTAAATTGATTTAATGACAAACAAATAAATAAATAATAAAATATATTTATAGAAAACATTTATCAATAATAAATTAAACTAAAAAAATAAAAAATATAATAAATATTGACAAACTAAAAGGTTAATTAAATAAACATTATTCCTTTTTTTTTTTTTTTTTTTTTTTTTTTTTTTAAATTAAAATAACATTTTTCATTAAAAAATGTTCACCTTTACTTTTATTAGTATACTAATTGAAATGCCAATTTACAAAAGCTATTATTAAACACCAAGAAAATCTGTGAAATGAAAAAAATAATAAAAAAATATAATGAAAGTAAAATGAATAAGAAAAAAAAAAATAATAATAAATAAAGAAAAATATTTTCAAGTTGGTATACTTAATATATTTATTATTTCATAAGAAAACCATGGTTCTTCATAAGATTTTTATTTAACGTTACACATAGAAAAAAGTAAATGGATGAAAATGAGGATGTAGATGACAGGATTATGAAGAGTAGAAAAAATTCTGTTGAATCATGATAAAAGAAAATAGCAACAGAAAAAAATAAAAAAAATAATAATAAAATGTTCAAGTTAAGCAAGGTGGAATATAGATTCAACAAAAAAAAAAAAAAAAAAACTGTGAATCTGGTTGACTAACGCACAATAGATATTTTTTTTAAAAATAGAAAAAAAAAATTTAAATAAAAAAAAAAACTAAGCTTAGAAATCTTTGACTCAATAATATCGGGGTCAGTGGGACAATCACCGGAGAAAGTTACCAGCTCGTTTCCCTTCGTTCTTCATTAAAAAAAAAAAAAATATTATAATATTTTTTTTTTTTTAACTTCGTGCTTGGGGGAAACGATCGCCTCTCATTTCCTTGGCCTCATTCAAATCAGATTCACGCTTGAATACCGGTTCATGTGTATCATTCAAACTTGATTGAGATACGAGCAATTTTTTACGCCAAAAAAAAAAATTATTAAAAATAACAAGGATCAAATTTTAAATATAAAATGAAGACTAAATTGCAAGTATAAAATGATAATTTAAGATGAAATATTTCATACAAGCTGGCACACATAAGTCAGAAGTCGGCAATTTTTAAATCTGCAAAACCACATGGCCATGAATCTTTCACTGATCTAATTGGAAAAGTCTAAACTGTCAATAGTAATACAAATTTCTGAGCACGTAGAGCATTTGTTCGTGGATACAGAAAAGTTATAAAAAAAAAAAAAGTAAAATATATTACTTGGGTTCACTCGGTCGACATGAATGCCAAGATTTACAAATAAAAAATAGTCAGATTGCATTTTGGGTTTCTTTAATAGAACCAGACAATACAACTAAATTGATATATATATATATTTTATTTTTATATTTTTATATTATTTATTTTGTCCTCAATTCACAAATCTAATTAAGAATTTCTTAAAAGAGTTTATAAAAAAAAATAAAAAAGCTCTTTTAAAATGTACGAAAAAACAAAAAAAAAACTAAAATACCCAAGTATTAATGATTTTAAACAAAACTAAATTCGGGTAATTCAAAAACTTTCAACTTACTCAACGAAAACAACATTAAAAAAAAAAAAAAACTTTATAACTCAATAAAAAATAAAAAAAAAAAAAAAACTTTTTATAAAATCATAAAAAGCATCAAAATAAATTTATAAAAGTGTCATTTTAAATAATTTCTAACATCTGCAAAAAAAAAAAAACTATAAAAAGTTAAGATATTTATTATCGATTGAATGATGTATAAAATAATTTATGAATTAATATATTTTGAATAAAAAAATACAACATAAATCATTAATAATCAAAGTATAAAATATAAAATTTAAAAAAAAATTCAAATAAACTAAAATATTATGATTGAAAAAATTATTATTATCAAGTGTATAAAAGTAGGCGTGAATTGCATTAACGGATGATTAATTACAGATGCAAATGAAAACTTTTATATGTAAATCTTTTATGAATATTATAATAAAAAATTTCGTATTTGTGTATAAAATATTATCTCAATGAATCGCGTATGCCACGCACCTGATCCTTGACATTGTGAGAACTAACGATCGCCGACCTCAGTCAAATAAAATTAAATATATATATAAACACTAGTAAAACTTTCACAGTATAAAGTCAGTGAGAACTACAAACTTTCTGATCTAATGTGCCAAAATTCTCACATATTTTAATATCATAAAATTTATTATATCAAATCAAGATTGATTTAATTATGATAAAATTTTTTCATCAAAATAATAGCTGTATTTGCTAAAACCTCATAAAACTTTTGACAAAATTTTAATAATTTACAATTAATTATTATTATTTATTGTTAATAATATAAAATTAATCAATAACAATAATATTTTATGCAAATAAATTTACATAAAATCACTCAAGAAATATATTTCTTATGAAGATTGTCAAAAGTCACGTATTTCGGCTTTTAAATCAGCCTCTCAACACGTCCTTGTAACTTTGAAGAAACTTGCACATAGTGTTTTCTAAATGACCTCAACAAGACTTCACTATTTGATAACTGGGTTCAACATGTTCATAGTGATTGAAAGTTTCATATTTTGTTTATTATTATTATAATCTGTGTACTTTATAAGTACTCATGTTAAATTTTGAAAACTAAATTCTTCTTTCAAAAGAATGAATTAAAATGAGATTATTTTTAAAGAGGATAAATTATTAATTTATTTAATAAAAATTTTTTTTTAGTAAAGGTATTTAAGCAACAAATAAAATTACTAAAAATATTTTTAAATATAATCGTACATGTGAAATTATGCTGTCACGAAATAAACATAGTTGCGAGGTCACAGCGTGAGGTTACTACGTCTGTTCTTTCAAGTATCTCTGGACACTTTGACCGAATTTGAGGCTCATATAAACGTAAGCCATGTCACGAACTCAACGTTGGAAAAAAAAATTTTTTTTAAAATAATTTAAAAATAAAAAAAAATTTGCTTGACATCATTCAACCTGGCCTCGCAATCTTCACGTCATCAAGTCTTTTATCGGAACTTTTTTTCTCTTATTTTTTTTTCATTCATTCAATGTGTCTTTCTCATTTATGACCCAAAAAAAAAAAAAAAAAAACTACGCATTTTTATCAAAAATAATCAATGTAATTGGAATATTATTATTTATTATCAATAAATAATAAGTATGAAGATTATTTAAAAATCAAAAACACAATTCAAAGTGATAATCAAAAAAAAAAAAAATACAAAAGAAATAATACGAGTTTTTATAGAATGTACATGTTTTCGATTAACAGCGGTACGCATAAAAGAAAATAAGATCGATATGTATCTCAATTGAAGTGGATCCGTGAAAGCATCAGACAAGATTTGCAAGTAATGGCTAACGAGCATCGATGCAAAGTTTACGATCCCATGTTGAATTGTACATACACAATGATTTACACCGGTCATTGGGTCATGGTCGTACAACTCCTCCCCATAAACACTTAAAATACAGACACAAATATAATGTTTAAAAAATCATACACATTTCAAAAGGATATTCGATAGTCAAGTCACGAATGCATCCAACAACAAAAGAACTAACAACTATAGTTGTAATTAGTTTCGCGGCAATTTCAAATTGAACATAATTTTTACCGAGAAATTCTTATTCCATTACTATTTATATGTATATATTTATTTATTTTTTATTTTTCTTATTTATCGAGTAATCTAACTACTCAAAATAGTAAACGAACGGGAAACTATGAAATTAAATAAACGTGACATTTACCCGTTAGTTAATAAAGTTTAAATATATTTATAATATATAAATTATCATGTATAAATAATAATATTTTAGAAAAATTTAAAATTATAACTATAGTATATATATATACATCGAGGGCAACACACTCAAAAGTATGAGTAAAGCTACAGTGTCGTCCTGAAATATATTTAAAATATGAAAAGATAATTTAAAACAGGACAACACACTTAAAAGTATAAGTGGACCATGAGTGTTGTCCTGAAATTTATTTAAAATATGAAAAAATAATTTAAAACAGGACAACACACTTGAAAGTATAAGTGGACCATGAGTGTTGTCCTGAAATTTATTTAAAATATGAAGAAAAAATTTAAAACAGGACAACACACTTGAAAGTATAAGTGGACCATGAGTGTTGTCCTGAAATTTATTTTAAATATAAAAAATAATTTAAACAGGACAACACACTGGAAAATATAAGTGAACACTGAGTGTTGTCCTGAAATTTATTTAAAATATAAAAAAATAATTTAAAACAGGACAACACTCTCAAAAGTATAAGTGATGGCTCAGTGTTGTCCTGAAATTTATTTTAAATATAAAAAATAATTTAAAACAGGACAACACACTTGAAAGTATAAGTGGACCATGAGTGTTGTCCTGAAATTTATTTAAAATATAAAAAAATAATTTAAAACAGGACAACACTCTCAAAAGTATAAGTGATGGCTCAGTGTTGTCCTGAAATATATTTGAAATATAAAAAATTAATAATTAAGCTCAATTACAAAGTCAATAAAGTTAATTATTATTAATTTAAAAAAACAAAAAAACAATTACAAATAAGTAAATTTAGTTGCGATTAATTTGTAAGTAACATAATGATATCAAAATGTATTTAATTTTAATTATATATTCCTGAATATTAAATAAAATCTACACCAACACACCTGTCTGTCACAAGTGTTCCAATCACTAATTGTACAGTACAATGTTGGATATATTTTATTGACAAAGAAATAAATTGATTAGAAGCACGAGGTGTTGGCACATCGAGGACATGCCAGAGATGGTCCTTCATAGTAAACAATCAAGTCAAACTGCAGTGTATATACATATATATTGTTGTTATTGTTGTTATTGTTGATACAGGTATATTCAATTTATAAATAAATATATACAACAGCAACAGCAACAACAACAACAACAACATAGCTCAGGAAATCCATTCTCCTTGTCTTGCCACATGGTGACAGACTTAATGGATATAAACTCAACAACGGTATACATATATTTTAACCCCATACCAACATATAGACTTTCAAACAATTCACAAAGTACTGTAGCTTATATATATATATATACATCAGTACAACTTTAATTGTGAAATTCATTAAAACGACTCTAATTAAAACTTCATATATCATCTATTAAAAGTTGGTAACTCTCAGTTTCAAAGATGCTTGTATCCTCATGCAGCTGTAGATGGAAGGATCATATTAGACTGAATTTTTGTATTTTTAAATTTTTAATTGTAACTTAAGAAACATTGTTTAATATTGAAATAAAAAATTTTAAAAAATATACTATAGTTTTAATTTCTTTTTTTTTTTTTAATAAAATTAAGTTTAAATTTATTTATTTTTTTTTTCTAATTTAATTTAATATTTTTAACTATCAAGTAAATCATAGTTATATATTCTAGTGGTTAAATTTCATTTAGATATACTGTGTGGTTATGTTTTTATATATAAAGTTTATTTAACTTTTTATTTAAGATTTTTATTTTCAAGGCCCCTAGAGATACCTCCAAATTACTCTGAGAAATACGTTAATAAAAAAAAATATATATTTATAAAAAAAAAAAAAAATGTGTTTGTATTATGTATCCTATACACACTTTGTTAACCAGTTTTTTATTTCCCTTTTTTTTTTTTTTTCATTATTTTTTTTTCTAACAAGCACTTAAAAAAGAGGTCACTAGCCAAAGGTACTGTCCTACTCAACAAATATGTTTTGTACCTCAACAAATCTTTATTTTTATTTTAAAAAAATTCAAGACATTAGAAAAAAAAATAATAATAATAAAATATAAATTCTAACTGGATATTTCAAGTTTTTTTTTCTTTCAATGCTAATACAGCAAACGAGGAAAAAAAATAAAAAAAAACGAAATTCTTTGAAATTTTATTAAATATGCTAAAATAAATTAAAAGTCAAATAAAACTCAGGTATAATCAAGTTTTATCATCAATTTAAAATTTAAAAAAAAAGTAATTTTTAATTTATAAATTTAAAAATAAAAATTAATATTAATTTGGCATGATCTTTGCTTTTCGACATATAAACTTTCACCAATCTCAACTTGTGCATATTGCACATTAGATGAAAATGCAGTGAATAAGAAAAAGATAAATAACTAAAGAGGTAAAATGAGAAAAAAAAAAAAAACATATTCATTTCTAAAATTAGACACAGCAGTATTACTGTGAAGCAAAATTTATGTATATCACAGTTATTAATATCTAAAAAACCACGAAAAAACATGGATTGTAGTGTATGCTTTTTATTACGATTTGCATTACTAATATTGTTTTCAGTTGTAAAGAAAATTTTATTCCTATATTTTAAAACAAAAATGCGTTCTACATGTGGTGTGGCCCACACTCATATACCTCAAGGCTCATACATTTTTTTTCTCATCTAGCTTATGGCCAAAATGAGAGCAAAATAAAAAATAAAAAATAGAAAAAAAAAAAAAAAAAAAATCACACAAATTACCAACAATTTTCTACACAATATATACGATAAAAGTTGATTATACTTTTTTCACTTTACGTGTATCACGCGATTTAAACCCAAGAGAATAAACACTTTTTTTTTTTTTTAAATTTCCATTGAATTAAAAATTATTTTTTATAGAAATAAAATAAATTCAAGTATTTGATATGTAATATATAAAAAAAAATAATAATAACAAAACTAAATTTAAATTGAATTAAACTTGACAATATACAAATAAATTTATTTTAAAATTTTAAATTAAATATGTGTCTTTTTTAAAACAAAAGTATATAAATTTTAGAGTTAAACTACTTTACAAAGTAATAAGAAAAGCCTAAAAAAATTTACAAACAAGACAAAATATATATTTACAAACTCATTGTTAAAAGAGAAATGAAAGAATTGGTAATCGACAAACTTTAGAAAATCTAATTGAACAAAATGGCTGACCTTAATTGACAGGTAGCAATCTATTGGCAGAAAAAAAAAAAAAATGTGCATTTCAAAAGTTGTTGAAAAGTACATTTAAGTTTCTTTAAATTGTATTTTCAAGAAATACTGCTTTTGTGTGTTTATATTGTTAAAATTATAGATTAAACACAAGAGAAGCTTTTCAACGTGTAAAATAAAGCAAATAACGAAAAATAATAATTTAATTATTTTAATCATTGGCAAAATAATTAGAAAAAATAGATAATTTTTAATGAATAAAAAAAAAAAACAATGTAATTAGTTATATTATTTCGTGGTAAACCAAAAACCGTGTAAATTATTATTGTTGAAATAATAGAAAGCTATATTTGTTGTTGTTAAATGTAAATGTTAATTATTTTTTATTTAAACATTAGAAAAATGACAAAATAAAACTACATATTATTTTTATTAATTTAAAATTTAAAATTTATTTATCGACATACCGCAAAAGGCATTGCTTATAATATTTTGTGATTTCCTTATTTTCAAGCTTCTCTAATCAATTAGACAGATTTAAATGAATGCTTGTCACGATTATATATACAAGCGGTATATTTTTTACCACAATATTTACAAAGCTTTTAAAAATTACATCGTGGCTAACCGTCAAATTATTTTAATTTTTTTTTTCAGGTTAAATAATGGTTTATTCTATACTTATTATTAAATTATTTAATATATAAAATTGAATTGTTCTAAATAAGCAGTGCAATTTGTATAAAAAAATATATAAAAATTTCTCAAATAAAAAACACGTTAAATAATCAATAAAAATTTCTTGAAAATTCAATTTTTTACTGACATATTTTATTTTTAAAAAATATAAATAAATAAAATTTTGTCATGATATTAATGGAGTTGCAACATCATCATGTATATAAAATTTATGAATTAATAATTTTATTTTTTATTCCTAATGTATATATCTACTTTGCCAAAGTGCATGCAACATTGTCAAATGACTTTTCAAATGTTAAATTCATTCAAATTATCTTTTATGCCATTCTCAAGGGAAGACTGTTACATTTGAATCTATTTTAGAAAAGATTGGAACTTTTTAAAAATAATTTTTATATAAAATAAGACACAGGAAGATCAAATGAAGAAATATTGTTTATTGAAGAAAATAAACTGACTGCTTTTCATGATAAAAGTATCATTTATAATAGTTTTAATTTTTACTATTATAGATGGTAAAATTTTATATACAAAAAGCACTATTGGCTGCCAACATTTGTTTTTATATATATTTTTTTTTTTTTATATGCCAAGTGAATGTTCTTATCGTTTGATTCGCCTCGTTTACCAAGTTGCCTCTAGAAAGGCAGGAAATCGTGCAAAACAATAAACGTGGGTGTAAGTAGTCTCCACTATATGCATAATTTTTCTATTTTTTTATTTTTAAATAAAATATTTTAAATAAAACTAAACTATCACGAATATATAAAGTAAAAAAAAAATAATCACATCATTAACATTAAATATATATTTATTGAATAAATTATTATTTATAAATAAACATTTCAATAAATATATATTTCATTTATTTATTTTTTTCTAATTTAATTTTTAATATATAAATAAAAATAAAAAAAATAGATATGCATTTTGATATTTATTATAACTATGACCTAAAATTATAAAAGCAATAAACTTTCTAATAATCAGCTGAATAATTGAAATAAGAAATTTAAGGTTAAAAATAATAAATGAAAAAAAAAAAAAAAAAATAGTTTATTACTTTGACTGATGAAAAAAATAAGGAAAAAATTGAAAAATAATTATCGAAATAAATATGAAGGAGTGATAAAATATTGATAAATAAATGGATTTAGCTTCTTCATGCTAATTTATTACCCATCAAAGATATTATAGGTAGACAAATCTTCATGACACCAGATGTGTGTGAAAGTGGCATGGAAATAGGTCATGCTTGATATATATACATCGAAGGAATATCCATCGACAATGGCTACAGTAAATTTGTTGACTCGAGAGATAAGATAATACCAAGATCTATTATCTATGTAGTAATAAAAAAAAATCCCTGAGAATAGCATTATTGATTTCATACTAAAAATTGCTTGTTTTTTATTTTTTTTTTCTTTACGTTACTATTGTTTATTAATAAAATCTTTAATATAAATAATTTGTAATCGAAATATATTTGAGCAATCGATTTATATTTATAGATTGTCAGACTTTTTCATGATCATTTATAAATTATGAAATTATTATTAAAAAAAATATATAAATGATTGAAATAGATAAGTCCAAATCTTAGAATAATTATTTAAGGGTGTTTTTCAAATTATAGAAGCATAACATCATTATTAGGTTGATTAGAAATATTTTTTTTTAATAACCATATGAGTTTGCAAAAGTCGGACTTTCTCAAAATTATTTCGAAATTGTAAAAAATAATAACAAAAAATTATTTTCTTTCCTACAATTCTATTTACTCAAATTCATATAATAATAATAATAATAATAATAATTTTTTTTCTAATAATTATTATTCTACTATATAATAACACTAAAAAAAAATTAGCATATTAAACCGTAAACACAATTTGAATTCAACATGAAACTTGGGGTGAAATTCAAATAGCAATTCTCATCCTCATCAACAAAATGTAAACAACTAATTCAACCCTTTCTGAGAACCTGGTATACATATAAAGTATATTATTTAAAAAAATAAATAATCTGCATAAATAAGCAATTTAAAGATGAAAAAAATAAATATAAAACAAGTCTATTGGATATATAGGAATTTACCAGTGAATTCCGATAAAATATATTAAACTCTCAATGGCTCTTGCTAACGAACAAGCCAATGTCAAGAATTTCAAATAGAGTTCAATGGCTCTTGTATTTCATACGATAAATTTGGCAACAATTGCATACCAAAATATTATTGTGGTTTTATATTCAATTTATAAATTTTTTTTTCATTTTTCAAATATCAATAAAAATGAATAAATAAAATTTATAAATTAATATTTATATTTATTTATAATGAAAAATAATTTTTTTAAATTAAAATTTTTATAAATATTTCATGTCAGTTAAATTTAAATTAATATCAAATTTTAAATTGTTTATTTTTTTATTTTTCATTTTATCAATCTGTTTTTAACTTGGCACAGTTATTATCGTAACAAAAAAAAAAATAAAAATAAGAATAGAAAAATAAAATTAACAACTCGATCATAAATATTATTATGTAAAATTTTATCCTTGAAAATAATTTTAGCATAGCAAGAGTATTTTTTATTCAGAATTATTATTTTTATTTTAAAGCTACTTTAACTTACAAAACATAAATCAGAGCATGCACAAACAAAAAAAATATATATAAATTTAATTCAAAAAAATGGCTTCAAAATTATACCAAGGCCAAGGTTAAAATTGTAATTATTCATAAAAAAAAAAATATAATAATAAATATAAAATTTAAAAATTTATATATATATTTTTTTAAATTCAGTGAAAAATGAAAGTAGTACAACAAGTTTTGTTATAATTTTTAAAAACGGAAATAATTATGTATACATACAAATAAAATGAGGGGAAAAGGTGCCCGGAAATTAATGTAAATTATATGTAGCTTGTATCTGGTACAACACGTACACGCTTGTATGCCAGTTAATAATAGTTCGACAAGCCAAGCGAAGAAAGTACTGTATTTTCATCGTAGAAAGTGAGTCATACGTGCTTAAGAAAACGTGGGCTTATCGTAAACACATATAAATATTTTAATGACATACAATGTCCTACTGGACATTTGTCAAGTAAGACCAGTTTGTAGATAAAAAAATTCCACAAACAAATAATCAATAAAAATCAAATAAACATATTTTTAAAAAAAATATATATAAATTTTCTTTTTTAATAAAATTAAATTAATCAATTGAGATTAAAAAAAAAAAAATTTATATTGGAATTTAATTAGCTTGTTTATAAGAGCAAAAAAATAATAATAATAATTATTGTAAAAAAAAAAATAAATAAATAAATATATTTAACAAAAATATATGTTCAATGAAAGATCATTGTTTTATACTTTTATTTATCAATAAATTTTATATATTTAATTTTTTTTTTTTTTGTTTTATTTCAATCGATGACCCTTCAACTATTTTCAAAGGATCAATTAATCAGAATAACTCGAGAAAATACTGCAATTATCGGATCCAATAAAGACCGTTATTCCAACTGGCAACCAACTAAAACCGAGATCACTGAAAATAGCTCGACTTTTCCTCGTTTTCCACATCGTCTATGAACACAGTGAAAAAAAAAGAAGAAAAAAAAAATATATATATATATATCTCGAATTGATATAGCTTGACTGCGATAAAGAAAAAAATAAAAAATAAAAAAAATTCTTCAATAATATAGAGAGTATATAAATGGAATGAGTAAATCCATGTGCGAAAAAAGCTTGTGATAAGGGATTGTCTGGCAAATGGAATGAGAATTTGAAGACTCGATTTTGCATTGTCGTGACTACACAATATGCCCTTTCCCACGTATTAAAAATAGATGGAAAGTTAATCCATATACTGATATATTAAATTTACGATAAAATAAAAAAATATTAAATTAAATTTTTAAATAATTAATAATAAATTATTTTTACTCTAAAAAATTGTTTATTTTTATAAAAATCAACAATTAATCCAAGTAATTCATTATAAAAAATTATTTAAAAAAATAAATATATATAATTATATCTGCTGAATGATTTTAATGATAATACAGTTGAATAAAATTATTAAAAATAAAAAAAAAATTTACCTACACATAAAAATGCCTAGATATTATTATTGAAACGATAAAAATTAATTTTTAAATATAAATATAGTAATGAACAATTGAATAAATTTGTTGTCATGAAATAGGTATAACTAAAGAATATCTGTGCAGTAAAATTGTAAAAATACTATGGCACTTTAAAAGAATAGGTGGCATTTTGCAAAAGTTCTTTGCCTCATTGAAATGCACAAAGCGTACATAAAGTCGTATAATGAACATCGTTTGTTCGTATGCTGCCGGTTTGCTTGAAATATATATCACGTGCCACTTTCACCTCTTTCCATCGGCCTCAATTTACACGAAGATTCAAATAAAGAAAGACAAAAGTTTCCGCACTCAAACATATATTAATATGAAAAAAATTTCAAACCATATAATTATTTTAAAGTGTCAATTGAAACATACTATATGATGAACCAATTCACCTGTACATTATATATCATCATCAGACTCAAACATATGATAAATATATATCAATTAAAAGAAAAACAAACAAAAAAAATAATAATTAAATTTTCATCATGAAATAGTTTTAATTTCTTTTGTAATTATAATTAAAATATTATTATTATTATTATTATTTAATTATTCAACAAGTATCAAACATGATAATTATTATTTGACTGTATTTTATTGTTTTTTTTTTTCTCAACTTTTAAATTTATCTAGACCATCGTAGCTAAGTAAAAAAAAAAAAAAAACTAGCAGATATTCTGACACTTTTTTCTTTTTTTTTTTTTTTTTTTCTATTATTTAAATAAATATTTTTTACATGTATTTTATTCATCTGACCCCAATTTATATAGTTACTGTCAATATTCTCAAGTCTCTTTTAGCGTGACACAAAGTAAACGGACTTGTGACAAACCCACTTTAATTCAACTCTGTTACGCTTTAGGGTTCAAAAAGAATAACAATAAAATATAAAAAAAAAAATTTATAACAATAAAAATGTAATAAAAAAAAAAAAAAAATGGGAACAAAAGAAAAATAAATGTAAAAAAAAATTGTTAGATTATTGAGAATGATTGTTGTTTATGATAATTTATATAAAATTATAAAAAATAATTGTAAATTATTATTGTTTAATAGAGTTATTATGATTTTATCAATTTATTAAATTATAATTAATTTTTATGTTTTTTTTTTTTTTTTTTTTTTTTTGTATATTTAATATGAAATATTTAAGTATCAATTAAAGTTTGTTTTATTAATAAATTATCATCAATAATATCTAATGGCTAGTCATCAAATAATTTTGCAATTAGCTTTCACAAATTAATACAAAATAATTTCTTATCAAAAATCTTTAACAAGCAATGTGACCTATATTTTCACTTAATATTATGTATAAATAATTATACATAAAATTAATAAAGGGTGGACAAGTATTATAACCATATGAACAAACACGTTTTCATTATCTATAATCGATTTCACTATTTACTCACTTTCAACTGACATTGTGCCCTCAAAAATATAGACATTCTATTCATTCAATGTCTACAACTTGCTTTATATACACAAGAGTATTTAAATTAATTTTTTTTTTTTATTTTCTATTTACCTATCAATCAAATTAGTAATTCAAGATTTTTATTATTTTTCTTTTCGTTTAAGATTTTAGTTATTAATTAAAGCTATTAAAAAAAAAACAAAATTGAAGTTAATTAATTTTTAAATATTATAAATTTAAAATTTATATTAATATTTATATTTTACTTGTTTTTTTTTTTTTTTTAAATTTTATTCAATGGTTTTATCGATTGGCATGTTGCCAAATGAAAGATTAAATTTTAAATTTAATATAATTTTCAAATGAAAGATAAATAAATTTTAAATAAAACTTTAATATTTATTTATTTATTTTCTATTTTGAGGAAATGAAAAAATTATTATTTTATAAACAACCTATACAGCTAATGGGATTTTTCATATATATATGAAAATAAAAGTCAAAAGAAAAAATAAAATATAAAAAATTTAACATCAAAAAAATTCATTTTTATCTTATTTTTTTTTTTTTTTATATATAAAAAAATAAAAATAAAAATAAATAAATGTAATACTTTAAAATATAGACGAACCATGAATTTGGAAAAACTCCAACAATTTACAGAATGTTAAATTTTCAACAATCTCAAGGGAAAATAAAAAAAATATCACATAAAATCTCAACAAATGATAATCAATGATTCATAGAAGATTTGGTCTAACTTGACAATACTCAAAAAAGTCATAATTGAATTTTTTATAAATTAAATAAATATATAATAAAATAAATAATATAAAATACTCAAAAGGATTATTCTTTGAAAAGTATTATCTGAGAGTGAAACCTATTGTATATTAAGTGATATTGAAAGAGATTTACTTTCAACATTATGACTTACGTTAATATAGGTCAAGCATTTTCAATGCAAATGTCAAAAACTTTGTTAAATTTTATTTTTGTCCAATTTTAAAGCTGCTTTAAAGTTCCATTTGTTGTGTCAAGTTTTAAACTATACATTTGTAAATTTAATACACAATCTTTGTGGTTTAAATTTATTTGTTTGTTGTTTTATCTTTTTTTTTTTTATTTTAAAATAAGTAAATAAAACTTGATATTAAAAATTATTATTTAAAATTCAAGATACAATAAATAATCAATAAAAAAGAATAGAAAAAAAAAAAAAAAAAAAAGGACAAGCCTAGTAAATCAGTGACGTAGTCAAAGTACCAGATGTTGTTATTGATAAGGGATAGTCATGACGATGGAATATCTTGTTGAGAAGACTTAGAACTTTGACTCGAGTATTTTCAACGATGCGAAACGTTAAAAAATATATATATACAAATATAAATATATATATATAAGAAAAAAATATATATAAAATGAGATGACGGGTGCGGCATATATACATATACACACATACCAAAAGAATAGTTAAAGTCAAAGAACAATGGATGATGCAAATAATGGTTGGGCATCAACAACCAACCAGTCTTTTACCAATGGACCAATGTAAAAAAAAAAAAAAAAACAAAAAAACATTACAATGGATCGTCCGCCCTTTACTATTTTTATATATATTCTTTATATCTTTTGATTTAAAAATAAATATATGTAATGAATAAAGAATTTTATCATCTCTATAAGTAATAACAACATCATGAAAGTCTGGATGTCCACCCACTGGCGCTTGCGCACCTTGGCACACCCACTTGACCCCAGTTGATAAAAGAAATCAAATTATGTAGGCACTAATGTGCATCACCAATCCAACATATATATATAGATTTAAAATTTATACACATAGTCATGTTTTATGTTAGAATATGTGTTTGACTTTGAAGCTGTTCATGGGGGGTATTATAAACTTTCATTCAAAATTATTTTCTTTGATAAAACTATGCATCTCTGAAATTGAATGCTTGTACAATATATGAATGTATTAATTGAATATTTTAATCCATCCATGATATTCATGTACATCAAGCATGTTACTAGTTTTTTTAATTTAATTTTCAAATTATATTTGAATGATAACTGGAGTAAGTTTAAAATTATCAAGCTACAGCTTTTTTTTTGTTCATTAATCTATTTTATATCCCAGGAATTATGTTCAATGAAATTTAAATATTACTATTATTAATGATAGATGAATAAATTTATCAAAAATAATATTTGTAATTAAATAAATGTTCATTTTGAAAGTACAACTTATTGAGCTATCTATCGACAAGAGCTTGAATTCTGATGAATCAAGTACCAATGTTGGTAAGACAGATATTAAATGTACCATTTAATATTAAATAAAAAAATATAAATAATTTAAAAATAAATTTATATTATTTAACATAATAACGTTGTCATAATATTTATAATAATTTATAAAATTATTTTTAAATATTTCACGTTACATGACTTTTTGTATTTCACTGGTAAATTTATTAAGTGTTTATTTTTAAACACATAAATAAATGAAAATAAATTATTTATTTTGTTAAAAATTAAAAATAATAATGTTGACTGACCTTGTAAATTATCCAGCATATACGATAACAGCTTACTTGTTCCTGATGGTTCACCATAAATTGCCATCATTTCTTTGCTGAGTGGATTACCATGTAGTCCAAGCACTTGTAATTGAAACAATTTTCCTAACTGATATGGTAACACACGAAGAAAATTTTGATTTAACAATAACTCGCTAAAAAATGAATAAAAAAATACAATAATTAATAATGATCAATATGTATTTTGATGAATTAAATAAATAAATTAATAATTAATAATACCGAAGGTAGATGAGGTCACCAAGTTCAGCTGGTAAACTACGAAGTTTATTACTACTTAAATCAAGTGCTTTTAAATGTATCAAACGACCAATTTCTGGTGGAATTCTTTGTAAATTATTATCATTTAAATAGAGAGCTGTTAAATGAGTCAATTGCCACATATTTGGACTCAAATTTTTAATATTTCCAGTTATCTCTAATTCTGGCCAATTTGATTTTTTACCAGAATTTGCATCTTCTGTTGACATTATTGTATGTGTACGACGCGGATTTGAGCTTTCGTACTTGTCCTTATGATTTCGGGACATTTTGAAACCTGTTAAATGATAAATTAATAATTAATAAATTGTTAAATTATAATTTAATAAATACAAGTAGTTATTGTGGATTTATAATTTAGTTTTTTTTTTTTGGTTAAAAGGAGTTAACTGACCTATTTTATTTATTGACTGGATAAATATCATCAGGATTAATGTCAAGAAGGAATTTGGATATTGATTATATACTTGATACAAATGATAAACTAGTTGTACACATCTTGGTGATGACAAAAACAACATTTCATTTTTTTTTTTTTTAAATAAAATAATTATCAAATCACAGGGAGAATAACAATGACCTTGTAAATGCACAACAATTTCTAAAAATATAAAATAATAATAATTATTATTATTTTATATATATATAAATGAATTTAATAATATAATTGAATTATAAAAAATGACAAGAATAATGATTAACAGGTGGCCATCATCATTTGTCAAGATAATCCACAAAAAAAAAAAAAAATAAAAATAAAATAAAGAAAATGTTATTGAATTAACATAAAATCTTAAAATAATAAATAAACGATAAAATTAATATTTATACAATAATTTTTGTGTTTAAATATGATAATATAAACATTGTGTTTGTTTATCATTTTTATTATTTACATGTTACTTGAGACATTGAAACACAAAGAACAAGCGCGAAAGACATAACCTCTAAATTCTGTCCAATTGAAAATTTTATATGAAAATTATAAATTTTTAATAATATTATTGAAACAAAGTCGTTTGATATTTGATATAATTGAATTTGTTTTTAATAATTGAGATGTAAAATTGTTGGCTAGACCTTGTTGGAACATTTGATTGTCGTATAAATGCTATGATTTGTTGAGGATATTTGAGGACAATTGTTAATTAGTATGCAAAATTAAAATTATAAAATAATCAAAATATATATTACCAGAACGCTTTTTTATATCCATTTATAAACTGTTACACACCTACATCTACCTTTTAAACACACAAAATTACAGAATATTAACTCCGAAATGAAAATTTTTATACGCGTAAACAAACTATCCTGACAAAAACCTCACAATTTATAAAAATTTTTCACTAACACAATCAATTACACACCGACTTATCACCAACACACACAAGTGTCCACAATGATTTGACTAATTTTTTCTATCAGATGGCACTTCAATGTTTTTCAGTTACGATAAAATTCGCTAGATGGCCTTCAAATTGCATTCTTAAAAATTATAAATAAATAATTGAAAAATTAAATTAATTTTTCAATTATTCAATAAATAAATAATTATTTTTTATTATAATATTATAACTGGTATTATTTTCAATTTGTAGTAAATTAAAAAAATTTAATTAGAATTTATTTTGATAATTTATTTTTTGGTGGTGTAAACAGACATTAAGGTTCACCGTGTTCCAATCAGAGGAATTTATTAAACAATTCCGTCGACTGATTGGACTCGTTAAAATGTCGGTCATTGGAGGTGATTATTTATAATATTATTTATTTATTAAAATAAAAATTGTCATTTTGTATTAATTATTTGGATAATCTTAATTATTAAATGACAATATTATTATATTAAATGATTATTTGTTTCAGTATTTATAACATTGACTTTAGTAAACTTAACCCCAAAATCCGGCAAACTTTTGTTGATTTTGTTATTTGTAATTTTAATTGTTACATTTATTGTTTGTTATAGTTACATACAGGTATACATATATGTTTTAATTGTTGTTGTTTTGATTTTTTGTTATTTAACAGGAAAATTAGTGTCACTGTTAGGATTATCAATTAATCAACAAATAAATACAAGATACAATCAATTATTTCCTCCATTTTTACAAGTAAGAAATTATGCTGCACGTAAAGGTACAAGAGAAAAAGCAAAAAAAAAGAAAGTTAAAGTTGAAGTTAAAAAAGTTGGATTTATTCCTCATAATTTAAGAGTTAAAAAAAAGTAAGTTTTATTATTATTAATAATTATTTAATTATTTTTATATTAATTTTGTTGATGTTTATAATTTATTTTTTGTTTAAACAGGGATTTCATACCACTTGATAGATTAAGATTTGATGACAGTGGACAAGTAGCTACAAGTGATGATGTTTGGCTTAGAAAATATCATAAAGCAAAAATATATAGTTTTGAAGAAGCAATTGAATGTCACAGAGAAACACATCATCCAACTGTTTATGGTTTACCAGAATCATTTATTTATGCTTCATTTGATCTAGACTTGCAGGTACAAACTAATTATAGGACTATTTTATACTTGCTCAAATTCAATATGTTTATATATTAATTTTTATATTATTTAATATTTTTAGACAGAAAGAGTTGGTAAATTAATGGAAGGATTTGTTCGTTCTGTAACTGTTCCTCATCGTTTTAATCATGGTGAAGTTAGAAATATCATGGCATTTTCAAAAATACCAGAATTAAATCAACTTGCTGATCAAGCTGGTGCTGCTATTTCTGGTGGTACTGAATTAATTGGACGAATTCAGGTATTATTTTTAATTATTTTAAATAAACTTCAAGCATTATATTAATTTAATAACTAATTAATTAATTAATTTGAATTCTAGACTGGAGAAGTATCACTCACTGATTATCATTTTGCTGTTGCCCATCCACAAATAATGTCTGAATTATCAGTAATAAAAGGACTATTAAAAAGAAGATTCCCAACTCCTCGTGCAGGTATGCCACTATTTTAATTTGACTAAAAAATATTTTAATATTTCAATTAATTATTTATTAATTTTTATTTTCTATTCTTTCAGGTACATTGGGTCTTGATCTAGCTGCAATGGTATCAAAAATAAAAGATGCAATAAAGTATTCTGTACGTCCACATGAACGACAACCTGCATTTGGTGTTGTATCTGTTCCAATTGGAATGGTAAGTCAAACAAAAATAATACTTAACAAATTAAACAAACACTTTTAAATAAAATATCAATTAATATTTTATTTTCAATCAACAGCTCACCATGGATTACAAACAATTAGAAGAAAATGCAATTGCAATTATTCAAGATATTAATAAAGCGAAATCAAAACGACCAGAGCCTTTTATCATCAA
The DNA here is from genome assembly GCA_011426435.1 of Lysiphlebus fabarum. Taxonomy (NCBI): domain Eukaryota; kingdom Metazoa; phylum Arthropoda; class Insecta; order Hymenoptera; family Braconidae; genus Lysiphlebus; species Lysiphlebus fabarum. Next base: position 31,025 of record WSYQ01000108.1, read on the forward strand.
GTAATTAAATACTTTATCTAATTAAAAATATATAATATTTATTTTGTTAATTATATTTGTTATTTGATACTATAATATTTTTATTACAGAGTTTGTTTAACAAGTCCACCATCACCAGAATTTTTTATAATTAATCACGAGTCTTACTTGGAATCTGAAAATAAACGTGATACCAGTTACGACTCAGATGAAGAAGAAGAAGTGTCTGTATTTAATTAAAAATTTTTGTTAAATATATTTGAATAAATATGTTACATATTGAAATAATTAGAAAGAAAAAAATGTATTAATTTTATAATATTCCACAATTGATGTCTCTTAACACAGGTGAATTATTATTAATCATATTTTGTAAACTATTTTTTTTTTCTCATTTAATTTTTCATCTATAAATTACTCTTTAAAATATAATATTTAATTTTAATCATTTTAGTTAACACATATCAGGTATAACGAAAAAAAAAGAAGACGAAAAACCATTTAAAATTTAACAATTATAATAAAATAAAATATTTTTAGGTACCTATACTTACTAAATTTCCAAATAATTAATAAAAAAAATGAAATAATGTATGATAAATTGCGCTTTAAGCAGCAAATTTTCATACACAATAAATTATTATTCATAATAACAATAATACATATTTTTTAAATAGTACCATATGGGTATTAAATTATCATAAGTAAATAAATCAGAATAAAAAAAATAAACAAGCAAGATGACCTAAAGGAGATTGTCATGGAATATTGAAAATTATAATCAACAACAATTGTTTATACCTATATGTATTATAAACAAAGATATCATATAAAGGTACAATTATTAATTTTAATAAAATCCTACCTTGTATGTGGATGTTCATCTTCCCACGATGACATCAAGATGCTCGTCATGTACTTGATGATTAAACCAGGTTAATTTATCAGCACCAATTTCAGCTATCACATTCAACACTTTTATATCAACTTAATGAATCACTTTTTTTTTAAATAATTTATTTAATAACTACACACTTAAAAAAAAAACACTTTACTGATCACTACTATCACTACTTTTATCACATAATTTACTCTTATTAATATAAACATTTTTTTTATATTACAGTCTCAAGATCTACATGTTGTTGATTATTAACAACAATAACTTCAAAAACAACCAACGTGTATAACACCATCAAGTGGTACATGAGAAAAAAAACAACACAATTAGTATCAATGATTTATCATGATTAATAAGACAATATGCACAATTGTTGTTTGCTGCCCTTTTAAATGTACTAGTATTTGCTGATTATTGTCAAATAGTTTATCACAATTAATTAATTTAATTATTTAACCATTAACCACTTGGTAATGACCCATTCACTTTCAACATCATCACTGTCTTTAATATTGTTCATGTTATATTTTAGTCTATATTGTCTCATTTAATTGTATCGAATAATCCAGTAGTTCTTTTGTTATAAAATAATTTAATTCATTTTTAACACTCACTAAACTTTAAAATAATTTTAATCATCATTTTTTGTCTACCTTTGATGGATCAAAGTGGTAACAAAGAAAGTCAATAAATAATATATTAAATTATCAAATTTATAATAAATAATTAAATAAATAATAAATATATAAATAAATTTACAATAAATTTAAGTTTGTTGAAAAAAAAACACAGGCAAACAAAGCCATACATGTATATACTCACACATACACACACAATGTTGAACAATGACAAAGGCGTTCTTTTGTCGTTCATCAAATTACACATTTAATCAATTATTATCGTAAAAATTTATATAAATAATTGTTTAAATAATTAATTTAAGCTTGTTGAATAAAAAAAAATCACAAAAAACTATATACATACATTTACATGAACAAAGGTGGACGGCGTCCTTTTGGCGTTCACTAAACTTGCTTATATTTTTTTTATTATATAAAATTATGCAATAAAAATAGCACCAAACGATAGCCTGACATTTAATTAACAATAAAAACACAAATTTATAATTTTTTGAGCAATAAGTTGACCAAGAGAGACATTTTTAACGGAGCCGACGCTAACACGTCACGACACAAAGCGAGACTGTGGTAATCAAAATGGCCGCCAGAGGTAGTGAAAATTTTACAAAAAAAAAAAAAAAAAAATATTACAATAGTCGTTAAAAAAAATAAAAAATAATTAATAAATAGTATTGGTAATGATTTAAAAAATTATAAATAATTTTATTGTTATAAACAAATTAATTTTGGATAATTACATTGCGCGCCATCTATAAATTTCTTTGAAACTAATATAAACAATGATAAAAAATAATTAACAATAATTATTTTTATAAATAAATAATCATTATTTATTGATAAATAATTACTGATTGTAATAAATTTTAATTTTTATTTGTTAATAAAAAAAAATTGTCACTACCTCTGACGGCCATTTTGTTTACCACAGTCTTGCTTTGTGTTTTGACGTGTTAACGTCGTCTCCGTTAAGAATGTCTCTCTTGGTCAATTTATTGCTCAAAAAATTATAAATTTGTGTTTTTATTGTTAATTAAATGTCAGGCTATCGTTTGGTGCTATTTTTATTGCATAATTTTATATAATAAAAAAAATATAAGCAAGTTTAGTGAACGCCAAAAGGACGCCGTCCAACTTTGTTCATGTAAATGTATGTATATAGTTTTTTGTGATTTTTTATTATTCAACAAGCTTAAATTAATTATTTAAACAATTATTTATATAAATTTTTATGATATTAAATAATTAAATGTGTAATTTGATGAACGACAAAAGGACGCCTTTGTCATTGTTCAACATTGTGTGTGTATGTGTGAGTATATACATGTATGGCTTTGTTTGCCTGTTTTTTTTTCAACAAACTTAAATTATTTATTTAAACAATTATAAATATTATATATAGGTATATATATAAGTATATAAATTATATATTTATATAAATTATGGTTAGATAGCATTTTTTATTAATGATAAAATAATAACTGAAATATTTGAGACAATTGTTGCTTCAGTCAAATGGTACCATTGATATTGTTGATATGTGCCAATAATAAATTATAAAACATAAAAATACATCAAGGATGATGATAGAAGTAGTGATGGTATTGTTGAACCAAGTGATTTAGTAATTAATTATATATTTATTGTGTGATGTACTCAGAGATATGAATTCAGTGTTGGATCAGTTGATATAGTTAACAAGTAACAAAACTGATAAAAAAAAAAGACAATCAAGTACATCTACATCATGTATTGTTTTTTATAAATAATGATATCTTAATTATTATTCTTCAGTCCAATTGGATCAATGAGTATGTATAACATGAATGAAACAACAATATTTTATCAGTGAATATTGTTGATTTTTTTTTTACTCCAATGGTGTTTTTTTTTTTATGTACCACTTAAAGTTGTTACATATTGGTTTTTCTTGAGCTTTATTTTTTATTAATTTAATTTTTTTCTTTGTTTGAGAAAGTGTTTGTGTTGTTGGTCTTGAGAGTATCAAGAACCAGCTACCTTTATTAAAGACTTAAAGTGAATGTGAAAATAAAAATTAGTGATGATGGTGGTGATTGGTGAAGTGTTTTTTTTTTTTTGAGTGTATATAAAATATTTAAAATAATTTATTAAGTTGATATATAAAAATATTGTGCTGTAAGGGTGATATTTAAATTTGTCTCTTGAGTAATCACCATCAACTACATGATGAGCATCTTGATATATCATCGTGGGAAAATGGACATCCCCATACAAGGTAGGATTTTATTTAAATTAATAATTGATATGATATCTTGGTTTATAATATAGGTATGTTGTTGATATCACTTCATGATAGTCTATTTGCAGATCAATTATCAATAAGACTGTACATAATTAATGATGGATGTGATTTATCATTTCTAGTTTCAATCATTTTATCACAAATTTGTTGTATATATTCTTTGTGACATGAATGTTCTTCAATAATTAATTTTTTTTTTGTTCAATTCATCAGTTTCTAAATGTTGTACAATTGTTCTTATAATATTCATATCAAGTGATACAACAAATACTTCAATTGGTATTTTTAATGATATTCTTTGTGAATGTGTTGTCATTCGTGCTAACAATGAATTTTTATAACTTTTCTTTTTATTTGATTATTATCATCATTGTCATTATAAACATGTTCTGATTTTTGCATTAATAATGATGTTGTTATATCAATGCCACCATGACATTGAAAGTCATCAATTACTTTTGATTTAACATATGTACGTATATAACCAAGTGATGAATTAATATCACAACAACAGTATTATTATGTTTTTATTATTTAATAAATTTTTTTTTTGGTATATTCATATCATATGTTATATCTTCAGCTGGTGTTACATTTTGTTCAAAACATGAATATATTAAATATTTATGTTTTACTTTGTTTATCATTTGATGATGTATGACAAATCATATCTTGTAATTCAGCTTCTTCAAGTGGTGGTGGTGGTGATAAATACTCTGATGTTAATAATTCTTGTGATGTTGGTCTTTGACTTGGATCATGATTTAATAATTTAATTTTTTTAATATTATCATCTGGTTATTTCATTGGTTTATAACACATTTCAAATAATATTATACCAAGACTATATATATCAACTTTTTGATTGTACAATCTTGTTATGTTTATTATTATCAGCAGCATATACATGAATGAACCTTTACTACTATGACCAAGACATCTACTACGATGTACTTTTCTTTTACCCCAATTATTATCAAAATCAATTAATTCATTTCCTTGATTGATGATTACATATTTTATCATCACTACAAACACATGAACTTCTATGACGTCTTCTTGATATAAATTTTTGACTACGCTGTTCATTTGATGATGATGTTAATGGTGATGATTGTATACACGATGTTCACGTGCTAATATTGTTTCTTTTTTATTTGATAAACCAATACTATTATTTAATTGTATTGATGGTGGTATTTCAGGATATTTATCTAAACATAATATACATAAATCAATTTTAGCATAAATTTCAAATGGTCCAGACATTCTTTGTTGAGGTGTTAATGACATTGATATATCCATTGATATATCACGTAGTTCATCACCAATCATTGACTATTTTAATAATAAAAAAAATATTTATTAATTACAAACATACATTTACTACAAAATTATATCTTATGTAATATTTTATATACCTTACCTTGAGTACTTCAAATTCATTTTTTTGTCTTTTTTGATATGATTCTTGATGAGCCATTTTCGTAGTAGATTGTTATTTTATTTTATTATCAGTTTATTGTTGTTTTTTATTCTTTTTTTTTTTTAATTTACATTCAGTACACAATGTTTAACCTCGAAATTGCTAGAAATTATAACAAACAATAACAATCAATCATGTGTGTGTGTGTGTATGTTTAAAATGAAAAAGAAAAAGAAAGAGAGCTGAAATAAAAAACAAAAAAAAAAGGGTTTTTATTTTTATTTTTTTTTTAAAATGGTTTCTTTAGTAATTAATTATAGGAAATTATGGTATTTTTGTGTAAATTCAATTCTACCTATCTATAAACTAATATAAAATTTTCTAACAATTGAAACAAAAATTATACTTAGTTTTTTTTGTTTTTAATTTATTTTTTTTTAAATAAAAACAATGGTGCAAACTTGATAAAAAAAAAAAAAAAAATGGCGTCAAATGCCGGTATTTTTAAAAAATTATAAACCAATAGAAATATTTTATTTTCCCGCTAAAATGTTATGAAATATTTTGATTAGATACTTCGACCAAGAAGACTAGAAGTATGACCTCGACACATAATTTTCCAGTAGGGTTACCATATGTTCCAAATCAAAAAATTAGGATATTATTATTTTTTTTAAACAACTCACCCTCCCAATCATATAAAAACCGGAAATTTTTATCGAAAATTTAAAAAAAAAGTATACTTATATACTTATCATTAAGTTTGGTTTTTTCAAGACCTAGTTGAGTGAGATAATTGAAGATCAAACAGGTCGCAAGATGAGAGGTGTGTATTTATAATATTAAGAATAACCAAAGAATGAAAGAAGTTAAAAATTAAATAAAATAAAAAAAATGAAGCCAAGAAAAAGGAGAATAGTGAACGGCCAGTAAATGTTAATGGTGGAAGGGGCACAATTCACCTACCTGCCGGTTTTGAGCTCAGTCGTTGTCTGCCAGGTTGAAATAACCGTTGTATCTCCTGGCTTATCCGGCTTTATATTTTATAAAATTAAAATTAATTTTTTATATAATTTTTTTATACATATAATTTCAATAAAAATAAATCGGTAATTTATTTATCAATTATTCAATTCAACAAGTTGAATTACCTTGACAGTGTTTACCAAAAAAAAAACAAAAAGTTTATTTACCTTTTTTTTTTTTTCATTTTAATTAATAAGATTTTTGATAAACAGTGAATTGGTTTTGTGTGTATCAATTTTATAAAATCGTAAATTGATTTTGTTAATTTATTTATTTAAATAATTTAATTATTGTGAGTGAATTTATCAGTGAATAAAGTGCCTTATTTATTTGTGCTTAAATTTGGATATTCAAAGTGCTAAAGACGGATATGCCGATTTTTTTTATCTGGAATTAATTAACTGTCAATCATGGTAAAAAATATTTTCTAATATATTTATCTAATCTTTTTTTCTATTTTTTTTAAATAAATTTTGACCATGAAAATCGGTTCTGCTTGGTATGATATTATCAACCCACAGATGATTCTATCCAAAAACTGTCATTTAAAATCCCTTGAACAAATTTGACCAGTAAAATATATTTTATTTTATTGCCTAAAATTTTAGTAATATTTGAGTTATCGTTTTGTCTGTATAAATTTAAACGATAATTTTTTTCTTTTCAAAAAATTCTAAACAACTTGCCACCCACAGTTTTTGAACATGCGCAAAAATTTTTTGATATTATTTTTTATTTATTTATTTATTTTAACAAATTGCTGATGATAATATTTTTTTAAATTAATTTCATACAGTTATTTTCAAACTATTTCGTAATTTTTACGTAATCAAAGTAAATACATTTTTTTTTTATTATTATTTAAAAAAATTAAATTATACAATAATATTATTTTTTTTAAATAAAATAATTATTGTTTATTTATTTTAAACTTTATTTTATCCGTTATAAAAAATATTTTTAAATTTCATGTTTTAGTAATTTGACTAAATCATAAACTACCAAAAAACCTGCAGACCCAAAAACAACTCAATAAATTCTCATACAAAATTGTCTGATTAAAAAAAAAAAATAAAATACATTTATATTTTATATTTTTCATATAAATTAAGTTATCATTTTACAATGAATTTTTTCATTTAAAAAAAAATATAAAAATTATCATATTTTTACATACAAAAATACAAAATTATTTTATTTATTTATATAATTTTTTTGTGAATTATTAAATCATTCAAATGACTTGGCAATTAATACAGCCATTTAGATGAACCATCAAATTTCACCACACATGAATATCATGTTTGCAAATATATTATCTGAATATATGTCTTATCAATATTATATTTCCGTTTGCGTGTATATTATTATACATGCAAATACACATATATACCTACATATTCGTGTATAATCAATTAATAATTGATAAATTCAAATCAAGTAAATCCTGAATAAATATATATAAATAATTTTGATTTATTTTGATAAATTCTTTGAAAATCTACTATTTTTATACAATTCAATATTTTTTTATTTCATTTATTTTTATTTTTTGTTAATATATATATACTTGTATGTATATATATTTTTTCTTTGTTATATTTTATGCACTTGAACATTTTCAGCATGCAAAGTTACCTTCACAATGATCCTCATTTTACACTATTTACGTTATGTTTCACCTCACATTTCACTTTGAATTCCAGATGGTACATCAATAGAGTCACGAAGTATATTATATATATATATATATATATATATATATTTTTTTTTTTTTTTTCTTTTCAATTGAATAGCCACCTTGGTTGAAAGAAAAAGTTTATTTTTCTTCTACAAACCTAATTTGACATATATATTTATATATATTTTTATCTAATAAATACTTGATATTATTATCAAACAAAAAATTGACATAGAAAAATAAATTTAACACAAATTATATTGGATATTTAAAATTTTTTTTTTAATCAATAAATATTAATGACATGTTGGTTTGTTTAAAATGTATCAAAGACTTGTATATAATTTACACAAATATTTTATATAAAAATAATAAAAACAGATGTTCAAAAAAGGGAGAGTGGTTTATATGAAAAAAAATTATATGTAAATTTGATTATCAACAATAAATTGATATAAAAAAATGCAATACATATAAAGGGTCTATCTCAACATATGCATGTGAAAAATATTCAACAGCAAATGCATCGGTATATATATGTTTCCTTTCCGGATATAAAAAACAACACACGGTTACGCTAATTGCATTATGATGAACATCGTGGCGGCTTCATTCGAACTGAATCAAATGCAACAAAATATATACACTTGTTTATTATGTATCCGTTTCGGTCAGTAATTTCAAGTTCAGGACATGATTGATTCTCAATCACAGACAATATATATACGTAAAAAATTAATAAATAATTTTGCGTTGTTATTTAAATATTATAAAAAATAAACAAGTAGATAACAAAATAATAATAATATTTCTTTATAAAAAAAATATTTTAAATTTTTTTAATTCAGAAAAATAAATTTTTTATTTTATTTTTATATTGTCATAAGTTTTATTATCGTAAAATATACATTTGAATAAATATATAGACTCGATATTCAATTGTGTTAAAAAAATCTACGCACATGAGTTTTTTGTTAATGAAGCTTATTGTTGTACATAAAATTGTACTGATTTTATTATTTGCTATAAATTTTGAAATAAAAAATAATATACATATATTTTTTGATTATTTAAATATATTTTGGCGCGAATATAAATATTTTTTTATTTGTATATTTAAATATATACTGATCCTTATGATTTTTTTTTCGTCGACAATGTTGTAATCGAGTAAGATATATCCTCTTCAGATTAAAATGAAAAAAAATAAATAAACAAAAGTATATAAATTAGGTAGAAATAACAAAATAAAAAATAATGAAAAATGTTTAATGTAAATTATACATATACCTGGTGGGAAATGCTTAACGAAATAGACGGATTCAGTGGCACGCACATATATATTTTACATGTACACGAACCATAATCATTATCAACGGTGTCTGGTAGTCAATAAAAATATCTCAAACACGCACGAGTTAAGATTCAAAAGCTACATATATGACTGAATATGAACAAAAAATATATTAACATTTAAATCTGTTATTTTTTCAATAATAAATGACAATGAAAAATCTTCAAAATATATAATCTAAAATTGTTTGTATTGTCATTAGAAAAATATACAAATAATATAAAGTAATATATTTAAATTACTTGACAATTATTGTTCATGTAATTATACTGAAAAAAAAATATAAAATATAAAATTGAATAGGTACAGGTATTTTCATAAAATATTTGTCAATTTTTTAATCAATTTATGTGCAAAAATCTGTGCACTTTTTTTATTAATTTTGTTGTTTCTTTTTAAAAATATAAAAAATTAATATGATATATCTATGTATTTGTGTGAATTTTAAATTCAAATATATAAGTATATCTTTATTGATAAATCATGCTGTCTTGGTTGTATTAAGTTTGATCCATGTATGTTGTTGTTGTACTACCTGCTGAATGTTGTTGGTTTGGAGAAAATGCACTTTTATATTTATATACCGCCGCATCATCAACAGTTTTGCCTCGTATTTCTGTATTGCATATATATATATATATATATACAAGTGACAAATATGTTTATTTATTTATTCTTTTTTTATTATTTATTTTATTTTTTGCACTCAGCAATTACAGCAATAAGAACTACCTGGAGTCGTAAAATTGAAAACGACTACTTCCAGTTGCCCCAAGTTAGGACATTTTTCCAGAAATATCGTTTTTTTAAAAAAAGATCTTTATCGTGTTTTTTTTTTTCTATCTTGTAGAGCATCAAAAAAGAATGATTTATGAATTTTTTGAGAATTTTCCTCAATTCAGTTTACGAGTATGAAAGACCACATTGACCAAAATTCAAGTAAATGGACTTGTCATTGTTCAAAAATTTTTTAGAGAAATCTTTATCGTGTTTTTTTTTTTCTATCTTGTAGAGCATCAAAAAATAAACATTCTGTGATTTTTGAAAATTTTTTCGAACTCTAGATCAAGAGTTCGAGATAGTGCAAACACCTCAAATTCATATAAATAGACTTGTCATTGGTAGAAAATTTCCTAGAGGCTTTGACATAAATTTTTTTTTTTTTTTTTTATATTTTGAAACGGGATAGAAACATCATTTAAATACTTTCACAATATGCTCTGACAATTTCTACACCAATAGAAACTACTTGAAGTCGTAAATTTAAAAACGGCCGCGTCCAGTTGGCCAGAGTTAGGCTATTTTTTCAGAAATAGCGATTTTTGAAAAAAAATTATTCTTCGATATTTTTTTTCACTATCTTGTAGAGCATCAAAAAACAAACATTCTATGAATTTTTAGAAATTTTCTCACGTTTAGTTCTCGAGTTTGAGGAAGTGAAAATCCTCAAAATTTATATAATCTAACTTGTAATTAATTTAAAAAATTATAAAAAATTATTTTTTAAATATTTTTTTCACTATCTTGTAGAGCATCAAAAAATAAACATTCTGTGATTTTTGAAAATTTTTTCGAACTCTAGATCAAGAGTTCGAGATAGTGCAAACACCTCAAATTCATATAAATAGACTTGTCATTGGTAAAAAATTTCCTAGAGGCTTTGACATAAATTTTTTTTTTTTTTATTTCTATTTTTTTAAACGCGATAGAAACATCAAGAAAATACTTTTACAATATGCTCTGACTATGTCTACACCAATAAGAACTACCTGGAGTCGTAAAATTGAAAACGACTACTTCCAGTTGCCCCAAGTTAGGACATTTTTCCAGAAATAGCGTTTTTTTAAAAAAAGATCTTTATCGTGTTTTTTTTTTTCTATCTTGTAGAGCATCAAAAAAGAATGATTTATGAATTTTTTGAGAATTTTCCTCAATTCAGTTTACGAGTATGAAAGACCACATTGACCAAAATTCAAGTAAATGGACTTGTCATTGTTCAAAAATTTTTTAGAGAAATCTTTATCGTGTTTTTTTTTTTCTATCTTGTAGAGCATCAAAAAATAAACATTCTGTGATTTTTGAAAATTTTTTCGAACTCTAGATCAAGAGTTCGAGATAGTGCAAACACCTCAAATTCATATAAATAGACTTGTCATTGGTAGAAAATTTCCTAGAGGCTTTGACATAAATTTTTTTTTTTTTTTTTTATATTTTGAAACGGGATAGAAACATCATTTAAATACTTTCACAATATGCTCTGACTATTTCTACACCAATAGAAACTACCTGAAGTCGTAAAATTAAAAACGGCCACGTCCAGTTGGCCAAAGTTAGGCTATTTTTTCAGAAATAGCGTTTTTTGAAAAAAAATTATTCTTCGATATTTTTTTTCACTATCTTGTAGAGCATCAAAAAACGAACATTCTATGAATTTTCAGAAATTTTCTCACGTTTAGTTCTTGAGTTTGAGGAAGTGAAAATCTTCAAAATTCATATAATCTAACTTGTAATTAATTTAAAAAATTATAAAAAATTATTTTTTAAATATTTTTTTCACTATCTTGTAGAGCATCAAAAAATAAACATTCTGTGATTTTTAAAAATTTTTTCGAACTCTAGATCAAGAGTTCGAGATAGTGCAAACACCTCAAATTCATATAAATAGACTTGTCATTGGTAGATAATTTCCTAGAGGCTTTGACATGAATTTTTTTTTTTTTTTTTATATTTTGAAACGGGATAGAAACATCATTTAAATACTTTCACAATATGCTCTGACAATTTCTACACCAATAGAAACTACTTGAAGTCGTAAATTTAAAAACGGCCGCGTCCAGTTGGCCAAAGTTAGGCTATTTTTTCAGAAATAGCATTTTTTGAAAAAAAATTATTCTTCGATATTTTTTTTCACTATCTTGTAGAGCATCAAAAAACAAACATTCTATGAATTTTTAGAAATTTTCTCACGTTTAGTTCTCGAGTTTGAGGAAGTGAAAATCCTCAAAATTCATATAATCTAACTTGTAATTAATTTAAAAAATTATAAAAAATTATTTTTTAAATATTTTTTTCACTATCTTGTAGAGCATCAAAAAATAAACATTCTGTGATTTTTGAAAATTTTTTCGAACTCTAGATCAAGAGTTCGAGATAGTGCAAACACCTCAAATTCATATAAATAGACTTGTCATTGGTAAAAAATTTCCTAGAGGCTTTGACATAAATTTTTTTTTTTTTTATTTCTATTTTTTTAAACGCGATAGAAACATCAAGAAAATACTTTTACAATATGCTCTGACTATGTCTACACCAATAAGAACTACCTGGAGTCGTAAAATTGAAAACGACTACTTCCAGTTGCCCCAAGTTAGGACATTTTTCCAGAAATAGCGTTTTTTTAAAAAAAGATCTTTATCGTGTTTTTTTTTTTCTATCTTGTAGAGCATCAAAAAAGAATGATTCATGAATTTTTTGAGAATTTTCCTCAATTCAGTTTACGAGTATGAAAGACCACATTGACCAAATTTCAAGTAAATGGACTTGTCATTGTTCAAAAATTTTTTAGAGAAATCTTTAAATACTTTTACACCAATAGAAACTACCTGAAGTCGTAAAATTAAAAACGGCCACGTCCAGGTGGCCAAAGTTAGGCTATTTTTTCAGAAATAGCGTTTTTCGATAAAAAATTATTTTTCGACATTTTTTTTCACTATCTTGTAGTGCATCAAAAAACAAACATTCTATGATTTTTTAGAAATTTTCTCACGATTAGTTCTTGACTTTGAGGAGGTCTAGAAAGTTAGCACAACCTTTATGGCACAATGACTTGTTACTATAATAAGAATTTTGTGCAAATTATGTGCGAAATTATTAATTTTTGTGCACTTATATATTTTTTTTAATTAATAGTTGTGCTAGCTCAAGGCCAAGATAGCACAACTTTTATGTTTATCAACATAGAGAAAGGCTGTTTGGGCCATAATTTTGTGGAAATGTCTTACTTTTGCAAACTCATTCGGTTTTAAAAAAAAATGTTTTTCATCAACTTAGACATGATATTATGCTTCTAATATTTAAAAAACTCCCAAAAATAATTTAATTAATCCTGCGAGTTTCAAGCATTTATTTTAATTTTTACTAATTTTTTCTGAATTTTATATTTTTTTGGGACAACACTCAAGAAAGTCGAGTATATTCAATGTGTTGTCCCGTTGGCTTAAAAAAATATTTCTAATTAATCTATTTATGATTTTATGCTTCTAATATTTAAAAAACACTCTAAAATGATTATCCTGTAAGTTTCATTCATTTATTTCAATTATGTCTAATATTTTAAAATTTTTTTACAATTTCCAAATGACTTTAAAAAAGTCTGAGTTTTGCAAACTCATTCGGTTTTTTATAAAAATATTTCTAATCAACCTAGATATGATATTATTCTTCTAATATTTAAAAAAACACCCGAAAATAATTATCCCTGAGAGTTGTAAGTATTAATTTCAATGTTTATATATTTTTTTTAATTTTACAAATTTTTAAAATTTTTATAAATATTTTTTACTCTTATTGTCTTGTTTTTTGAAACATATTTTTTTGTTAAAATCTAATAAAACTATCTCAAAAAAAATTTACTTTGACACATTTTCTTTTTTCTAAAAATTTTCAAAGTATCAACTTCACACATATAATATATATATTTTTTTTTGCGACAGAAATAAAGTCGATATACCGCAATGCGTAACGGACAATCAAGTAAGTCCAATATCGTGTATCACCACTTGAGTAGAACAACGTCGTTAATTTACAGTCAATTTAAAATTAACGTGTGTGTATATAATAATATATTGACTAGCTTGTATCAAAAACTTGTCGTAAAAAAGTTGCACATCATGATCTCATCATCCCTTTCAAGGGAATATTACCATACATAGAAAAATCAAAAAAAATTATCCAACACTTGTCTATATGTTACTATCTATAAACATTAAATAACTTTTTTCTTTTTCAATTTTAAAATTTCTAATTTTTTATTATCTAAACCTATAAATTATTAACTTGCAAAATAAATTATTTTAAATAATATATATCGAGTTTTTATCAATTATAATTAGAATTTATTTTTCATCTTAATTATAGTAACAGTTTTTACTAAATTTTAAATGTTGGTTTTATTTTTTGATCTTGTTTTTTCTCCTCTTTTATTCACACGGAAATTATGACTCATAAAAAATAAGTCACATGAACTAATTCAATGTGTGTATAGCAGTTTGTTCTTGTATTTATTCATTTTTAAAAATTATGTTCTGTTCGTTCACCTGTCCACGTGGAAATAGCTCTAGATTCAGCAGATGTTCATATACCAACATATAAATTTGAAAAAAAAAAAAAAAAAGAGGAAACACCAGTCATCATTGTGGTTTACCACAAACATTTCATGCTCGTAAAAAAATAAAAAAAATTAGATAATTATAATGAAAAAAAATTGTATATATTTTTATTTTTAAACACAAGATATACAGTATTATTTATATTTAAAAATTCAAATAATAATGTATAATTTTTTATTTATAAAAATAAATAACGTATAATATGTGTGCGGTCTAAAAAATAATAAAAATTAAAAAATTCAATAAGTTTATATATAAATCTTTTAAATTTTAACTCAATGCAGATTATTTTATAAAAAAAAAAAAAAAAAAAAAATAAAAATCCATTGGATTAACATGAAATTATAAACAATATATAAAATTAAAAAAAAAAATTCATTAAAATTATTTGCGGTTTTAAAAAAAATTTTATATAAAAATTTATATAGTCATAAACCGTCAATTTCGGCTAAATTCAAAAGACATATCCATTAAAAAAAAAATTTTAATAAAAATATCTTATGTAATAATTCTATTGCCAGAAATATTAAATTTATTTCTTCAAAAGATTAACCGGTATAAAAAATCATACAGATATTTTTTTATTTTTTTCATTTAAATAATAAATAAATATATTTATTATTTAAAAATTGTCCCTTTTGAGTCACACAAAATTATATTTTATTTACAATACTAAAGATCAAGAGACATAACACTTTTTACATGCGTATGAGCTGTTTCGATTTACAGTTATTCTCGAATATATATCTCTTAAGTTTCAATGCATATATATATATATATAAAAATTCTTATGAACCTGTAAGAAAGTTTATAATAATATACATGTGTGTGTAGGAGATGAAACGTGATCAAATATTAAATAAATAAATAAATAAATAAAGTGAGATGATGAGCCTGAAAGTATTCAAGATGAGATGAAAGAAAATGTTTGGAATAAAAGAGGCCACTATGGTGACCTGATGTGAAATATACTCACCGTTATATCAGCACCCACGGTTGTACCACCTTGATTCAACCTGAATTTTACAATCAAATATATATATACAATATTTTTACATGGTGTGTTTGTTTCTCTTTCCATGTTATAACAACAACCAATAAACTCAACTTTGACCCTTTAGTTTCTGTTAAAGACCATGGTACTTGCACTAACTATTATCGACAGTTTTAGTTTTTATTTTTTTTATTATTATTTTATTTTACTTTGATGACCTCTTTGTTGATATTATTCACCAACAAATATAATTACTTGATCAGAGTTAAATCTCATACCTATACCACCCACACAAAACTTTGTGTTGTATATTAATCACGTCATCAATTATAAATTTTTAAAAATTAAAATTTTAATTATTATTAACTTGTAACTTTATTATTATTTGATTTATAAATTATATATATTTTTGTTTAATAATTTATTTATTTGTAATAATTCTTGTGTGATATAGTTTGTGTGAGAAAAAAAAAATATAAATTATATGGGAAATATTTATTCATTTTTTAGATATAAATTAACTATTTATAAATGATTATTGGAAATTCTATGATATTAATTTTTTTTTTTTATTATTTAAATGTGCAATAAATGCTGTGAAAAATCTGATCAATCGATGATAATTTAGAACGAGAATTTTTGTTATATTTTATTTGTAGTAATTTAATGTTTATTGGATCATTTAAAAAGGTGCAAAATTAACTTTCTAACGATATTATATTATTATATGCATATATATAATAATACATGACATATTTATCACAGAATTTTATTATACATTTTAAAGAATTATTATTTCATTTTATATTATCTAATAATAAATATAAATACGTTTAATATAAATAAATACAAAGTAAAATATTTTTTTTGTTATTTTTTAAATATATCGACAAATAAATTATTTTATTTTAAAATTTTAAAATCTATTGTTAATGTTTAATCCAATTGAAATTTATTGTCAATTTTTTTAAACAGTTATGCTTCGTTGAGCCCAATTAAAGATATATTTTTTTTTTTTCATTCAAAAGATTTTATCATTCAAATTTGACATGATCAATAGCTGTACTTGATAACAAATTAGAAAAATCTAAGAACATTAAATTCTGCATAATTTGTATTATTGAAAAAAAAAAAATAATAATGACTATTGATTTTTTTACAAATTATTATTATTATTTTTTTTTTTTCTAAAAATTTGTATAAGAAAAATAAATAGAATTATAATACACCCACTATATATATGTATATCTACTTTTCATATAGATATGTATACTCTGACTTGGTTCTATACCTATACAGATACAACCTTTGCAAATGGATACGAAAAAATATCATTAAATCGAATATTACAAAGCAAGACTTCAACATGTATATATCCTACTTTCACATGGCCTATACCCTTGACAGATTTCCATACTTAATATGTAGATATTCACATGCTAAATTGCTTTCTCGTAAATACATATATTTTTAATGCAATGTGTTTTAAAGAAAAATTACTAAATGCATTTTTAAAGATTTATTTATCACTTGACAGTTGTCATTATATATTTATTTTTAAAAAATAATTTATAGATTATATTTTTTTAAATAATATTAAAAAATAATTTTATATGATAAATGATTAATAAAATATAAAAATTAATAGTAAATAATTTTTATTAAAATTTGTAATCAAAAAAATAATACCTGTGATTTAAATTATGACAAATTATTTCGAATAAATATTACCCCGAATAAAGTAGATCAAATATATCAAAGAATATTACCACCTGTATTTTATGTGACACATTTATTTATTTTTTTATTTATATATTATATTCAAAAAAATAAAATAAAATAAAATAAGATTCAGGATATTGTTGACTTTAATACAAAAAACACACCAGATACATGAAAAACGTGATAGGGATTTTTCTGTTACAATAGAACATGAAAGGAATTCAGTATAAAGGCCATGGTCACGAAGTTTTTCTTATAGTAATTCCTATTTTGAAAAAGCCAACATTTATAAAGGTAAATTTTATTTTTTTTTATTTTTTATTTTTTATATTACAACTTTGGTTCTGGTATTTCGTTGTCGCGAAAATCGAGTTCGCGTGTCGCACGTATTGCTAAGTCTCACTTTATTTGCAACACTCGAAAGCACATGAGCAGCAGTAAGCACTGTAAAACAACATTTAAAAAAAAAAAAAAAAAAAGATATATATATATATATTATTTAAATAAAAATAAAAATACGATTATTCTTCCTCAAACCGTTACACATCGATAAGCGTAACGCAACAAACGATACAAATACATCTTCAAATACTCAAGTGAAATGGATCGTGAAATTCCACAGACAGGGTCAGAAATACAATCCATACGATGAAATAATACTAAACATTTTTTTTTTTTATTTAAATTTATTATTCTTCAAAAAATATTATTTATTTATTTATTTTTTTTTAAATATAATTATTCAATTATAAAAATGATAAGTTATTTAAACAAGTTGAAAATTCAACTCAACAAATTTTTTATTTTATTATTTAAAAAATATAAATTTTATTTAAATTATTATTATAAAATTATAAATACAGTTAATAAAAATTATTATACAGATATATATCAACAAATGAGACATTTAAAATTTATATTTTATTAATTTATTTTTATATATAATTATACAATGTTTAATTATATATTTTAATTTAATACGGTAACTGAACACAGATACATGAAATTAGCTGAATGTTGACAATAATTAAATAATTAATTTGATTTTCTAAAATTTTATATTTTTTTTTTTTACATTTATTTAAAAGACAGTTTATTGATATTTTATTTTTAATTTACTCTGCTTTTATTTTAATTTAATCAACAAGATTTACTGATCGGAATATTTGCAAAAAATAAAATAAAAGTTTCAATGATGTTATATACCTTTTTATATGGCTGCATTATATTTCCAGTGTGTAATATCTTTTAGTAAATATATTTATATAAAATAAATATATAAATAAATGTGTGTTGTGCAAGTGAGATGAAAAGTATCCACACAATATGCATACGTTTATCAAATTAATTATATATTTGCAACCTGTTGTGGTACTCTAACGAGATGTAGACTGAAAAAAAAATAAAATAAAATAACATATTTCTTTATAGAATTATTTATATATTTTTTTTTCTTTTCAGTCACATAAAAGTAACAAGTAATTATGGATCTTAAATATCAAAGAAACTGGAATTTTAAATCCAAATGTGTTATAATAAAATAAAAATTCAAGAAAAAAAATAAAATAAAATAAAAATTTATAAAATATACTAATCGTTATAGTTGCTGTGAAAGTCAAGTTTTTAAAAAATCTGACTTTTTTTTTTTTTTAATGTTATTTTCTTTTTCAATAGATATATTACATATATTCTTGGTTTTTTTTTTTCTTTCATTTTATATCGATATAATTTTATTGTTGATGAGCATCCGGATTCACACTGGCATTGTTAAGATGACACATGAAACTCCCAAATCTTTTCTAAGAATTTATAAATTTTATTTCATTGCCGCTCTTTATTTTCATATATGTATTTTTTTATATTCTTGGTTTGCCTCTGGAAAATATATATAATGATTTAACTTTGCGGCAATATCTAACATTGCATTGCCAGGTGCAAGACAAGTCATGGGGTATATATATGACGTTGCTTTTTATATATGTATAATCGAATAGGCGTGTTTTAAAGTGATCATAATAACACTCAACGAATGAAATCAAAAAGAAAATAAGAAAAATTGTAGATGGAAAAAAAAAAAAAAAAAAAAAAAAATAGAAAAGTTGTTGATGTAGGCTTCTGTTGTATATGATTATTTTCGTAAAAGATAAATGACTTTAACACAAAAACTTTCAACAAAGTTGTATATTTATATCTACAACAATTAGTAGATTTATTTTTATATTTTATTTTTCAAGGTTTAAATAAAATTTAAATTCAATTAATTCATGCAAATTTTCCATTAATATATGACAAATAGTAAATTAGTAAAACAATAATTTATTATGTTTAATCAAAACTACAAATGAAACCTTGAAATATTAAATTAATCACAAAATTTACGCACTAAATAATTATAATTAATATTTTGACAATTGATATTTTATGCGTTATGTGCATTAAATTACAATTGGCAATTTTGCAGTTGTTGAATTTCATGATGTAATGTTCCATGAAATACTCGAAATATTACTCAAGACCTCAACCTTGACCAACAAAATAATTTTCATCTATTTTATCATGTTTCGATTATTTTCACATGATATAATATATATTGTATAAATTTTTCATTTTTTTTATTTATATATTTATTTATTATTTTTTATATACCTATATATATATAAAATTTATGTAAATTTAACAAACAAATAATTTTACTTGTGATTTCATTGCACGTGTTAAGAATTGCTGTATAAGTAATACGAAATGATGTCATACTAAATATATATATTCAGATATACTTCCAAAGACTTTTTACTTTTTTTTAACATATATTACATTCATACCATCGATTGACGATACCCATCAGCATACAAATAAGATTTAGAACTATCAAATATAATCGATCATCAATGACGCACATTATTTTAAAAAAGCAAACTCATGAGTTAACAATTTTTAAAATAAAAATATAATATTACCTTGATTGAGGCTTATGAACATAATTTATTTATTTATTTATTTTTTTTTATTAAAAATTAAAAAAGATATTTTAAATATGCTTTTTATTCAAAAACTGGTTCTTTTAATTGTAACAAAAATTATGAATTTAAATTGTATGATTTATTAATTATATATTGCATTCCATAATTAAAAGTATTTTATATTTTTATTTTTTTTTTCAAAATAATCTACATAACACTTGTAATAATAATTTATTATTAATTTTGTTTTATTAATAACTTTACTACTGAATTTCTAATATGACGCATTTAATTATTACACAAAAAATATATATTAACTGTATTATTACTAAATTAGAAATTAATTTTGAATATATTAGTTGATGTTAAAATTTATACATACACAAGAAGCATATACAATCTGAAATAGTTGAATATATTTTTATATAAATATAGGTCTTAAATATTAAATTCAAGGTGTGGTTCAAAATCCCATAAATATACGCATAGTCAAATCAAACACATTAATTTATGTGAATACATGATATTGAATATGCCTTCATATAAATTAATCGTAAACTAAATATTTCTTTTTTTTTTTTTTATAAATAAATTTACATGAGATATGTATGAACACGTGCATGTATTTATTTATTAATTATTTGCAAGATGTGTTTAAGATTTTACGATGAGTTTGTGTTGATTATATATTTATAATGAAGATAGTCGATGAAATTATTGAACCAGAACGTGTCTATGAAATCTTTAATGTTTTAGAGAAGATTTTTCTCTCAGATGCATTTATGTGCATTATTTTTACAGATGTTAATGTTTTATTTTTATTTTTTCAATTTTTTTTTACTGAATATATATTCTCAAGTACTTGATGTCATCGCACCTTTAAATTTTATGACTATATTCTTGGATCTCATTAAGAAACAAACAAAAAAATATATATATATTATTATTATTACGTGGAACGTTAATAAAAAAAAATATATATATTTGTTTGTTGTTGTTTTTGAATTTTTTTTTTTTTTTTTTTAAATATAAATTTGAGATGTATAAATAAGATGGGTGATGATTACAAGAAAGATCCACACTCGGATCGAATAACAACTTTCAATGTATTAATTATGATAAGATAAAAAATAAAAAATCATCAAAACTATCCAAGTATGACGATGACATCATTGCTTTAATGGATATATATACACAAGTTTATTTTGCCAATAACAAGGGTAACTTAGTTAATCGTGTTTATCGTGTTTTTTTTTTTTTTTTATATAAATTTTTAGTTTGATTTTAAATTAACTGATTATTTAAAAACTTGTATTTGCAAGTTGTTGTTTTGCATGCATTTATATGCTCATTTGTATACTAAATGACTTAATATTTTTATATTTAAAAAAATAAATAAATAAATATATTCAAGTGGTATTTAAAAATTGACGGGATATCTTGTTGGAAAATATACTCAATCATATTTAATATTTTTTTTATTTTATATTTTTTTCTCAATGAAATTCATGAAAAATTACTGAAAAAATTTTAATAAAAAAATCTATCAAATTTATTGTTAAAGTTGAAGACAAGGATCATTGTCCTGAACAGAATGAAATAAAATAAATTCCAGAATACCAAATGGTATATATGAATTTCCATCAAATTATTATATATAAAATAAAATAAATATAAAAATATTATAACAAGACTTATCTTTGTTAGATATTATTATCATTATTATTTTTTACTCTTCAATTTAACAATTACCCATCATGAACGTGTTGTTTTTCTATTCATCATATTTATATAAAAAAATAAAAAATTTTTCTCATATATAATATTTTACTATTATTTCTTCTATGCTGTATACAAGTAAATTTATTATACTTATATTCGTGTAACACACACTTTCAGGGTGGCAAAATGCCGGAAGGTGAAAACTAACAATTTTTTTTTTTTTTAAATTTAACTTTAAATTTGTTGTAAAATATATATTTATTTCTCGTCGTCACTTTGAATAATGACATACTGTTTTTGTGTGGACGTGACACCATTGAAAGACACAATTATGATTTACTCAACTATCATATATATTTAAACGAATATCATTGAATATCATAAATTTAATATATATTATTTCATACAGGTATATTACAAAATAAATATATACAATAAATTATAAATTATCACAATTTTATTACAGTATTATTTTGATAATATTTGCAATTCATATATTTACCTGTCTGAATTTATTGGTATGTATATTAAGAATTAATATTGTAACAAGTGGTTCAACATTATTTTCATTTCCGGTATTTATAAAATCAACTTTGACAGATGATAGATACTCTAACAACAACAACACCATAAAGAAATATTAAAAGTAACATTGGCTCGTGCTAAAAATATACTAAACATTAATCATTTATTTAAAAATTTCAATTCACTTGTATACATAAGATAATCATCAGTATACTTCTGTTGGCTAGAAATAATTTTACTTGTATATCAAGAATTTTGTAATAATAATTAATATAAAATACATATTGCCAAGAGCAATTTACAAAAAAAAAAAAATAAATAAAATAATAATAAATATATTTATTTATATTTTAAATATGTTTGATATTTATTTTTATTATTTATATTCATATATTTTTTTTATTTGTGAAAGGAGCTTTTGAAGATTAATATAATAAATTCGAGGTCAAATTTTATATTTTAAAAATTGAGAACACTTGTTTTTTTAAAAAAAAGAGGGAAATGTTAAGTCGCAATGATTAAATTTGATTATGTCCTCGATAATATACACCTGGTTACTTTAAATAAATTTAAAATATAAATTATAATAGTGTATTAATTTTTTTTTCTATTGATATTATTTTTTATAAAAAATATATAAGTATATATATATATTTTTTTTTTAAATTTTTTGTTAACATTTAAATATAAATGTATAGTTATTTTGAAAAGTATTTATTTATAGTTAAAGCTAAGCTTGGTAGTTGAATGGAATTTAACAAGTGATCAGGTATTTCCGCAAACGACGATAGGTTTTCAAAGTGCGATAACGAGACCATTAGAGAGAAAATTCGATCCATGATTTTACATATATAAACACATACATCTTCAATTTATTATTTAACATTAAAAGTTTTTTTTTTTTTTCTTGTTGAATTCAGAAAATTTAATCCAGCTTCGTGACCACACCTATATAAAATCTACTACTATTTTAGATTCACTATTTTTATTTTACTTTTATTTTTTATTTATTTTTACATGTATTTTACTACTTTTTTCTTATTTCAAATAAAAAAAAAATTTATTATCAATTTATCTATTGATAAAGATAGAAATAATTTATTTTTATATTTTCCAAGTGCATTAATCATTAACATTAGAATTTATGTTTATCATGATCACCTAATTATTTCATCAGTGTCTGACAATAATAAATGTTTGAATGGGCGGACAATGTGGCCATGAGCAACAACAACAACAAAAAAAAAAAAAAAAAATTGAAAAAAAAACCCGTCACTTAATGTCCTCAAGGCTTTTTCAACATATTTCTGTAATTTTATTTTATTATTTACTCAAGTAAATTTACTCAACCAACCATGACGATCGACTTATTTTTTAACAATATAAAATTAATTTTTTTTTTTTATACAAAACAATGAGTAGTTATAATTTTTGATTATAAGAAACTATATTCACGTGTTATAAATATAATTGAGAGTGTTGATATGATTGATACATCATTTTACTAATAGCAACAATTAATTATATTAAAACTGGTAAATTGTTTATGATGTAGATAACACTTTGAAAAAATTTAATGTCTCATCAATTACATCAAAATTTTTTGTTTAAATGATAATCATTTGTCAACACAACGGGAGATTGATTCAATCAAAAATATCATCTGGATCTAACTAAAAATGAAACCTAACAACCAAAATATTAAATTTGTTTTTAAAATCTTTACATGTAATGATCAAGCTATAAAATTTCAATTTGGTATTTATTTTTATAATTTATTTCATTCAATTGTTTGTTTTTTTATTTATTTTTGTTTGTTTATTTCGATTATATTTATAGAAAAATATAATTTTTTTTTCCTAAACAAATAAAATTATTTGTTTATTATTTTTTCAACAGTTAAATTATTTTGATGTTTTGTTTGTTGAATTATCTAATAATATAAACCAAGTAAATTATAAATTAATTAATTATTTATGATGGATTTGTTTCTTAGCTACATTGACAAATATTATTTGCATCATCAAAACACAGAAATATATAAGACTACTTGCATATATAACTTGAATATTACTCTCTAATTCACTTCATAACAACACTGGTAAAGTAAATTATTAAGTTTATATATAAATGTGTATGACTTTGGCATGCAATTTAAACATGATGATTTTAATCATAAATTTTATAATTATATTGAAATACTGTGAAATAATATATTTAACAAGAAATTTTTATTATTTAAAAAATTAAACAAGCATTAATATTCAAAAATAATTATTTATTTTTTACTTGTAACTTTAAACTATTAATCTATATGAAAAAAAAAAATTATTTCATGTTGCATTTGAATTGAAAAAAAAAAAGCAAATAAATATATATTTTTTTCTCAAGTTGAAATATTATCCTCGTATCTAGTTAATGCAAATAATTATCAATTTTCAATAAAATTAATAACATTTGCATCTTGACAATTTGTTTATATATATTGAGCCAAAAATAATATATTTTTTGTAAAAAATAAAAATATTTTTCCAATTGAAAAATTAATTCCCATCGAGTTTATCTGGACAAACAAGTATATAATGTGATTATCCATGTTGTTGTAATTATAAAAATGATATGAACAAATGTATATATGTGAAGATGAGCTAAAAAAAAATAAAAATTAAAAAATAAAAAATTTTAAAAGATGCATCCATGGATACTTTCGCTAACAAGCGTCCTTCATTCCGTTGATATTCATCGTTATTATTTATTTATATTTTTTTTTTTTTTACAAATCATCCATGTCATCAATTCATGGTATATCATAAAAGTATACATATTTGGTAATGCCAATTAATTATATCAACTGACTGGTTATCAATGACAATGCCCTTCGAAAAAAATTAATAATAATAGATAATTTTCTGTACAATGTATGTTATTACAGTTTTTTTTTTTTTTTTATTTTTTTTCTGTTTAATTTTTTGAATTATATAATATATTCATAATAATTATCGTCAATTGCAATTACGAATGTCAAGTATATTCAATTTATTTCTTAATACATAAAATTAATTAAAATTACTGTAAATTTTATGTGATGTTGTATTGCGAAAGCTGTTAAAATAACCAGTTGTAATAAAGTTTCACCAAAATTCTGGATGCCACTTGGAGATTTTAATATTTTATTTATTTATTTTTTTTTTCCATGGGAATATTGCGAGTCAAAGAAAACCAATGATGTATGTGTGAATATAAATTTGATGATGACACAGCATCCATGGCGAAAGTTTAAAAATATACTTTGAGAAATTGTGAAAGTATATGTATAAAAATGTGTTGATTATTTTTATGATATTTAATTTGAATATTAAAGATTTTTTTTTTTTCCTTGATTAATAATATACAAATTTATTTATGTTATTAGCAATATTGCAACTATGAGTTAATAAAAATACAACTCAATAATAATTAAAAAAAAAAAAAAATTATGTATGGATATATTGATATACTTTAATATCGAAATTAAATATTAAAAAAAAAATAGTCAATTGGTTTTGTTGATATACATAATTAAATGCTTGAATGCACTAGATCTGTAATTTTTTTATTTATTTAAAAAAAAAAAATTATCATACATTTTGCATAATTCAATTACGTGTTTTAAGTTTTCTGCTTAGAAAAAAATGTATATTTATTTATAATTACTTCAATTACTTTCTATTAATTTAAACAACTTGTTTGGCAAGTTTAGATATCTGTCATTAATATTTTGACATGAGTTTGAATTAAATTTTTATTTTTCATTTATATGAATTTTATTTTAAAAAGAAAACTAAAAATGAAGAAAAATAGATTTTTTTTTTTTTTTATCAATTTTACAATTGCAAATTTTACTGACAAAAAATATTCATGAGCTGTTATTTTTTTTTTATAAATTCATAGTTACTTCAAAACATGTGTATAAAAATATCAAAAGTTTATCAATAAACAGCTTAAAAATGTTATTTACCAATAAAATAAGGATAATATTATCATTAAAAATCTCATAAAAATTATAAATTATAAAATATAAAAAATAATAATATGCGTTTACTGAAAATTTCAAGATAAACTAAAGCTATAAAAAATTTTTTATAAACATTATATAATGTTCAAGGCAAAGCAATATATAAAATAGTCCACTGGGAGGTAAACACAAATACAGTTTATCAAAAAATATTCGACAAGTTTGTCCCCCAGGCAATAAACGATTGCATTAGCAATTGACCCAATTCGTTTGTCAACAAAAAAATAAATAATTTTATTTCAACAGCATCTCATCATCTACATCATTTTAAATTATTATCAAAACCAGTATGTGATTCAAGACAATATGCAAGACTTAGTTTTAATAAAAAAAAAAAAAACAAATTAAACAGAAATTGCTATGATATCAAGATTCAAGTTATACTTTATTTAGTGTAAATTTTGCAAAAAAAAAATTACATCAATTGGCAAATAAAGCCTTATAAGTATGTCCAGTTTAATTTAGAAAAATATATTTACGTTATATTATTGATCATTACCATCATCATTGGATAATAGTTTTAAACACTTTGATCCTTCTATGAAACAGAAGATTTGTCCTCAGGAAGTAAAAAGTAGATTGTCACATTGCCTTGAGGTGTATTGACAATTTCCAGGTGTTTAATTAATAATGTTGCTGCTATTCCATAAAGCAAACATGGAATACCTGATGAAAATAAAAAATAAAGAAAATAAATTATTATAACTTTCCAATATTTTTAAAAATTTTTTTAATCGAAAGTATGATTAAATTATATTAAATGTCATAAATTATTAATATAAAAATTAATAAATAATTTAAAATACCAAGGTTTATTATCTTGATAGCCTTGAAGAATTTGTCATCCATTGTGAGATCTTCTTCATTACGTTTTGTACAATGATATTTAATATAAGGAAAACAACCTGTACGTAAAACATGATAATTACTTGTACCAACTGGCCAATTAAAGTGGGACATACCACGTTGATCATTTATTACGTCATTGTACTTGACAAAATAGGATGTCCATGGTGGTTCCTTGGTTTGCCTCAAGTAACATGTTAGAACCTATATTTATCATCAAACAAACCACATACAAATATAGTTATATAAGTACATATCGATAAAGAGAAACAGAGAGTATATAAATTTGTTTGTTAATTAGGTTTTGTCTCAATTGAAAGCACTTGATCAACATCATGATGTTGATTTCTAATATGACTACTGTTCTATTACAGTTTAAAGAAAGTATTCTCATTGCATTCCACCTGATATTTTATATTTTTCTAATCAATTTATATACATTATTCTCACGGTTATATAACAATGACCAGAGGTAGCTAACTATAATTGATTAAATTTGATTTAAAAATAATCAAAGAAATTTATTTATATTTAAAAAAAACAAAAATTGTGTTTGATTTATAAATAAAAAAAATATAAATATAAACCTCTGATGACAATGGCTTTCTGAATGAGGTGAAACATCTCATCCAAATTCTTTGAAAATTAGGCTTCGTTTTTAGGCTGATGTTCATTCGGAATTATTATTTTCTGTCAAATAAATTATCTGTAAATTTTAAAAATATATATTATATATTATAATTTTAAAGTAAAAAATATTTTTTACAGTGTTAAATTTGACTATTAAAATATATGTATTAACAGCGGTAACATTATGTTCCGTTATATATTTTGCATTGTGTATATATTGCCTTTCTAAAATCGTATGCCACTAAATGTCAAGGTTGTATTACACGTGCAAAAAAAAAATTATTTAAAAATATATAAAATTATTTATCAAATAATTTAATTTTATAAATGTTTATTAATTTAATAAATTAATAATTGTTATTTTTTCTATACAAATTATGATTAATTATTATAAATTTTATTTATAATTTAATATTATAAAAATTAAATTATTATTTTTACGTATTTTTTTTTGAAAAAAATTGTAAAAAATATAAAAATACAATTTTAATTTTTAATTTAATATTAAACTTTCATTTCCATTGAAAATATATTAATAAAAATTAAAAATACTTACAAATTATTTATAATTAAATTTATTTAAATAAATTTACCGCCACAATATGGCTAATTTTTATTGCGCAAGTATGTTTGACCAAAAATATTTTGACACGTGACTTTTTGTAGCTGCACTTGGTGCACTTGGTCAATATATTACGTGTTGTGGTGTCATTTTTTTTATCATCATCATATTATCACCACACAATACTTGCTGTTATTATTATTGTTAATGTTTACCTGTTTTTTATATATTTTTTAACTCGTTTTTCACGTAAATACTTTTATTTAATATTAGCAATTTACACGTGCTCATATAACAGTTATTCATTTATGTTTTTATATATATATATATATATATATTTTTTTTTTTTTATTTTAATATTAATATTATATTATATGAGTAAAAATATATACACCATACTATGCGCAATATATAATGTGCAAAATAATTTACAGATGATAATACTTAGTCTATGAATATAAAACTTAACAAAGATAGACAAATGAGGTCACGTAGCCATGTTTATTATATTGAACCATCTTTTTCCGTTGGTGGCGACTCTTCCTGATGTGATGATATTTTTTTTTTACTTTTTGATACAACAAGTGCTTTTGATACAACATGGCTCAAATTATCGATCGACTTTGGCGGGATTTTTGATAATATTATATATTTAAAAATTTAATTAATTTTTTTTTTTTTTTTTTTATCAAAATAACATATATTTATAATTATATAAAATTAATTATATTTTATTAAATTAATTTTGTTTTTATTTTTTGTTACAGGTAAGTTGGATCTTTGGTCTGGTTGTATAACTAATACATCATTTATATAATTTAATGATATTTTGCACTGTTAGTAAAGGTGAGCTTTATCAAAATGAATAAATTTTAATTTAATTAAAAAAGCTTTTTCATAAAGACGATGAATTTATATATACAAAAAAAAAATTAGTAAATAATAATTGATTAAACTAGTATTTTAAAAATACAGTTGTTTTTATATGATGTTTAGAAGTTTTATAACTAATAATTTTTCAATTCAATTAAAATATATTTATATATGATCTATCATTAAGGCGGAATTTTGTGATATGCTTATGAATTTTAGTTTATACTTGAGTAAACACAAATGCAAGACCATGAAAAATTAAAATTATTCAAGGATTTTATCAAAGTATTTATGGTCGAATTCACTTATATATATATATATATCAAATAACAGCTCAACCTGCAACACGATGATTTTTTTTTTATTCTCTTTTTTATAAATATATTATATGAAATATCAAAGTTAGTATTTAGAGTCAATATAATATATTTTTATAATATTATAAATAGCAACAGGATTGAGGGAAAATTTGATTACAATATCAAAATTGATTTTAATATAATGAAAAAAATAATCAACATAAAATTGTGATGCAGAATACTGAATAACCCAGTTTCAACGCACTTCCTTTTTAAAAAATAAAAAAAATAATAATAAAAAATCACAAACCCATATAATAGTAACAATGGAATTTTTTTATTTATTTATTTCTATATTTGTTAAATG
This sequence comes from Lysiphlebus fabarum, assembly GCA_011426435.1. NCBI lineage: Eukaryota > Metazoa > Arthropoda > Insecta > Hymenoptera > Braconidae > Lysiphlebus > Lysiphlebus fabarum. The sequence goes on from WSYQ01000108.1 coordinate 61,255, forward strand.
CGATGAAATCGTAACTTCCGAGGAAGGCAATGTTGTGCACCAGAAATTCATTTTTCGCTCTGGTTATTTCCATAAAAAATTAAACTCATATCACCTATATATTTGGTCTGTTTATATAAATATATTTATATATATTAAACTTGACAATTATTATTTTATTATATTTTCTATTTTTTTTTAGCCTTGACAAAATAACTAAAATTAAAATTAAAAAAAAAATCATTAATAAAGTTCAAGAGTATTTTTAAAAATTTAATTTTTTAATTATTTAAATAATAATTTGATTAAATTATTGAAGAAAATATTTATTTAAATTTACATAAAAAGGTGTGGTGAAAATTAATTTACAATTGCTATATATAATTTTTTTTTCTATTTCAAGTTGAAATAATAAAATAGTTTGGACGATAAAAATGATCGGATATTAAATATAAATTCAAAATAATAAAGTTAAAATTAACTAACAATATTGTATTGAATAATCATGTGATCAATTTACATTTGATATTTAACAATCAATAGAAAACAGTTAGTTTACCTTATTTGGTAAAATATTTACCAGAACTATGTATTACCATTTCACGATCGAGATAGAATTATTCTCATTTAATTTACTGTATAGTTTCTTGAAAATTTATTTTCCCAAAGGCAAAATCACCACCGTTCCAGGTCAATTCATTGAAAAATTGGTTAAATAATATATAGTATTTATATTATACTTAAAATAAGAAAAAAAAAAAATTTATTGATTGAACCTCTCACCTGTCATTTTGTTGAGTAGAAATTGATCCAAGTTAACTTTTTAAAATAACATATTGACATAAGTACAAGTTTCTCACAGTAAATCTAACAAATATATCAACATTTATTTCGTAATACATAAAATTTTTTATATTTATTTTTTTTATAATTTTTGTATTGTTATGCATCATCGATTTTTATATATTTTATAAATAAAAAAAAAAAAAAAAAAATAAAAATAAATTATCAATTAAAATTGAAAATACAATAATCATGAAAATGTCACTTTGGAATTTTCATTTTAAATTTTTTTTATTGCTTTATAAAATATTTTAAATTTCATGCAATATAATGACAATTTAACACAATTTATTTTCATTATAAAAATTAAAATATAAAATAACAAACAAATACTCAAGTATAAAAATTTTCATATATGGATATATTAAATTTTTCCAACAATTATTATATCTCTTTTTGACAACTTGAAATATTTATCTATTTAAGAATTAATTTTCTTTTCAAACAAAAGAATTTTTAATTTTTTTTTTTTATTAAATTATAAATTAAAAAATATATAATTAATTAACTGTTTCATCAACTTGTCTATTATTTATTTAATATTATTTTTGATATGTTCATATTGTAAATATGAAGATACTTGAAACGTTGACGCAAAAGCCAGAGGGTGCTATCTTTACAATTTATAAACGTGCAACACATACCGACACATGTATTAATGCAAATTTGAAGATGACTATTATATTGCCTCGAAGCATATGTGGTTGATGAAATCATACAAACAGTGAATGAATCCATGAATACATGTACTGAATAGTTCTTACATCAGTATTTTTTTTAAAAAATAAATAAAAACGTGTATATGAGTAACAAAATGATGTTGATGCATGAAAAAAAAATAGTTGTTGGTGGTAAAATACAGATATATTTTATTTTTTACTTTTTTTTTTAAATTTTTTTGAGACAATCATAGTCTCATCACATCTTTGTGTACCAAATAAACACGCGATTGTTTATTTTTTTTTTTTTTTTTGATTGATGATTGTTGATGATGATTGCTCTGGTCACAACAATATAAATGCATTAAAGTTTTGAGTTTAGCATTTTTTTTTTTTTTTTGTCTGTAAAACCACAAAAAAGGAATTTTTTTAAAAAAAAGTTTATAATAAATATACATTTTGTGATATAGTCACATGAATATTTATAAAATTTATAAAAAAATATATATATATACAATCAAGAAATGAACAATTTTATTTTTGTTATTTACCATTAAAAAGAAGATGTAGCAAATGAAAAGAGTTTCTCTTTTGCGGTTAAGAGTTTTTCTGTGATCTTTTTAAATCAGAGTATATAATATACTATTATATTTTATAGAGTTTGTATATTATAAAAGCTACTAACATCGTCTTTGAACACCAACCAATCATACATTTTTAATTTTTTTTTCTTCAACAAAAAAACTGGCTTTCACGCTTTTTTTTTTAATATATATATGAAAATAAAAATTAAAAAAACAAGTTTAAAATACTATGAATATTTTTTACATAGGTATAAATATATAAATAAAATCGTGATTCCAATTTAATGTATTTTTAAAAGATATATATCAAATATAAAATTGTATAAATTACATAATATCTTAATCAACATAAATATATATACATAAAAATTATTAATAATAAATATTACCTTTATTACAAATGTTAAAAAAAAAAATAAAAAAATAAACCAACAATTTACTGAAATATAATTTTTTTTCTTTCTGATACGTGATCTGTATTTTTTTTTTTTGTGTTAATTTAAAAAATATTAGCAATATGATTTTCTAGATGGCCCAATTACGAAAATTACCCATCCTTTTCTTTAATGCGTACATTTAATTTTTTTTTTTTTTATAAATAATATAATATTAAATTTTAAATTACGATTACACGATTCTCATGTTTGCCACAAGGCATATAAAAAAATTTTTTTTTTAAAATATATAAAATAAAAAAATATGCATTTGTTCATAAAGAGAATATTGTGCTCCAGTAGGCTAATACTGTTTTCAGTATATTGTCATTTCATAATGTCTCAATATAAACTCAACATTATATTAGTTTGTGGTTTAAAGTCACGTGCTGTAACTATTATTGAAAGTCAATTCAGTCTAATGGAAATTTTATAAACTATATTGTCTATATATATATTTATATAGAATTTTTTTTTTTTTTTTTTTCATATGTATTGTTCATAACAATACATACAGCTTCTGTTTTCATTTATATATTTATCGATTTATTAACAATTTACAATTGTTACACATATTTTCAATTTAACATTAAAGGTCAAACATTATTTTCATATTTATTGACAATAAATTATTATCTTATCATTTATAAAATTTGATGGGAAAATAAAATAATTTTAAAAATATATTTTCATTGTTTGATGTATTAAAATTTACTAGAATTATTATTAAATAAAGATTAGTCTTTAGTAAATATATGGCTTATTATTTTCTGTAATTCTCTTGTAATAATACATGACCTAAATATTTTTTTTTTAATGGCTTATACCACAACAATATGATGAAATTCTGACAAATAATTGAAGAGTTACGAATATTGATGATTAATTAACCTAAATATATATTTTTTTAATTTGCTTAAAATATTTATTGTATAAATATATACACAAAGAAGATGTTAAATAAATTTAATATTTAATTTTATTTTATAAAATGTGTTAATTATTAAATTGTGTATGGGAAATAATTTATTTATTAAAATAAAAATCACAATGGAAGAGAAACAACAGTTTTTTTTTTTTTTTTTTTTAAATATTTACCCGTTTGCAATATATATATTTATATGTTGTAACAATATCTTGGTTAAACTGATGATGCACTATATATTGTGTGTCGGATTGTTTGATATTGTGGGAACTAAATTAGAATTTTAAAGCCACTGTTGGATAATGCAACAGGAGTGCAAGTGAATTAAACTCAAACACGCAATACAACAATGTGAATAACCATGTTCATTAATTGTCTACTTAATTTTAAATTTTTAAAAATTTTTTTTCATCGTGTTTTGCTTGTTAGGTGTTGTTTTGCGTTTATTATGATACCCATTAGAAATAAAATAATATATATACATCGTGTTGGTTAAATTAAATAATATTTATTTAAAAAAAAAGATTTTTTTATTTTTTCTTGTCTGAGTTTTGTCTGAATGTCATCAAACTGTAAATAAACAATCTAAAATATTTTAATTAAACTAAAAATAAAATTTTATAGCTTTTAGTTTGTCTAAAATATAAAAAAGTAAAAAATAATAATTTATACTTATTTAATGGTAAAATTTAAGCAACAGCTGTCTGTATGTTGATGATCATCATCATCATAATGATTTCCCTCTCACTAATAAATTAATTTATTATTATTATTATTTTTTTTTTATTTATTTTTTTTTTATTATCATCAATGTTTTTATTTCATCATTTACTATATCAAATTGCGTGCATACAACACTTGCAAGCATGTCTATACCTTGAAAACTGGTTTATATTATATATGTCCGGACAAACAAGTATTCATGTCTCTTTTCTATACTGCCACCTAACAACTTTTAATATAATCGTATAAAATGAAAGAAAAATAAAAAAAAATTTCCTCAAAGTTGTACATGTTTGTGTCATATAAGTGTACATTAGTTTGTGTAAGTTTTATATAAATAAATATACTTATATAGTGACAGGAACCAGAGGGCAATCAACTTTTATGTTGTATATCTTTGGTTGTGTAAAATAATATCGATAGTTGTTTACTTTGATAAAATTATTATTAACAATAGATGTTAACAATTAACATTCCAATGTTTCTGTAAAATGTCAAAAAACATATAAAATTATATAAACAAAATAGATATAAAATTGTAAAAAATACCAGGCAATATATAAAAGTATAAAAAGCAATTAGACTTAAAAAACTGATGTGTATATTATTTCTTTGGAAATCTTCATGAATAAGTCGTATTGAGAATTTTTTTTTTTCTCATTATCATTCATTACTATTTTTTTTATTTATTATTACCAAAGTTTTAGCAGTTATTTTCTGTCAAACAGATAAATTTTAATTTAAAAAAAAATAATAGATAGTTTACTATTTTTTTATGGAAAAATAAAATTTATTTTCGTTGTTTTGGATACATTGATGATTTTATTTAACAATAATTTATTGATAAAAGGAAATGGTATTTTTTAACAAAATATATTAGACATTTGTCTCATCTACCGGATCTGATGACAAGATCCTGGATGTGTAGAGAGTGATGCTGTTGACTTGCAAGTCGGATGTCAAACACTCCAGCTGATATCCGGTTCATGATGTTTTATTTTTAAAAAATTAATAAATTAAATGAAAAATTATATTATATATTAGACTATAAAGAACATTTAAATTTAATTTATTAATCAATAAATCGATTCATATATTTTTTTAGTAAATCAGAATTTTATCAAATGCAATTTTATGATTCAATGATTCATGGTATAATTTTTTTGATATTAAAATATGAAATATGTGTTATTTTAAAAGTTATGATCATGATTTAACCAGTCAAAATTATTTACAGTAGGTTAGATATCACTGATTGATCTTGAAGATTCAAACTTTGCTATACCCAAATTTATAAAAAAATAAATTGAAGATAGTTATACACGCAACAGGCATATTTATCCACCTACTTATAGATGATAAAAAGATTCTTCATTCTGATATATAATGCAATTTATACTTGTAAAATGAATCTTTGATTTTCTCAAAATTATAGTAACTTTTTATTTTAAATATATAAAATTATTATTTTTCATTCACAATGCATTAAACTATATAAAAAAATAAATTATAAATTTTTTTAGTTATTTTTTTTTATAAAATCTGAATGTTTTTTTAAAGCACATTGCACCATTTATATAAAATTATATTTATCATTTGAAAAAAATACATTTTAAATATATATGATAATAATTTTATATTTTTTTAAATAATTGATAAGTATATATATCTTGATTCATCATCTTAAATGAAAATAAATAAATTTAAATAATAATAATATTTTAATATGATGTTTTGACATGAAGAAGCTCTATATATTTTATTTCATAAAAATCAGTTAACCTTAATGTAATTTCTTTTTTATACCAGACAGTTGAAAGACACACACACATTATATAAAAATATAATTTTTTTTTTTATAATATATATTACCCTGAAGAGTACAACAAAATAAATTACATTAAAATCACTTGCACTTGTTTTATCTCATCAAATAAATTTTTTTACAATTAAATTACTAATTATTTATCAACTTAATATTTTTATATAAAAATAAAAAAATATCTTGTTAAATCATCAATTTTAAAACCATAAAATTAACAAATATATAAAAAATAATTAAACCATTCAGTATATATATATATTGCAATGAATTCTCATAAATCGAAGGTCTAGATTTTTATATTTTTTTTTATTTTTTTTTGTCACTTTTTTAAGGTTTATAAATAGTTCAAGATAAACACCGTGTTATTTGATTTTTTTTTTTTTCAACTATTTATTATATATACTTAATTTTTTTATAAACAACTTGTTTGATGTAAAGTTTTGTACTCGGTAAAATGGATCATCAATGTTGAATTCCATTTGATTTATATATATAATCACTGAAATTGTAATTAACCACATTGAAATGTGTTTACTGAACATGGATCTTGATTCAGGGTCACATTATACCAAGGACATGTGTATATTTCTATACAATCAAATGGATATAATATCATACTGATACTGGTTTATTGATGATACGAATTATTAGTCAATATAAACAACTGGATTATTTGAAAATTGATCATTATCAAATATTTGAAACATTTTATATTTAGAAAATATTATCATCATACATATATATATATATATTTTTTTAAATAATCAAATTCCCATTGGGAATATTTAAAATCCCTGTAGTCATTAACATCAATTTATATAAATTAAAAATAAGTAATTACTATTTTGAAATATTTTAATTAATTACAAATAATTTTACTGATTAATGTTGATATTTCAGTTGTTAAATAAATATATAAATGTATTTTTATTATTATTTTATGTTTCGATAAATTTAAATATTATTATTTTTTTTTTTTATTTTAATTAAATGTGATAAATGGTTATCTTTTACTTGAATAGTTTGTGGTTTGTTATCACAATAGTTGACATGTGTATTTATGTAAATACATAGAGTTAATTTGACCTCAAAATTTTAAACAAAATTAAACCTAAATATTTAAGAATATATATATATTAAAATGCGTTTTATTCAAGTACAGTATCTACATGAATATTTCTAGTGTGGTAAAATTTTATACTAAGATAATGTATGAACGTTTTTATTGCTCATACTGGTCAGATAATATTTATAATCCTACAAATATATATATATATATAGTCAATGCAGCAATACTGCTACTATTAACCATAAAAAATTTTAAAATGTCTCTCAACATATCTAAAATATTTACACTTAAAAATTTATATTGTCTCATATTTTTTTCATGTATTTTCTTCAACACTACGAGCCTTGAAAATTAAGCATAGTAACCTACGATTAGTTTATGAAATTTTAAAATCAGAAATATCTAAAATTCATGTAAATTGACTTGTCATTGTTATAAAAATTTTAGAGTGATGTTTATCGTAATTTTTTTCTTTTATCTTGTAGAGCATTATCTTAGAATTTTTTTAAAATTTTCCTCAGTTTCTTTTTCGAGTTTCAATTACCAAGACAATTGTATTCTATGGAAATTGACATGACATTTTTATAAAAATTTTTTAAAAAATTTTTAACCTGATTTTTTTTTTCTATCTTGTAGAATAATAAAAGAGCATTCATTTCAAATTATCCAAGAGGTTTTTCAATCATAAGTTTCTGAGATATAGAGAAAATGGAAAATACACATGTCTAGTCACCTAGAGTTAGGCCTTTTTTTTTCAGAAAAAGCGTTTTTTTAAAAAATGATCTTTATCGTGATTTTTTTTTTCTATCTTGTAGAGCATCAAAAAAGAATGATTTATGAATTTTTTGAGAATTTTCCTCAATTCAGTTTACGAGTATGAAAGACCACATTGACCAAAATTCAAGTAAATCGACTTGTCATTGTTCAAAAATTTTTTAGAGAAATCTTTATCTTGTTTTTTTTTTTCTATCTTGTAGAGCATCAAAAAAGAAACATTCTCTGATTTTTTAGAAATTTTCCGAACTCTAGATCAAGAGTTTGAGTTAGTGCAAACACCTCAAATTCATATAAATAGACTTGTCATTGGTAGAAAATTTCCTAGAGGCTTTGACATAAATTTTTTTTTTTTTTATTTCTATTTTTTCAAACGCGATAGAAACATCAAGGAAATACTTTCACAATATGCTCTGACTATTTCTACACCAATAGAAACTACCTGAAGTCGTAAAATTAAAAACGGCCACGTCCAGTTGGCCAAAGTTAGGCTATTTTTTCAGAAATAGCGTTTTTTGAAAAAAAATTATTCTTCGATATTTTTTTTCACTATCTTGTAGAGCATCAAAAAACAAACATTCTATGAATTTTCAGAAATTTTCTCACGTTTAGTTCTTGAGTTTGAGAAAGTGAAAATCTTCAAAATTCATATAATCTAACTTCTAATTAATTTAAAAAATTATAAAAAATTATTTTTTAAATATTTTTTTCACTATCTTGTAGAGCATCAAAAAATAAACATTCTGTGATTTTTGAAAATTTTTTCGAACTCTAGATCAAGAGTTCGAGATAGTGCAAACACCTCAAATTCATATAAATAGACTTGTCATTGGTAGAAAATTTCCTAGAGGCTTTGACATAAATTTTTTTTTTTTTTATTTCTATTTTTTTAAACGCGATAGAAACATCAAGAAAATACTTTTACAATATGCTCTGACTATGTCTACACCAATAAGAACTACCTGGAGTCGTAAAATTGAAAACGACTACTTCCAGTTGCCCCAAGTTAGGACATTTTTCCAGAAATAGCGTTTTTTTAAAAAAAGATCTTTATCGTGTTTTTTTTTTTCTATCTTGTAGAGCATCAAAAAAGAATGATTTATGAATTTTTTGAGAATTTTCCTCAATTCAGTTTACGAGTATGAAAGACCACATTGACCAAAATTCAAGTAAATCGACTTGTCATTGTTCAAAAATTTTTTAGAGAAATCTTTATCTTGTTTTTTTTTTTCTATCTTGTAGAGCATCAAAAAAGAAACATTCTCTGATTTTTTAGAAATTTTCCGAACTCTAGATCAAGAGTTTGAGTTAGTGCAAACACCTCAAATTCATATAAATAGACTTGTCATTGGTAGAAAATTTCCTAGAGGCTTTGACATAAATTTTTTTTTTTTTTAATTCTATTTTTTTTAACGCGATAGAAACATCAAGAAAATACTTTTACAATATGCTCTGACTATGTCTACACCAATAAGAACTACCTGGAGTCGTAAAATTGAAAACGACTACTTCCAGTTGCCCCAAGTTAGGACATTTTTCCAGAAATAGCGTTTTTTTAAAAAAAGATCTTTATCGTGTTTTTTTTTTTCTATCTTGTAGAGCATCAAAAAAGAATGATTTATGAATTTTTTGAGAATTTTCCTCAATTCAGTTTACGAGTATGAAAGACCACATTGACCAAAATTCAAGTAAATCGACTTGTCATTGTTCAAAAATTTTTTAGAGAAATCTTTATCTTGTTTTTTTTTTTCTATCTTGTAGAGCATCAAAAAAGAAACATTCTCTGATTTTTTAGAAATTTTCCGAACTCTAGATCAAGAGTTTGAGTTAGTGCAAACACCTCAAATTCATATAAATAGACTTGTCATTGGTAGAAAATTTCCTAGAGGCTTTGACATAAATTTTTTTTTTTTTTATTTCTATTTTTTCAAACGCGATAGAAACATCAAGGAAATACTTTCACAATATGCTCTGACTATTTCTACACCAATAGAAACTACCTGAAGTCGTAAAATTAAAAACGGCCACGTCCAGTTGGCCAAAGTTAGGCTATTTTTTCAGAAATAGCGTTTTTTGAAAAAAAATTATTCTTCGATATTTTTTTTCACTATCTTGTAGAACATCAAAAAAGAAACATTTTAAGATTTTCCTTGGAATTTTCTCACGATTAGTTCTTGACTTCGAGAAAGTGAAAATCCTCAAAATTCATATAATCTAACTTGTAATTAATTTAAAAAATTATAAAAAATTATTTTTCGATATTTTTTCAGAATTTTCCTACAATTTTTATATTTTTTTAAAAATATTTATTACTTTACACAATTTAGAGTAATAATATTTATTTTTATTATAAACATAAAACTGAAATATTATATTATTTATTATTATTATATAACTCAGTGATTATATTTATCATAAAATTATTTTAAACTTTTGCAAAAAAAAAAAAATAAATAAATAAATAAATATAATAAATGAAATATATATATTTTTTTTATTTTTATATAATACCATTTTAAATTGTTTAAATAAAAAATAAATAAATAAAATCAAGTTATAATATAAGTTGATTTTATTTAAATCCCTGGAGTACACTTGGAGAGTTAAAAGTTAAAACTACGTAAAGTTGTACCGACATTAATGAAATTTCATCGTGACGAATAGCTTCTATATCCTTTCACATTGCGTGTGACCATTTTTAAATTTTTAAAAGTAAATAATATATCCCTGGTGACTTTAACAGAGTATTACGTGTTTGTTAAAAAATTCACATCTTTTTTTTTTTATAAATAAATATATATATATACTTTATGACTACTTAACGTATTATTGCGTAAATAAATGAAAAAAAAAATTATATTTTTAAAATACAAACTAAATTTTTCACTAACTATATGAGAAAATCTCACAATGGAATATCATCATCATCATTATAATATTCAATGGATAAAATTCTTTTGGTTTTTTTAAAACTAGTTGGAGCATTTATATTAACATCAATAAAGTGTTGAATTAAAATCAATGAATTCAAGGTAAATGTTATAAAAAAACATATAAATAAACAAACAATCGATTTAATATTTAAAAAAAAATATATTTTAAAGGCCTTTTGTATTTTAAATAAATTGATTGGTTGATATTATTGTTACAAAAATTATAACAAAGTAAAAAAATAAAAAATAAAATTATTGGTATATATTGACGGGTAACTTTTTTATTTTTTCTTTTTTTCGTAATGATTTTATGTATATAATTATTACTATTCTGATGTTAATATGTCCAACGTTATTTTCTCATTAATGTCATCAAGAAAGATGTCCGGTGGCTTTATTCATAAATACCTGTTGTATATATATGATATCAATGAGTTTGGCCATTTACGTTGAACACCCGCTGTGTTTTGCCTCGCCCATTTTTTATATTTAATTTTTTTTTTATTAACTTTCAAAGGGTTTTATACCCGCGAGATATTATCAAGACCGGATTTGATACATATATGACTTTAAAATGTATATTAAATATATTTTTATAATTTTCATTTTATTTGAAATATATAGGTACATTTAATTCAAGAAAATTTATATTTTTTTAAATAATTGAAACTTCATTTTGATTTAATTTAATTTTTTTTTTTTTTTTAAATTTACAACAAAAAAATGAACCATTTTTCAGTGTAGCGGTATGTTATTTATTAACCGGTTTTAAATAAAGTTTTCAAGATGAAGACAAAAGAATATGTCTGAGCATTGAACTGTTTTTTGTTTTGTATTTTTTTTCAATTGGTGAACTACATGAACTACATGAACTATATATTGGTTCATAAATGCTCATGTGTGTTGGATATATACATATATGTGGACACTAAAAACAAAGCAATTGCAATCTTGTATTTTTTTATTTTTTATTTTTTTTTTTTTCATGGTATGTGTAAATTACTTGATGATTGTATTTTTATTTTTTTTTTTTATGCAAGTTTTACAATACGAGCAATGAACTAAAAGAACAAAGAAAATTTTACCGACTCAATTATTCACTTATAGTTTTACTTCGGAAGTGGTGTGCTTGGATTTTAAGGAAGTAGGTTTTTAATTGTTGACAAGACAATTGTGAGACTACTCAAAAATTGCACAAACAAAATAATATATATAGAACAAAAAAAAAAAAAAAAAAAGCAATGCAAAGCAAAAATTATATCTTTTATTTAAAGTTAAAATTTTAAGTGAATTTATTATTGAATTAATTATCAAACAAAGTTTGAAAATTAATGAAAAATTATATGTTATTTATAAATGGTAAAATAAATTTTTGATTATTTAATATAAAAGTTTGATGTATTTTAAAATGAGCCAAGAAATTATTCATTTTTTTTTTTTAAATTTTTTTATAATATTATAGTTGAAGAAAAATAAATTAACAAAAAAAAAACATTTGCTAAAAGAGATAACGTTTTTACCAATTCTAATGATATTGATAAAAGCATCAACTATATTCAATTTTTTTTGTTTTTATTTTTTTTATCTTTAAACTTTTTTTTTTGTATATTTTAAAAAAAATATATTTGAATATTTGCCAAAGTTTGCAAATCTCATTTGGCTAGTCTCATTCAGACAATTTACAAAAGTAAAAAATATCGTTAGCATCCGTTATAGTAAAGTTTGAGTTTATATTGTAACAGTTGTTTCCACACAGAAATGCACAAGATATCGTTGAGCTTTAGCTAACGACAATTTTCACAATAATCACAAATAAACACAAAATTTTATTGGTAACTTACATATATGATAATGACACTCGTACAATGCATATTGGAAATTTTTTTTTTTTTTTTATAAAATAACAGCTAAAAAATTGTATTTGTAGATATATTTACAAAAATAAAATTTCAAAATCAAGATCTGCTTATTGCTTAATATTTTATATAACAGGTGTATATTTTTTGATAAAAAAAAATACGTGACGACAATCCACTTTTAATTTATTACTAAATATAAAAAACTATTAATTTTTCATTATTTTTTTTAAAAAACAAATAATTTTAAATGGTAAACTTTGACAAATAACAATAAAAAATTTAATTTACAATTTGCTTATAAATATAATTTTTTTAAAATAAATTTTAATTTAATTGTTAAAAATAAAATAATAAAAATTTATCAAATAGATTTATTTAATCTTCAATCTGATTTGTGGAATGCAGGGAAAGTCAAGTTGATATGTTACAAGATATAAAAGTTTTCTCGGTTTAAACTTAGTAAATACTGTGTAGATAATCATGAATGAAAAATATATTTAATGCTTACATCTAAAACATCTTTTATATAGATAAAAAATTAAAAAAAAAAAAAAAACTTTCTAAATTAAATTTATGTTTATTATTTATCATATCAGGAAATATTATATTTGCATTTACGTATTGATAAAAATTTTTAAAAATAGAAAAAAGCATTTTAAAATTTTTTTTTTCTCAGATGTATATGATGAGTTAACAATTGTTGAGAGGCTTTTACCAATCATCAAAGTATAAAATCAATAGAAAAAAAAATATATATATAAACAATGGAATTATTAATGACTTGCCTGTAGCTTTTATTGATAACCGGTTTTATATATCAATATGTGTGTGGTGGTTATAATTTTGTTGTAAATTACAGTAGTCGACGATGACGCTTTTCATCGATTTAAAAATTTCTCCACACCTGTTTTATCTACCAACGCATATAATAAAAAATTATATACATTATTATTTGAAAGTTGACTTTTAATGTAACACATTTGTATTGTTTTATAACCACTAATTTAATATTGACAATTGAAATTATATTTCACAATTTATTTTAATTTATATATTTTTATTTAATTATTAACATTTTATTTATCTTATTTATTTCTCACACAAATTTTTAATATTTAACTTTTAAAAAAAAAGTAATTTCATGTATTATTTCATTGAGAATATAAATTTATTTTTATTATTTCATTTTGATAATAAATTTAACATAAAAATAAATATATCTATATAATTATTATAGATTTTTTATTTTTTTTTTCATTGTTAAATAATAAATATTGCATAAATTCTTTTGTTGATAAAAATATAAAATTTCAATTATAATTGTGAATATTTTACAATATCGACAAATATTATTCTTTTGAAACATATTTATACAACAAAACTATTATTTTTTCTCAATTCTACATATAAATAAAATTACATTGTATAAAATTGAAATATATATTTTTATATTTATATTCTCAAGTTTTTTTTTTTTTAAATATATAATTTTAAACATAAAATTAAATACAAAATTTTAATTTATTAATAGATATTTAAAAAATTCTCCACGTGTGATTATTAAATTTTTTAAAACAGAATAATAAACAGATATTTTAAATTTATCATCATAAAAAATAAAAATATATATCGAGAATAAAATAAAAGAACTTTTGCTATCACTAAATTCCCTAAAGACAGAATGACTAGGTAAAATACACGTGTTGCTAACGATATATATACATATTTTTTTATATATTTTCATTTTGCCCTAGGTCATTATTATTATTAGCCAAAAGGTACAAACTCTTTACCTATATACTCGTAAATTTGTTATCCATAAATAAATCTAAATATTAAACTCTACAATAAAGTAAATAAATATATTGCAAAAATTATATTCTACCAACTTTTTTCAATACAAATTTTCTGATAATTCTTCGATGATACACTATCATGTATTATTTCTTTATATTTTTTTTTTTATTTATTTTATTTAACGCCTCTGCCAATCTTCAATAACGGACCTATGATTTTCAAACAATATACAATAATTCTGTTTATATATATTCATACAAACCAACGAGTTTTTTAAAAATCATTAAAAAATATAAATAAAAAATATAACTATTGCGTGAATGATTGTTTAAATTTCTTTAAAAATTATTTATTTTTTTCATCTAAAATAATACAAATATTAAAAAAATATCACGTAAAAAATTGAAAAAATTTTCTCAATTTTATCTTATTTATTATTTTTCATGAAAATGGAATACAAATATTTTTAACGCACGTAAAAACATCAATTGATGAGGTTGCTTCTTGTTGTTATTATTATATTATATATTTTATTTTTTATGTTAAATTGGGTGTCAGCCAATAAAATAGTCACGTTCATTATAAATTATATAATAATAAGTTTATTACATGATGTCCAATATTAAATAAATGACAAAACAATTTTTTATATAAAATAGAAAAAAAAAAAAAAAAAATTATATAGTTTTCAATAAAATACACACGTATCAAATTTTAAAATATAAAATTATTCGTTAAATCATAGTCATATTTATTTGCCAAGAAGATAAACTAGAAAAAAAATAATAAAAAAAAAAAACCACAATAAATTTTAGAAGAATTTAGCGATACGCTAGACTTCCGCAATAGCTTGAGGCTGTTGTTTCATTTAAAATATCCAACGGTGTTTTACACAAGAAATCTTTAAATCATAGATAAATATATTTTCCATCATCATTAAAATAATAAAACCGTGTTAATAATGTTTTTTTTTTTTTAAATAAAATTATTTTTCTTCATGTTACATTGACCTGTACACTTTTAATTTAATAATTATATCATCATATAAATTTTATCAAATAAAAATAATTATTTATAATATTAATTTAGAAAAAAAATAAATAAAAATAAAATGATTTTTCTTGAAGTAAAAAGATGAATTAAATCAGTCAATGGAACCTGCGAAAGTGGTCAGACATGAGTGCCCACTTGTTAAATATACACTCTCTTGTTACAAATGTGTTTGTCAGATCTAGATATTTTTCATTTCTGTTTTTGTATAATATGCTTCTTTTTGTCTTAATATATATATACATTGCGTCATTTAAAACATACAAAAACCTGCAAGACACAATTCTCTTCAACAACGCATATACATAATCCAGGTGACTGACCTACTTTTTTATTTTATAATTTTTTTTTTTTTTTATCGCAATTTTTATTTTTTTAACATCTTTTTCATGTGTCTGGTTTACATTTCATTTATATCCCACGGCTCTCAATACTTTTTTATACATTACATAAATATATCATTTTTTTTTATTTTGCATCTTTTTAAAATATATATTTATTAATTTTTTTTTTTTACAAAAATGCGCATGCTTGAATGACCCAACACCGGACTCTGAACATTAATCTTACTTTTGTATTATATTATTTTTTATTTATTTTATTTTTGTTTGTTTTTGTTGTTTTTTTATTATTATTATTATTCAAGTTTATTTGTTGAATTTTTATTCTTGTTCGCTCCAAAAGTTTTTCTAAAAAACTTTTCATCCCTAAATATTACGTGTTTAATTTTTTGTCTTTTTTTTTTTTTATCGATCTGGGTATATTTTTATAAAAATATTTTATTTAAAAAATATATATTCATCAATTATTTGTGATAATAAATTTTTTTTTATGTTTATAAATTTCTGGATAAAATCAGTTTGTTGTTCAACACTTGTAAGACATAAGCAAGTGGCTGACCACACATTGACTTAATTCACTTAAAAAAAATAAAATAAAATAGTAATTTAGCTTTCACGATTGTACATTTATATATATATATATATATATATATAACTTAAACACATATTAAACTATTTAACCAACAGCAACAGTGTCCATTTTGTCTATTTAAAATATATTTTCTACATGTGGAAAAATTTTTAAATGTCATGTTTTCATGTATGTTATCCACATTAACAGCAACAGCGTACATCTTTTCCTGTATTTTCTTGTTCTTGTCTATGCCAATATATATATGTGGTAACATAAAAAACCAACAAGTACATATTTATAAAAACTGTTTATTTACATTAAACAAGTCAACACATATACCAATATGTGGGCGTTGTTTGTAGGTTGCTTGTGGATCTTATCGATATCTTTTGATCAGAATATACTTCGCTGCCGATTTTGCGATTGGCTCTTGTTAAAAATAAATAATAAAATATAAAAAAAAAAAATATATTATATATACGCATATATAATGTATATATATAAATAATTTTTTTTATAATATATATACCCGCATTATAATGAGCAATAAATAATTGTTAAATGTAATATATCCAAACATTTTTTTTTATATTTATTTTTTAATCAAAAGACACATTTTGTGTATGACACCAGGGGGATTGTGATGACATTGGATAACAAAATATATTCCAGATGACATTAACTATCGATATGATTATGTATTCATTTTTTTTAATTTATTTGTATTTTTTTTTTTTTAAAATCACTCGGTGATATGCATAAGCAGCTATTCCTCAGGGTTAATTTGATGCTTGAAAATTATTGCCGATCGTTATCAAATTAGAAACGATGTACCAATGACAATTCTGATGCAATGTGATTATACATGAAGCTTATAAATGTTACCAAGGACCAGTTGGTACAGTGTCGATAGCAATTCAATACAATAAATCATAGATTATATTATGCCTTAAATCATGTGACTATAATCATCCTAATAACTATCATTTATTTTACTATATTTATCCTTTTTTTATAATTCATTATAGATATATATATATTTTTTTTTTCTAGTATATATTAAATAATTAATGAAATTTTATAAATAATTTAATGTTTTTTTAGCTAAAAAAATAAAACATATATATATTTTGACTGAAGAAATATAAACAGGTGTACAATGTACGCAAGTTCAAGTTTATATTATTTATATATAAAATATGTACATAAAATTAAATTTATGTATTTTACGGTAATAAAAAGAAAGTATATATATATAAAAAAATTAAATATATACAATGTCAAGTTGATAATAAATATAAATTTTTGTATAAAAATATACATACATCAACATAATAATATCGATAGCAAATTTTTGTTTTTTATTTTTTAATTTAAATTTTTATTTTCTCTTTCAATTACTCAGTTGGTCATGCTTAAACTAAAACAGCATATTGCACTTGCATCAGTACGATGCACTGTACATACAATGTTGCATAATTGTGTCGACCGGACGCCGTGTGTTGTGACTAGTGTGTCGTTTATGTTTGTGGGAAAAAAAATAAACCGTAATGTATAACAACATGCTGAGTCCAGGTCATATGGATTTCTATACTCAATTTTTTTTTTTTTTCTATGTGACCTGTCCGTTAGTCAACATAGACAATATCATACCGTTAATTGATAAATATAAACCAGATATTTGTAATAATTATTTAAAAGTGAATTATTAATATTTTTATCGTGATTAAATTGAGTATTAAATCAAAATTTAAACATATTACATTCTGTAAAATGATTATTTTTTTTTTTTTTTTAAGTAATCTTGATGTTTTTTTTTTTTGTTTTTTTTTTTCAGTTCAAGTTATATATATTAAAGACAAAGAAAAATAAACAATTTTCCAAGATTGTAATATAGACCAAGTATATAGATCTTTCTGTTTTTTTTTTATATTCCATTATCACAATTTTTCCCAGACATGTAATCCAGCTACTGTTATTTTATTTCTTAAGCACTCGAAACAATCTGGATGAAATAAAAAATAAATAAAAAATTTATTTATCTCGAAAATCATCCCCACTTGTAGAATTTTGCTTCCGACTTAGATAAGAAACATTGGTCTACTTGAAAGACGTGAATATACTTTCAAGATTAATAATACAGATTATATAAAAGTTAAGTAATTTGCTATTATGGTTATGATTTTTGTTATAAGTTAATATAACAGCTATAAATAAATAATATTAATTTATATTATTGTTAATATATTTCAATGAGAATATTATAATATACTTGAGTGATGAAAAAATTTGAAATATATTTTTTATCATCATTTTTGTGAAAAGAATATTTTAAAAAATATATCAAAATAAATAAATAAATTTTATAAAAAAAATATAAAACAATAATTTAATCTGTTAATTTTAATTTTTTCATTTATTTTTCTCATTAAAAGTTCATTGTTGTATTAGATTTATCTCAATCAGATTATTGCATGTACTGTAATAATTTTAAAAATAATATATTAAATAAATATAAATAGTAATTTTAAAAAAGTTACTTATTATAAATTACGTAAGCTTTTAAATGTTGAGAATATTTGCTTTTTAAGATTTGATATGTTGATATGTTATGTACTCAATGAACAAGGGTCATTATAAATATAGTAGCTTGATTCTATGTACATATAAAATATATAATTCTATGATGTTTCGTAAAGCAATACTACTCGACACTAATAAATTTGTTTTTTTAATTTTTTTTATATTAATATATTGATGTACTATGAATTTATGCAGTTGAGAGTTAACGATTCTCAAGAAATTGTTGCGTGATTCTGATAAATCCATACCCACACAGTCAGATCTCTAATCCTTCTCAAGATCGTGCGAACATTCAGTGTCAAGATCATTTATTGTAAAAATACATTACACATTGTGGATAATTTTTTTCATAATAATGTATTATTTATTCAATAAATATAAATAAAAAAATAATATAATAAAAATAGTAATAATTAATTTACTAATTTATTTTTATTATCAAAAGTTTTTTTTATTTTTTAATTTTAAATTACAAGAGTTTTTATAAAATTTGATAAATGATAATTTTTATAATTATTTAATAAAAATTTTTGAGGTAAATTTATGTTATAGAAATTAAAATAACCAAGTATGGCATTTGTTAGAAAGTTATTTGAACTTATAAACCATTTCTTTGAAGGCGTGTCTACATTTGTATTTCTAAGAGGTCACATTAGGTCACAATAAATATATATAAAAAAAAAAACAATAAAAAAAATAATTTTCACCCGTTAGGTGCACCCACAGTCTGATTGGCACAGATCACTTTGTTGTAATATATATCTGAAGTATTGACTTTGGTTTCATATAAATATATATTACATATTTTTTTTATTATCAATTTTATTACTTTTAGTCTTTTATACTCGCGCCCACCCGCGCAAATCGTAATATATATTTTTTATCCCAACTTAAACTTTATATATCAAGCTAAAAAAAAAATAAAATAAAATATAAAAAATAAAACAATTTATAATATTATAAGTGCAATTGAGAATCGAGACATATTTCCCTTCGTGACGCCAGGAGCACTAAGACTTTTATATGTGACTGGTATGACCCCTTTTTTTTTTATTTTTTTTTTATTATTTATAAATCTTAACATTTAATTTTTAATGCTTGGCACGCGACATGTCATTCAATATTTTTTTAAATTGAACTTTTAGTATTTTTTAATTTTTATTTTAATTTCATTTGATAAATAATTAAATATATTTTTTTTTTATTCATTTTTTTATACACAGAGAATGTCATTATCTAAAATTATAAAATAAATTTATATTTAATTAATTTTTTTAATATTAAAATTGCTTAAATGTAAAAATAATTTTCACCTTATTTTAATATGCAAAGATATTTTTTTTTTTTAATTTTATTATCATTTTAATTTTTTCTTGAAAAAAAAAAAAAACTCGAGTATTTAAATTGTTATCTATACAAACTCGTTCTATTTATTTTAAATATCACCTTGATGCAAATATAAGTATATATATTTTAAAAAAATAAAAAATATTTATGATAAAAATCGGTAAAAATTAGATATCGATTAACGATCAACTTGTAGTGTATATATATATACATATAAAAAAAAATTTACAAGTGTGTCTTTTTAACGATGAGTCTAGTGATATGCACTTGGGTTGTGTCGTCTTGTCTTTTTTAAATTGAAATTGCAATAAATTCTTCAGTTCATGTCGAAGAACAGAAGCAAATACAAAATGAATTTATTAAATTCACGTCCGGTCTGTGTATATGATTTTTTTAATTTATTTTCAAAATGTTATTTATCGTTTGTTTATATATTTTTTTTAATCTGTAACACTGCATATAATGACTTTATATATTTAAAAATTAAATGAATAATTGCAATGTATCACTGCAAAACTTGAACAAAAAATATTTCAAAAATTTTTTTTTTTCAATTTAAATAAAATACAAATTAATTTAGTTGGAGTAGTTTTAATTTTTTAATAAAACATTTTTTAATAAAACATTTTTTTTTGTTATTGAAAACAATGTATATATTTTAATATTAATTATTATTATTTTTTATGTAATTAAAATTCAAGGTGAATATCTACTCAACAGCTCCCCATCGCAGTAAAATAATTTCACCTGTTACAATACTGCTTGCAACCTATAAAAAATTTAAAAAAATTTATAGTTAAATAAATATAAATTATTGTTTTATTAAAAATTATTACTTACAGTTAAAATAAAATGACGTGTTATTGTAAAAAAATTCATTCCTGTCAGTGCAATTTTATCATTTGACATTTGACATTGTAACCTTTGTGTCTGTATATAAAATAAATATGTCATTGATTGATATAAAAATTTTATACAAATATTCGAATTATTTGGATAATAAAAACAAACCTCAATGTTATATTTTGATAATGAACATTGATAAATCAATGGAAGAATAACTTTACTATGATCATTTATTCTAGCAACTGATATCATAACTGCAAACATTTTAACAAATGTAAAAACTACCGAAAATATTGGATAAAATGCAATTAAACTGCTAAAGTGTCTAAAATAATTTAAACAGTAATTATCATTTAATTTTATTTGTACAAAATTTACATAAAAAAAAAATTAAAACTTACAGTAGATTATAAACCATAAGACAAATATAAAAATAATTATGCACAAATGATATGAATACAAGTGGAGAAACCATTGTGTCTGTTAATTTTACTAATTTACTTAAAATAATATAACTAATTCTGAGTTGTTGCCAACAATTTTCAGATTTATTATATTTAATCAAATTTTTTGCTATTTTGTTTAAAAATTTATATCTTTCTGCTAAACCAATTGAAATCTGAAAAGAATTATTATCAAAATTTTTAAATATTAACTTGAAAAATTAATTGAAATAATTATTTATAAATTTACAAACCAAAATAATAAATAAATCTGAAAAATTTATGATAAATGAACTAAATAAATATGAGCATAAATATATTTTATCTCCAATTTTATAAATAACTGTCAACAAAAATATATATTTTAATTTAAATTTTAAATTTTTAGATATTTATTAAAATTAAATCTTACGTTCTTCAATATCATTAACATTATTTTTTGTTGTATTTAATATTGAATTTGATTCTCCAAATAATCCACAACGATTTGATCTAATTTTTACATTCAATACCCAAAATAAATTGAATATTTGTTTAGAAAAATTACTCAACATCATGACAATTAAAACAATATTTATTTTCCACCAAATTTTTGGATAAATTTTATAAAAACTAAAAAAAAATTTGAAAATATTATTAAGTTTTTAATAATTTTAAATTTAAATAAAATTAATTTTATTATATTGACTTGTTTAATGTAATTTCCATTTTCGACCATTCTCGTTGAACTTTAATCCATTTTTTTGATAATACAAAAAAATATAAAAATTGTAAAACTGTTATTCCAATGTATATTGTTAATAACAATTCACCAGTTATTCCTCCTATAAATTAACATAATTTATAACATGTAATGAATATATATTTTCATTAAAAAATAAAAAATAATAAAATTGGTAAATTAAAATTTGACATACCTCTTGGTTTGTATGTGCAATGTTTCATTTTAATTAAACTCATTATCAGATAAATAAAATTTTTCTTAAATGAAACGCAAAGAATAATAAAAATTAAAATACTGTAAAGTGTTTTGAATAATTTATATTTAAATATTTCTGTACTTTTATTATCATTTTCTGATAAAGAAAAAACTCCGAATAATTGAATAAATTTTATAGTTGGTTTCAATGCTTTGTAAAAACTTTCTTTCTCCTGTTAATTAATTTTTTTAATTATCACTTGTTAAAAAATTATTTTAAAAATTAAATATATACTTACTCTTGTTTTATCATTTATTTCTTTATCAGTTACAGATAATATTTGAATATTATTTTTACATAAATTTGTAATATTACTTTTTGATTTTTCAAAACAAATTTCAGTTATTTTATTTTGTTCAAAATCAGTTGATTCGTTTAGACCAACATCAACATCAATAGTCACTAAATTGTCAGAAAACATTTTTTTTTTTAGTAGAAAAAAATTATTTATAAAAGTTTAAGTTTATTACACTTCAAAAGAATGATATTGTTGTTAAAATAAAATTAAAATGAGTACAAGCTAACTCATATGATCAACCGGAACTCAACGTATTCATAAATTTATAAATAATATTTATTGATCAAATCTGTGACATTTATTTGTCACATATAGAAATTGATTTGAATATTCAAATTGAACAATAAATATTAATAATAAATAAAAAATTTATAAATAATTATTATCAGTATTTTATCATCTCTAATAATATTTTTTAACAAAAAAAAAATCTATTTTATCTAAAAAAAAATCTATATTTACTTCAACAAAATGAGTCAAATTTTATTTACTTTTTTTTTCATATTAATATGATAAAAAATATATATACATATTTCATTAATAAGTTATATCTTAATTGAGAAATGTTTGAGCAGTATAAATAAAATAAAAAAAATATTAAATAAATATGTTTAGACTGTCTAAAGTGAGAAACTTTTTGTGGTTTACTGAAGATCCAAACAACTTGATATCATTGTTTTCTGTCATCCGGAAATTTTATTTACCTTGAAATTTTTATTATTATTTTTATTATTTAAATAAAATATTATGTAGAATTTTTATATGAATAAATGACGTCAAAACTTTTGCACAAATTTACATATACTAACAAATAATATTGCCCTTTTTTTTCTATCATTTTTTTTTTTTTTTTAATTTTTTTTCTCTTTTTCAAATACTTGAAAGAGAATTATTTTAACTTAAAAAATATATTTACCGACAGTTTCATTGGCCAATGTTTTTATCAAGTTCAATTTTAAATGACCTAAAAAATAAATAAATAAATAAATAAATTAAAATGAGTAAATGGAAAATTCCCTGCGGAGATAGTCTTGTGGTTTTTTATATTAAAATACTGTTTTACTGAAAAACAAGAGGAAACTTTCTTTTTTTGGTAAATTTACAATATACAATAAAAATTCTCATGAGTTTTGTCATCGAGACAATTTTACTGTAGGGTATGTTAAAAATTAAAGAAAAAATAAAAAAAACTTGTTCTTATTTTAAACTTAAAAACAACAAACAAGATGATATGATAATTAAATTATTATTTTTAAAGTTTGTATAAACATATTATTGAATTTAAAAATAAAATATGAATTTCTAATTTAAAATTTTTTTATAAATTATTCAATATTTTATATATAAACAAAAGATAATTCATTTAATTTTTTTTAATATTTTTTTTTTTGGTTACATAAATAAAAAAATTATTATTATAATTTTATCAAAAAGTTTAATTATTTTTCAATTTTATTAAATTTTAAAATATTAAATTTCTCATTTAAAAATGTTTTATATATTTTAAATTAAAAATGTATTTTCAATTATAAATTGATTAATTTTCAATAAAAAAAATAATAAAAATATAATATATTTACAATAAAAATTAAAAATTTAATTTCTTGTCAAAAACAGATGACATGTTTTATAAAATTAAGATTTTACAAATTTTAATAAAATTCAATCATCTATCAAAAACACTTACAAATATATTTTTAATTTAACACACAATTATATTAAAAAATTAAAACCGAAACAATAATAAAAATAAAATATTGGAAAATTTAAAAAGTACCAAAGATGAATAGCAATCAGAAAAGTATTTTTGTTTTTAAAAAAAAAACTGTATAAATTGTGAAATATATTTATCAATGAATATTCAATCATGTCAAACTTTTTGTTTTGTTCTGACGCACACGCCAATATTTTTAAATAAAAAAATAAAATAAATAAAATAAAATTATACTTTAATCAATTTGCTATATATAACTGTTACGTATATTATTCATTTGAATCTAATAAAAAAATTTAATATTCCGATGAAATTATCGTTTAATTGAGTAAACAAATGCAAACTTGTTCAAGTGCAACTGATATAACAATAAAATTAATTATTATATATTATTCAATTATATTATGTAATTATTCAAATGAAAATTTATTTTTCTTTATATTAATAATTTTTAATAACGTAACAGTGAAAAAGAAAAAAACCTTTTTTACACTTTTAAAATTTATATGTTCTCACTTTCATTGTTACAATTTGATATTTCTACAAGGAAATGAAAAACATCTTTAAATAAAACAATTTATTTATAAATCAAGCTAATATTTTATTTTTTTTTTTTCACAGGTTTCTTCGACTATTGGCTGGATATTTTTTTCTTCATTGTGTTTCATATTGTTACCTGAAAATGTCACCTCAAAACCAGGTAAATAA
This sequence comes from Lysiphlebus fabarum, assembly GCA_011426435.1. Lineage (NCBI taxonomy): Eukaryota > Metazoa > Arthropoda > Insecta > Hymenoptera > Braconidae > Lysiphlebus > Lysiphlebus fabarum. The sequence continues at coordinate 86,543 of WSYQ01000108.1, forward strand.
AAACTCTATTTTCTCATAACATTATTATTTTTTTATTAAACAATTCAAACAATTTAATAACAACTATGAAATATTTTTTTAAATTTATCTTAATAAATATAAATAAATAATAAATTATTTAAAATAACTAAACTAAATAATTATTATAAACAAATAAATTCAATATAATTTTATTCAAACTTGATAATTTAACACCCACACTCTACAAATACTTAATGTCCATTGTGTATTTTGATTATACCTATATAAAAAAAATAATAAAAACAAATATGCAATATAAAATATATAAAATTATAAAAAAAAATAAAATCACAGGTATATTAAGTAAACTGAAAGTGAAAATAATGAGTTGTTTCTCACGCCACTAACAAATTAAAAATGATCATAAAATCCAGATGGATCAATTTTAATTTATCATTGCAAACAACAAAAAGAGCAAATACATTAAGCCTATTTCCAAATTTCGAAATGACAAAAAAAAAAAAAAAAAAACCAAAAGGATTAAATTTATTTCCATGCATACAATATATTTAGTATAAATCCTGTAAATTGGTTTTTGCTATTGTCAGATTGATACAACGGATTTGAGGCTAGATGTTGATATTAAACATAAACACTCTTTCCAGGTCATGGTGTTATATTCAAATGATATCCTTTGTATATATATAAAACGCATATAATGTAACGAGAGTATCCATTTTCTCTTAAAACTTAACACACTCCAGTTGATTTATTCTTTGTGCAATTGCCCGATATTCATTCTGAAGCTTTACATGGGTTAGACAAAAAGTGCAACTGCAATGAACACACACAAAATCACCACATAAAATTGTTCCCTTTCTTGTTTATATTTTTTAATATAAATATAATATTACATGTAAATATATATACAAATATAAATATATAATGTTTTTGGCCTGAGGATATATCGTGAGAATTTTTTTACATTATTGCAATTTAAATGCATCCAAACCACATATACAGAATCACTCGTCTTTATATTCACAAAAAATATACTTTTCTTGTTATAAATTAAAGAAAAAAAAAATATAAATATTTATATTTATGTAGAAAAAAAATTACAAAAATTGTTGGATGTTTATTTATTTATTTTTTTTTATTTTTAGTAATAAACTTGATTATTAGAAGAAAGTGTTACTACTGCATCAAAGAATGCGGAAAAAAAATTTCTCTTTTAATTTAAAAAAAAAAAAAGGAACTTGATTCAAGACGTGCACATTAAAAGTAAATTTAAAAATATTTATATAATATTTTTTTTTATTTTTATAAAATTACTCTGTAAATTTTAAATCAAAGGATAACTTTTGGTGATAAAAAAAAAAAAAAAAAAAAAAAAAAAATTGCAATGAAAAATACAAGTGCATAGGGTGTAAAGTATGTAATCTATTATAAAAAAAAATAAATAAATATATATATTAGACATTTCAAATAGACTATAGCTAGATATATTATTATTAATTTTTTTTTTTTTTTATATTTTGAAAAGTGTTAGCTTATTACATCGTTAAAATTTTATTACTTGTGTTAAAAGTATCGTGTTATCGCGTGTGTAAATTTTTTTTTTATTTTTTCATATTGAATCCAAATGACTCATATAAAATAATATTTATATATTACACTAGTTTTACCGCTATAACGTCATGATGTAAGCGTAGAATTTAACAAAAAAAAAAAAAGGCATTTATAAAATAAGTATTTATAATTTTTAAAAAATTTAATTTTCTTGAATTTCTAATTTATTTAAATTTCTAAAAAATTTATTTTCATATGTATTTATATAAATAATAAAAATTATTATTTATTATGATTTTTATATTTATTTATAAATCAATGATTAAATTGATTGAAAAAATAAATAGAAGAGAAAATATTATTGATGATAGAAAAAATAAACGCCTCTTTTAGTTAAAAGGTTAAATTCTTCATAAATATTTTATTTATTTATTTTTAAAAAATAATAACAAATAAATTTACTCGTCATTTTATTCATTCTTATTTGACATTTTAAATTATATTTTTTTTTTTTTTATATATATATAATAAACTCTTTTGTATCATTGTTTTATGTATTGGATTTTTGTGTCTTATTTTTTAGAGTTAAAATTTTATATAAAAATATATATTTTTACTTTCACATGTATATAGTCTTTTATCAATATCATTTCTAATTTGGTAATATTTTTTTGAAATATATATTTTTATAAAAATAAATCAAATAAAAATATATATTTTTTAAATAAAAGCTTTTGACATGAATGATTAGATTATTGAATACGAAAAATCGTCAATTCATTTTTTGCTAAAATGAAATGTACATATACTCAATATTGATATTTCAAAGAATTTATATTTATCATAATTCTGAGAAAATATTCATCTCTATAAGAGTCATAATATATTATATTTCATCCCAATGAAAAATGTATTTTTTTTATTTTTAAAATTGTTACAAATAAATTTAATTATTTAAAAAAAAAATAGTGTCAACTTGTCTTGTCAATTTAAAGTACAAATTTTCCACAAGATTCATTTGCACTTTACACGTAATATATGTTGATAAATAAATTTATTATGATGTGGTAACACAAATGACTATTATGGTCAAAAATATCAGTATAAATTATCAAGTTAAATAAAATATTTCATTACAACTTTGTCAAACTATTTTTTATTTTTTACTTTCAATCGAAACTCAATTTGTCAATATCAGCTTTTCAACAATTTGTAAAAAAATAAATCATCAAGTAGTTTCACTTTTCACACTAACTATAAATTTTTTTTTTTTATAAATATTTATTCACTTATTTATATTTGACATATTGAATTTATCATTTATAGGTTTGTGTGAAGAATCAACTGGTCAATCAAACATCATTCTAGACATTGAAGAAAGTCGTGGTGATGGTAAGTACTATTTTTTAAAAAATATTATATTATTATCAATAAATTAGAAATTTATATTTACCATAATAATAAAAAAATAAATCAAAATAATAATCAATTTTAAGTCAAAAATAAAAAATTCTTGGCAAACTTTTATACATAAAAAAAAAAAAAATACATAAAAATGTGAATTTTTGCCAACAAAAAAAAATCATGAATTATTTATTAATTTCATACTTTGTTATTTAATAATGATCTAATAAATATATTAGTTATTTTTAAAAAATTAAAACACAAATATTAATTTTAATTTGTTATTATGATAATATTATTATTTATCATCAGAGAGTGGTGATGTTATGATCTAGTGATGATACTAATATACATGTATAATTTATATTATATTTATAAATATTCTTTGTACACCAATTAAATAACTGAGGTGTCACTAACGAGTTAGTACATCCTACAATCATTTGCAAAATGTAAAGTGTTAGGTAATATTAACGTACGAGCAACATCAATTATCTCTATACTTGATTTGATGATGCTTCATATATATGAGGAAGTAATTTTACATGCTCATATGCTTTAACTAAATTTTATTTTATACACATTGATGATGGCTACATAATCATCATCATCATCATCAACAAAAATAATCATCATACTTTTAATATATAGCCGCTACAACACTTGATGATGATCAAGAGTTATTTTTATGATTTTTTTTTTTTTTTTTCAATTATAAAAGTTCAAGTTCATGATGATCATTAACCTCCAACACTTATTATATCTATATTTTATAAATATTGTGGTGCAATCGACAATAATCAATGCACATTATCAATAAAAAAAATCAATTATAAAATAGTAGAATTATTTTCAATAATGATGATGAATCTATCTACTTTAAAATCAATTTTTATTATTTATTTTTTTTAACTTTTATTTTGACTGATTGTTAATTATTTTTTTGATAAATTATTTTAATATTTAATATTTTTTTAATATTTGTTATTTATTATTTTTAATTATTGTTTAAATTTTATTTTATTTTTTTTAAATAATAAACAGCAGTGGATCAGCCAACCGTACCAGAAGAACTTCCGGTTGTTGGTAATCCATACAATGAGACCACCTTGGATCTTACATTTCCAAATAGAGTTAAAATATTTACTTTGGATGGTAAAAAATTAAAATTAATAAAACCTTTGGATAGAGATATTGAAAATTTATCACATCTTGTATTTCAGGTAAATCATTTATTTTTTTTTCATTATATTTTATATTTATTTTTTTAATTACAATAATTTTTTTTTTCATTAAAATTTACACACAAATAATTACAACTTTTTTTTTATTTTCAATATATTTTTATATTTTTTTTTTTTTTTTTAATAATAATAATTCGCATCTAACGGTTTAAATTTCATTATTTTATTTCTTTAAATAATTTTTATTTTATTTTTTTTTAAATTTTTTATTTTGACTCAGCATTATTTGACTCGATACAAACAGCAGGCAAGTGGAATTGATTTTAAACCTTCTGTTGTTTGGCAATGAAAAAGTTAACTTCCTTATTTTATTTATTATTTTTTTATAAATTTATAAATTCATTATTAAATTCATAATAATTTTTTAATAAAATTATGATTTATTTATGATTTTTAAATTCACGCAATTATCGTTTTAATTTTGTCATTTAAATAATGTAAAAATTTTTAATAATAATTTTTAATTTTTAGCTTGCATGTACAGTGAGGTCAACAAACAAAAGACGAATCATACCAGTGATTGTCAGGGTGTCTGACATCAATGACAATAGACCAAAGTTTATCAATACACCGTATGAAACAACAGTACCTGAGGTTTGTATTTAAATTAAATAATAATTTTTTTATAAATTATAAAACATTTAATAAAACTGTTATTTATTTGATGATGATATGATATATATTTTTTTTTTCCAATTTTATTTTATTTATGATGCAGTAATTTATTTTCATTACATTGAAAAACTATTCACCTGTTTTTAATGATATTTAATATTGACATCTAGAAATTATAATGTCTGTTTAAAATAATATCCAGTATTAAAAGTAGTTTGCTCAATCCAACTACCATTTTAACATCCGGACTTTGATTTTGTTTATTTTTGCCATTCTCAAATACAAATGACTTCCGGTGTTGAGTTGATTGTGATACAATTATTATTAAAAAAGTTTTTGATTAAAACACATATTATATTATTATTTAGTACTTTTATAATTGTTTTTTATATTTTTAGTTTTGTTTATTTTGTTAACATTGAAAATTTAATTTTAATTTGCATGTAACGTTTTTGATTTTGTTTGTTTTTTTTTTTTATCTTTACAAGTAATTTAAAAAAATTTTATAATTAAAAAAAAAAAAATAAAATAAAAAATAGTTGTTTAATTTGTAAAAGAGAGATTTTAATTAATAAAAATTAATATTTATTTTTGTATTAATAATAAAATTAACAGTAATGAAAATTGAGTTAATAATTTTGATTTTTTTTAAACTTTATTTCTTGTAAATTTTTTTTATAAATTTCTAGTCTGTAAAATTTTAAAAACAGTTAGTCAATTTTTTTTTTTTGTAAAAATAACAATTAACTACAAATTTTTCTGCGGTAAATTTGAAATAAAAAATTTATCTATAGCTAGATGTACTTATATATATATTTTTTTTTTACAACAAAATTTTCTTCATCAAAAAAAACTTGACATAACGTTAAATTGTTTTTATATTTAAAAAAAAAAAATATATTTTTCTTACTTTCATTTGTTCATTTATGATCATTATTAAATTTTTTTTTATAACTTTTATATTTGTTTCGTTATGTTTTATAAATGTCTTTAACATTGTCTGAGAGAGAATTTAATTAGCCAAAGGCGGGTAATTGCGGGATCCATCAGGAGAGATCTTGTCGTTGGCGCGTTGAATGATTTTAACAAGTAATGCCATTTTATATATGATAGTCTGGATAAAAGCAGTATAAAAATGAAAAAAAAATTTATATATTTATATATATATATATATGTATTACGATGATATATATATATTTTTCCATTTATCCACATCTCAAAACCGTTATGATAGAATTGCGACGGGTTTCGCGTCATTAATGTTGATACGTTTGCTATATATACCGGTTAAACTTGCCACAATTTGACTCGCATACCACAATTATTTTTAAAAATTTTTTAATATTATTTTATAAATATTTTATTTTATACTTTGTACATCATAATGCAATTAGATGAAATATTTTATACACGTATATGTTACGTTATGTTATTTTTCTTAATTTACAATATTTTTATTTTTTTTTATTTTTATTTTTTATATAAATTTTTTATTGTGTTGTTATTTTGATAAATAATTATTAAACTTTAATTATAATAATTAAATAATTTTATTATAGTTAACACCAGTTGGATCAACAATATTTCAAAATGTCATTGCGGTTGATGCTGATGCTGGTGTCAATGGACTTGTTGAGTATTCAATAGCACCAGGTGATGGATCACAAATTGGTAATAGTAATGGTGTTGGAAGAGATAGAATTACAACTGCTGATGGATATGGTTATTTTAGTATTAATTTACCTCATCAAGGACAGGTGACTGTTAATCGTACACTTGATTATGAAAAAACTCAGCGTTATCTTGTTACTATTTTGGCATCTGTAAGTATATTTTTATTATTATTAATATTAATTTATCTTATATATACTAATGATCATTTTGAGGACATTGATAATATCATAAAACAAGTTGACTAATAAAGTATGACCAGTTTCAAAAAAAAAATTTTTTCAAATTTAAATTACATTTCATGCATATAAACTTGTTATTCTAATAATTAAACATTTAATATTTAAAATGATTAATCAATGATAAATATCAAAGATAAATTTTGTTAAAAAAATTATTATTCAAAAAAAATTATATATTTATATAATTTTTATTTCAAGTCAAGTTGTTTGATCAAAGAACTTGACTTCAACAAGGTGACACATTAATGATTCATTTATTTTACTTTTTTTTTATCTGTTATTTTGCTCACGGAAGAATTTTTAGTTTGGAAAATAGTTTATTTGAATTATACATCAGAAATGTTAAGGATTATCAGTATCATCAGTAAAAAAATCTATAAAAGTAGAAAATAAAAGAAAATATATACAATTTAAAATTGACGTTATTCAAGGAGAGGTTTGTGAAGAGCCAGTTCATGTTATAACTGGTGACACTGGTAAAATTCATGTGGGTTGTAATCTTTTAAGTATGAATCACACTTTAAATTGAAATTTATATATAATTTTTATCATTATATATTTTATAAATATACACAGGTGTATTTAGTCTTTAATTTTAACTAAATATATATTATATAATTTACAATTTTATAGATTTTTTTTATTAACGTTAACATTTTATATTTTTTTCATTTCAATAATTCAAAAAGTATTATTTTTTTTTATTTTAATTTTATAGTTAATATTATGCACGCACTAGAGACATTTGCATATCGCTTACCCTCGATATTTTATATCTTGCCTACTCATGTATAGAAATATACATATTTTTTTTTTTTTTTTCATTTTTTATTTTTTTTATTAATCTTTTACTTTTTTCCTATCATTTTATTTTCTAGCTATTCATGCAAATATATTTGAATATCACTGCTTAATAAATGTGCATTGACCGTTTAAATATGAATTTAAATTTTTTTTTATTTATTTTTTAAAAAAAAATATTCTATAAGTTGAATAAAAAAGTATATTTTATATTTATAATAAAAAAATTTATTATAAAGAAAAGAATAAAACAAAAGACAAATAATCTTTTGTAAAATTTAAAACTCTATTGGCACAGTTATTTCAAGATAAAAGAATTTCTTATCGCATGATTTATTTATTTATTTATTCTGTTCATGTCAAACATCAAGGATGTGCTTTTCTTTCATTATATTTTTTTTTGTTTATAAAATAGTCAAGTCTGTATTTAACATCAAGGATAAATAGAAAAAAATATATATGTTTATTTTAAACATTAAAAATATTTTTTATTCTTTGTGATAATTTTTTTTTATATATTTTTTTGAATAAAAATCAACTTTTTTTATTCTATTTTATTTTATATTTAATTTTTTTTGTAATATTTAATTAATGCTGACATGAATTTTTTTGTTATAATTTTACAAATTAAATATTAATTATTATTAAAAATTAAATTTTTATAAATTATATTATTTTTCTATGTAACATGATATAATTCAAAGCAAGATGAGACATTGTTTTTATGTAATTTGAACAAGTTTCAAATCAAGGATCTAGTTTAATCACACAATTTATGTCAATTTAAATTATTTATTTTGCAATGACAGTTAAATAATATTAAAAAAATATATATTACACTGATAAATATCATATAAAACTTTCATTTAATATACTTCTTGTGAAACTTGTACACGACAAATTGTCTAGTATAAATTGCTACTGGTTATAACTTTCATCCCACGTGTTAATCAAAACTTGTGTACTGGTTAATTATTATTACCAAAATTGAACAAAAGATATAAATATCAATCAAGAAAAAAAAAAAAAAAAAAACAAAACTACCAAGATAATTCTTGATCATAAATTTTCAACTTGAAGTATTTTTTATACATTTAAACCATAAAAATAATATCCCATTTAGAATGAAAATTATGTATTTTTTTGTGATTATATTCTGTTGATTTTATCACACATGAATCGTCAAACGGTATATATCTATATAAACCTATCATTCATCAGTTAAAAGTATTTAAAAAAAAAATAAAATAAAATAAAAACAATTGCGGAAATTGTCATGAATGTTGATAAGCAAAAAACTTTTAAGTATCATCTTCTAAACGCGCATAAGATCAATCGAAGAATCTGATGATACCTCAAGATTATATTGAGATTGACTTTTATCAGTTCGCACGCTTGAGTGACAAAGAACCCGTTCATTTCTTTGAAAAAAAAAATTTAAAAAAAACAACAAAAATCCTCGTGTGTTCACGTATGATCAACTTAATCTCATTTTTTTTTTTTTTATCTATTTTTATTTTTGTCTCACGTGTCTAGCGAATCAAAGTGTCTATATGTCGGTATGTTTTTTTTTTACAAGTTATTTAAATTTTTTTTCCAACAGATATAAACGGTACATAAATAAATTCAACAAGATTTAATATTATAAAGAGTATATAAAAATAAAAATAAAAAAAATTCACTAAAATTTAAGTGTAGCATATTTAATATTTACTTTATTTTTGAGTATTATTATTTCCATATGTATATATTCAAAATTTTAAAAGTCAAAATGTTAAATGTTTCATATAAATTTATATATATATTATCTTAAAAATATTTCATCCAGAAACTTGTATGATTTGAAGTTTTAAAATTTATGATTTGTATAAAATAAAATAACAAGAAATTTTATAAAAATAATTTACTTTTTACATCAATAGTTTAATAATTTTACTGTAATATTAAATGAAATATTCTATGAATAAAATTAATTAACAAAAAAAAAAAAAATAAAATAATATAAATAAATAAAATACAATGATATATTTATATCAAAACTAGTTGTATCAACTTTCGTTGAATCAACTGAAAATTGAATCAATATTTAATCATATCAAATAACTTGTTAAATAATATAATCTGATATCCGATAAAATACTTATTTCAAAGATGACAATAAAATTAAAATGAAAAAAAAAAAAGTTAATGAAAAAGATAAAATAAAAATAGTATATTATATAGTAATATAATAATAATACAATGATACTCATTTCGATTTGCACAAAGAAACAAGATAAATTGAGAATTTCATTCAGTCTAACTGGATTACCCAATAATTTTAAACCGCCGACAGTGAATCAAAATAACATGCTATTACCAGAGTCAAGACTGTCAGATGATTGAGTTCTCATAATGGAGAATTTTTTGATGAAACTTTTTATCTCTTTCTCTTTTACAAACACTACCGCGAAATTATTATGATTTTTTTTTTTTGTTATTTTTTTTATATTTTCAATCATTAAGATAACATTAATTTATGATATTTTCTTATGAACCACATTTGTCATTAGTTGTATATTTATACTTTCAATAATTCAACTTGAAACTTGTCGGTAGAAAAAAATATATAAAAAAAAAATAAAATTTATTATCATTTTATATTAAGCTATATTATTATTATTTGTTAGTTTTTGATTTAGTAAATAATATTTAATATAAAAATAATGTACTTTATGGTTAATTTGACATGGTAATTATTCAATCAATTTGTTGGCAACAGGATCGAGCAAGAAATGTGTCTGAAAGATTTACATCAACAACAACATTAACAGTTAATATCAGAGATGATGACGATCAAGATCCTTCATTTATTTATAAAGGATGTATGTTATTGGATGGAGCTTGTATTAATACTGAATATTTTAGTAGTGTAAGTATTTTTTTTATAAATTTTTATGAATTATATTTATAAGCATCAGAGCGTAGCTAAATATATGACATAAAAATTTTTATATATATTATGTAAATTTATCAGGTGTCTAGTGGTGTATTATCAGGAATACTCAATATATCCCCAGAGAAAATTCAAGCAATTGATATGGATAGTATTAATGCACCAATTCATTATTCTTTTTTAAGTGGTAATCCAATTAATTATCATGAATTTTTTGAAATTAATCATGATACTGGTGCTGTAAGACAAATTAAAGCTGTTGATACAACTGTTACTAAAAAATTTGATATTATTATTAAGGTAATTTTATTTATAATTCATTAATATATTATTATTATTATTATTATTATTATTATTATTATTATTATTATTATTATTATTATTATAAAAATTTTATATAAATATTAATTTATTAATTTATTATAGGCTGTTGAAGTATCAGAAGCTCAAAGATCAGCAACAGCAAAATTAAGTATAACTGTTAAACCAGTTGATAGTAATCCACCAGTTATAACAGCTTCTTCAGTTGAAGGTTTTGTTGATGAAAATGCACCAATTGGTACTAAAGTTATTGATGCAAATGGAAATCCAATAAAACTTTTAGTTTCTGATGCTGATTTGGTAAGTTTACATATTTTATATGTAATGTTTATATATTTTAAATAAAAATAAAAAAATATATTATATTTAACTTTACAGAGTCCTGAAGATCCAAAACCAAATTATAATTTTGAATTAACAACAAAATTTTTTTCAATTGATCAAACTGGTACATTAATTGTTAATGAAGAAAATTTAGATCGTGATCCACCAAGTCCAGGACGTTTTACATTTCAAGTTGTTGCACGTGAAAAAATTGGTCATGCTGCATCATCACCATTATCATTTGTTGTTATATTAAATGATGTTAATGATAATGCACCACAATTACCAATGTTACCAGCAATAACTATACAAGCTGGTGAAACAAGACGAGAAGTTGTTAAGGTAATATTTTAAATATTTAATTTTAATTTATTTATATTATACATATAAATTTATAATAAATAATATAAAAAAAATTAAATATCATTCTGACTCATCAATATGCCACTACATTGCATTGCTTAACCAAGCAATATTGCAATTATTTTATTATTTTTTTATTTTCATTTGACATTTAGTACAACGAATATTAATTACTTTATGTGTCAAGATATATAATAAACAGTTATAAAAAAAAATAAATAAAATAAAGAAATGTAATTTATAATAATATTTTATATCAGGTTGAAGCTACAGATAATGATGAAGGTGAAAATGCTGAAATAACTTACAGCATATATCATGTATCAAATAATGGACTACAGAAATTTAAAATTGATCCAGTAACTGGTCTTATGGAATCAATTAGAAAATTAAATGCTGGTGAACAGTATAGTATAACTGTACAAGCAACTGACAAAGGTGGTAAATATTCACATACAATTGTTGAAGTTAATGTTATGCCTGGACCAAATACACGTAGTCCAATATTTAATCAACAAGTTTATGAAGTACAAGTTAGTGAAGGTGCTTCAATCAACTCAACTGTAGCTACTATTACTGTAAGTATAATTAATTATTTTGTTAATGAGTTTTTAAATAAAAATTTTTTTTTTTCTTTGTTATTTTTTAATATAAAAAATTTTTTTATTTATATATTTAAAAAAAAAAAAAAAAACTTAATATCTTGTTTAAAAGTTTTATGATTAAATCATTTTATAAATAAATATAAAAACTAATTACATTAAATACTTTTTAATATTTTAAACATTAAAAATTATATTCGTGAAAATGACATTTAAACTTGGTTTTCAAGGAAAAAAAAAAAAAAAAAAGAAATTAATGTCACAAAAACTTGTAAACAAGTTGGATATACATTTTTTTTAAATTCTTTTTTTAAGTACTTATTTATAATGTTTTTATTTTCATGTAAAAGATGTTTATTATAATTTTTTTTATTACAGGCATTAGACCCTGAAAATGATCCAGTGTCATATGCAATAGTTTCGGGTAATGATTTACGTCAATTTTCAATTGGTGACAGATCAGGAATCATAACTGTTATAAGAAAATTAGATAGAGAAGATTTGACGCGTTACGAACTGGTAAGTATCATTATTATTATTATATAAATAATTATTATGGTAATCATCATCATCATCATCATCATCATCATCATCATCACTTAATTTTATTTTTAAATAGTTGATTCAGCTTTTTTTTTATTCAATATCCAGTAATAGCCATATCAAAACTTTCAACTTAAATTTATTTTTATTGCCAGTTAAATTTTTATTTTATATTTTCTTTTTTTTTTTTTGCAAACTTTAATTTATTTGAGTTTAGTTTTATAATAGAGTTTTATAGCTGCTTCTTGTATATATATTTTTTAAAATAATTTATATTGTTTTTTTTTTAGCTAATAAAAGCAGAAGACAGTGGTGGTTTATCTAGCTCAGCAACAGTAAACATAAGAGTTACTGATATCAATGATAAAAATCCAGAATTTATAAATCAACCATATGAATTTAAAGTTAAAGAAGGTGAAGCAAGAAAATTAATTGGTCATGTACATGCTGAAGATGCTGATGAGGGTATTAATGCTGAAGTAACATATTTTGCACCAGATGATATACCTTTCACTGTTGATCCAGAAACTGGTGATGTTTTAACAAAAATTGCTCTTGATTATGAACAAAATCACGTAAGTTTAAAATTATATTCATATAAAATATTCTTTGATACTTATCACGTATTACTACTTTTTTTTTTTTAGGAATACAAATTTGTGGTTACTGCAAGAGATGGTGCTCCTGATCAACGCTTGGCAACAGCCACTGTTACGGTGAAAGTTATCGATGTTGAAGATGAAGTACCGATATTTCATCAAAGCAGTTACGAAGCCCAGGTCAAGGAAAATGTACCAGATTATATGGTTATACAAGTTATGGTAAAGATACTTTTTTTTTATTCTATTTTTTTTTTTTGTCTGGCCTCTGGATAACTTTATTCATTATTAATACATTTTTTTTTTACAAAGTTTTTTTTTTATTTTCAATACAACATCAAGACTTTATAAAACCATTGTTTGAAACAGTTGATTTTGTTGTTTTTTTTTATATATATAAAATAAATTCTCTTAATGTTTTGTGTAAAATCCATAAATACAATTAATTTTTAAATAAAAGTTTATTAAATTTTTAATCGACAGTATTATATTATTTTAATGAGAGAATAATATAAAAAAAAAAAAGTGGAAAGTTAAAATTTAGTAATTTATTAGTTTGATCTAAATTAAAAAAAGAAACTTTTGTTTTTATTAAAAGAAAATATTTAATTGTATATTATTAATATATTTTTTAATTAATTTTTTAGGCTAATGATCCAGATACAAAAAAACAAATAACATATTTTATAAAAGAAGGTGATAATGATTTATTTACTATTGATTCAAAAACTGGTGTTATTAAAACAAAAAGAGGTCTTGATTATGAACGTGAAAATCAACATATATTAATTATTGGTATCATTGAAAATACAAGTGGTTTACCTGGTTCAACAACTCGTGTTATAATAAATGTTCAGGTAAATTATATTTAAATTAAAATATTATTTTCAATTAATTTTTTTATATATATAAAATATATTATTATAATTTTATATTATTAAAAATATATAATTTTATTTGAAGGATATGAATGATATTCCACCAGTCTTTACAACAGTACCGCAACCAATCACACTTGATGATAATGTTCCAATTGGAATGACGGTAATCAATCTTGTTGCTCAGGATTCTGATGGAACTTCACCGGGTAATCAGGTAATAACGCAATAACAACTGGTCTGAGTTGTCTGTATTTTTTTTTAATATTAAATTTATTGTCAAGAATGATTTAAAAGGTTATTTTAAAAATTGAAAAATAAAAAAACTGTTAGACTTTTTTTTTTTATTTAAATAATCACAGAATGACATTGAATTTAATTTTCATTTTATTCAAAGTCTCTTATTTTAAACTGTCATAAATAAAAATTAATTTAAATATTTTATTAAACAATATTATTATCTTTTTTTTCAGATACGATATGAAATAATTGGTCGAGGTATTGCAAGTAAATATTTTGTGATTGATTCAACCACTGGAACTCTTTCAATTCGTGATGATTTGAGAAAAGAAACAGATTCTGAATATCAGGTATTATATTTAATCTTGATGAATACATTATTAATATTAAGTTTGTTATTTTTTTTTTTATATTATAATAAATATGTTTAATTATGAAAAAAAAAAAAAAGAATTAACTGAGAAAACGTGCTTATATTATTTTAAGGTCGATGTGAGAGCTTATGATCTTGGTGATCCTCAACTTTCTTCAGTGACAACAGTTCCAATTTACGTACGTCACGTAGCAACAGTTTCACCAGAACTTGGTATAGGATTTGCTGAGGATTCTTATAATGTTGATATACCTGAAAATTCACGTGATAATACACTCATTAAAATTCTGACCATTATTAATTCACATATCCATGAGTCAAATTTTCTCAAGTGTGAAATATATAGTGGTAATGAAAATAATTTATTTCAGTCAAGTATTAATGAAGAAAAAAATTGTGCTTTAAAATTAAAATATGGTAAACTTGATTATGAAAATACTGAATTATATCAAATTAAAATTAAACTTGAATCATCAATGGGTATATTAAATTCACATAGAAATACAACAATGGTAAGTTTAATTATATTTTTTTCATTTAAAATATGAATGAAAAATTAAATTTGAATTTTATTTATAAAATTCTTGAAAATAATAATTATATATATTTATTTTAAATTAACAGGTAAAAATACAAGTTATTGATGTAAATGATAATAAACCAGAATTTATATTTCCTGATGATCCATTTGATTTACGTAAAAATCGTTATTTTACATCAATTCCAATTGGTGCACATTTTTCATCAACCGTACTTCAATTAAAAGCACAAGACAAAGATAATGGAAAATTTGGTAAATTAGAATATAAAATGTTAGATGGTAGAGGAAATCAATATTTAAATTTAGATAGTTCATCAGGAATTATTAAAACAATAAGTACATTTGAAAATATTAAAAATGATGAATTACCATTTAAATTTAATGTACAAGTTAGAGATAATCCAAATTCAACAAATAATTATAATATTGATGAAGCAAGTGTTATTATTAATTTAATAAATGAAGAAAATTTACTTATTCTTGTTATTCGTGATGCATCACCAGATATTGTACAAAAAGATGCATCAAAAATAATAAATATACTTGAAGAAAAAACAAATTTTATTGTTGCTATTGATAGAATTGCTGTTAGAAAAACAGTTACTAAAAATAATACTGTTGAAAGTCATCCACAAGATTCTGATGTTTGGTTCTATATGATTGATCCAAAAACTGAACAAATATTGTCTCGAAATACAACTCGTTTACAAAAGTATGTATAAGATTTTTGTTTTTATATTGATGAATAAAAAAAAATTAATTTTTATAATTATTTTTTCATTTTTCAGATTAATTTCAGACAAGACAATAATGTCAGCTATAATATTTGATGTATCAACAATTGTACGTGCAAATGCAATTGATATTCATGCACCAGTAACAGCACCAGAACCAATTCGAACACAAACTGCAGTTGCTGCATTTAGTGGTGAAGTTTTTCCATATGCACTAATTATCATTGGATGTATTATATTTGTATTGGGTATTGCTGGAATTATTTATATTTGCATATCGTGGTCAAGGTAAGCACACTATTAAAATTTAACATAATAAAACTTATCTCTATATTTAAAACAAAATTTTGATTATCAGATTTCGATATGTACTGCAATTATTATTCTGTTCAACGTGATAATATTACTCTGTGTTTTTTGTTTTTTTTTTCTTTTAATTAATTTTTTCTTTTTATTATCAAATTATTTATCTTTTTGTTGTTTTTAATTTATTTTTATTATTATTATTTTATCAACTAAAATATTACATAATAATTATTAGATCATTAATAATGAAAATTTAATAATATATACCTATATATATTTTAATTTGATTTTCTTTTAAATTAACTAGTTCTTTCATGTGACAAATTCATGTTTTACTTGTTTTAAAATTCAATGAATGTTTCAAACGCTCTTTATTATATATATTTTCAGACTAATTAAACATTTTAAAATGAACTAATAAAATTTTCTCTCTTGTTATAAATATATATATATAATACGCATGTTACAATATTAATAATAACAGTACCAATTAACTCTCTTATTTTACATAATATTATATAAAAAATTTAATTATTTTATTTTTAGATATAAAACATACAAAGATAGAATGCAAAGATTGTATGTTGTACCACGTTATGATCCAGTATTTGTTGAGACAGATTTAAAAGAATATGAAACACAAGTACTACGTATGAGTGTACCAAATGATGACAATGATAGTTATAATGATTTACAATTAGATTTTAGCAGTAAAAATCATGCATTCAGTCTTGATAATGTTAGTTATATTACAAAAGATCATGCTGACAGTACTGGTAAGATTAAAACTATATTATTAATTAATTGGTTAATTATTAATATCAAATTACTCATTGATATCATAAATTTATATTTTTTTAAATAATAGGTCAACAAAGTCCAGTTAGTTCAGAAGCAGCAACAACTGTACGTGCATCAAGTATAACAGATAATCATCAAGATGTTAATATGCAAACACTTAGAAAATCAACAACATTAAGTAGAAAAAAAAATAATAATTTAAATACAATAAATACAATTGATACACCAGTGTTAAATCCACTATTTAATCACAATGAACTGCTCAATACAAGTCTATCAAATGACAATGTTACATTCAGAGAAAGAAAAGACTATTCTCATCTTGGTTTTACATATTTAGGTGAACAAAGCCCAGTAGAAACAACAACTGAATTATAAATATATTAATTTTTTTCAAATTCATACTCTTATATTTTGTATAAATTTAAAAAAATTTATTTTTATTTTATATTAAATCAAAATAATATATAAAATCAGGATTTAATAATTTATAAGAAAATTTAATGCAAAAAAAAAAAAAAAAAAAATCAAATACTCAATAGGTATTGTACATTTTTTTTTATAAATTTTTTTTTTTTTTGATTTTCTCTTTCTTTTATTTTTTAAGTTCAAATGTAAAAGTATATATTATTTTAAATATAATATAATTTTTATGACGCGAAAGATGTGCCAAGTCAGCTACCATCCAATAGTTTATTAAGTGTGAGAGAAAAGTGACTAATTATGTGCACTTTATAAATATTATTATTTTATTTTATTTTTTTCAATTTTATAATAATGTGTAAAACAGCAATATTATTAATTTTGAATGTTAATTTTATTATTATTTTTATTTTGTATTATACTTTCATTTATTACTTTAATTATTTATAATTATTTGAGTTTTAAATATAGCTCAAAATAATGATTGTCGAAGTGTTTGAGGTAAAAAAAAAAAAAAAAATTATATTGTTCTTTTTTTTTTTTTTTTGTACCTCGATCAATAAATCGACTGATCATGTCACAGTCATAATTAAATAAATTTGTTCTCTCGAATGTCTGTCTTAATTTTATAATAATAAATATATTAAATTCTATTGATTAAATAGAATTTAATTTGTTTAGTTTTTTATTTTAATTTTGTATAATTTTTTTATTTCTTTGGAGAAATTTTGTGTGTATGTATGTATTTAAAAAAAAAAAAAAAATCCAGGTCACAAATAGTGGCTAACATAGAAACCTTGATTACATCTCATTTAAAAAGCCACGAAATTGACAATCTGTGACACAAATTTTTAAGAAAAATAATTATAATGATGGTTGAATAATGTTTAAGATGTCGATGAAAAAAAAAATAATTAAAACAAAAAATAAAAGTCAAATAAAATTGTATAAATTTGTTAACAATTAAAATATGTGTTATTTTTATTTTCTCAATAATTATTAGTCAATATCAACTATCAATATTTATATGTTTATTTATTTTTTATAAGTAAATATTGATTCAATGTCAGTTTGTTGGATAAATATATGTTAATATCATAAAGTTATAGATAAGAATAAAATATTATATTGAGAAGAAAATATTTTTAAAAAAGTAAATAAAAAATATTGAAAATATATTTTTTATTTTTTTATTAACAAAATGTGCAGAAATTGTTGGCGCAAGTTTATTGTTACGCAGTCGCATCATCTGGACCATCATGACGTCAAGATGACTAGGGGAAGCAGGAGCAAAGTGAGACCAAGTGAATATGTACTGTGGTATCACCCGGGCAGATGATATATCAACGCAAACAAGAACAGTTCTTGCTTTTGTAGTTTACTCGGAGATTTTACGGAAGCAAGTACTCAAATAATTTTTAAAAAATTTAAAAGGGTGTATGCAAAGTAAATAATTAACTATTCATTTTAAATATTTCATTAAATTTATTTAACTGATCAATAAATTGTATATTATTTGTGCGCAAAAAAATTATAATTTTTAATTTTTAATATTATTTATTTATTTATTTTTTTTAAAAAACAAGTGAGTGTTTTTTTCTTCAGGGGTCAAACTTGGTATTTTGGTTTGTGAACTGTGTCACGCTTGGCTAAAACCAACCACCTGTGAACATTTATAAATGACAAAATCAATTGCCTATCAGTGTAATTTGATAAATTAATTATTTTTTTCATTGTTATTATGATAATAATTAAAATATACGAGATAATTAATTTCATTTGTGAATATTACAAATTAAAATTGTGATGATGATGATTATAATAATAGTAATACGTATTTTGTGTCAGTGAAATTATTAATATATTTTAATTACAAGGAAGTTAAAAACTCATAAAGATATTAAAAAGGGGAAAAAAAGATATTTAGTAACTGGACACTGTTCACAATTTTCAGGCAATTTTTATAAAAGTTTTAGAATTTTTATTTTATTTTATGGCTTTGGGCGTTTATTTTATGTTGGATATATACTGAATGAGTTTTTTTTTTTTTTTTAAATTTTAATTTACAATAATAGTTTTAATTTAAAAAAATACATCAAGATAAAAATAGATGTTAAATATTATTTTTCTTAAATTAATTTAGGTAATTTAAATATGGGGAGGACAAATATTATATTCATCAGACAAAATGTCAAAGTTAAAATGAACAAATCGATCCAAATTTATACAGCAAAAAGTGACTTTTAAATAGAGCATGTTTATCATAGTAAAATTTTAATATGAATAATAATTATTCAAGCAATTTTATGTTATTAAAAAAATTTATATTTCTTTTGTTTGTCAAATAGCTCGACAATTAATTTATAAAATTCTTTTGCGTTTATTTTTTTTTTTATTTATTTTTTAAATGATAATAAAATAGATGAGAATTTTTTAAAGGAGATATATCATAATAAATAATATTTACTTAAATTATTCTTACAGATCAATGTGCTGTGGATGACATTTAAAAATAATCACAATGAAGCACTTGAGAGTTGCTATTTTTCTCTTTAATTTTGTAATATGGGTAAATAATATTTTTTAAATAATAAAATTAAACTTTATTGAATCATTAGTTTAAAATCAGTAAATAAAATATATACTTATATATTTTTTTATGTAAATTTTAAAACTTTTTCAAAGAGAATAATTTATATAAATTCAATTTACAAATGACTTTGAAAAATAAAATATAAATAATATTAAATTAAACTTTATAAGTTTTTTTAAAGTTTTTTAAAAAAATCTATTTGTTGTAAAAAAAAAAATAAAGTTTTCTTTTGATTAACTGTCACAAATATTCTATTTACCAGTTTAACAATTTATTTATATTTTTCTTATTATTTTCTAGTTGGCTGGATTTATGGTTGTTGGAGTTGGTGCTTGGCTTTTATTAGAACCAAGCAATGGTCATCTTTTAAATTTATTTGTTAATAGTACAACACCTCATGATACAATAAATACACTTGCTTACAGTTTTCTAGGTCTTGGTTTTGTAATTTTGATTGTTGGATTTTTAGGATGTCGTGTATCACTCTATGCAACTCAATGTGTTCTTATAACAGTGAGTTTAATAAATGTTTGTTTTATTAATATTTAAATATAAATTTGTTAATAATAATAATAATAATATTTTAATTATAATTTTTTTAGTATATATTTTTGCTGGTTGGTTTAATTGGTACTGAATTGACAACAGCTGCTGTTGGTGGTTTTATGGCCTATCGTGGTTTATCTGGTCTTGAAACAAGATTATTAGAAAGATTGGCTGATCATTATGGACATGATAGAACAAGTGATGGTGATTTTACACAAAGTCTTGATTATGCACAATACAAGGTAATATTGAATAACTCATTTAATTAATAATTACATGTATATTATATTTTAAAATATATCAAAAATTATTATTTATTCGTTAAAAGTTTCAACGTGCTTTGTAATTTTAATCCTATTGTAAAAGTTTATTATTATAATTTAATAATAATAATAATAATAATAATATAATTGTTATTATACAATAATATAGCACAGAGAAAATTAAATTCAAATAATAAAATATTTTAAATGAATATTGTTTTTTTTTTTTTTTTTGTTACATGTAAAATGATAAAATTGAAAATTAATTAACTATTTTTAATTTTGTTATTGATTATTCAACTTTAATTTGATAATAATTTATTTGAATATTAAAATTATTAGTACATTTTTTTTTAATTAATTATTATTATTTCAGTTTAATTGTTGTGGAATATACAGTGATGATGATTACAATGGTACAGCTTGGTGGAGAGATGGAATTTTATCTGGAACTAAAAGACAAGTTCCATTAACTTGTTGTGTTTTAAAAAATCATGATGTAGGTTAAAAAAATATAAAATTATAAAATACTGACAAAAAAAAACAAATATAAATTAAATTTATAAAAGAAAAAAAATATTAATTTTAATAATAGATATTTATTTAAATTTTTTCCATTGCCAATTATTGATTGAATTTTTTAAAAAATTTTTTTCTAGGTAAAAAATGCTGGTAGTCCCATGAGTGTAGTATCACGAGTATTCCATAAAGACGTAAGTACTTTTATAATTTAAAACGGTAAAAAAAAATTTGTATTAAATTTATTTTTTAATAATTTTTTTTATATAAATAGAATGAAATACCATGGTTACGCCCTGAACCACGAGATGAAATGGCTTGTCAAGCTACGAGTATTGAAGCACATCGAGATTATCGAAATAAAATTGTAAGTTTTTTATATTTTTTCTACAAATTTAATTATTTAAATTGAAATTTATTAACTGATTGTTATTAAATTTAGGGTTGTATGGATAGAGTTCGTCTTTGGCTACGTTTTGAAAGTTTAAAACTTGTGTTCATTGGAATGGGAATGGCAGTTGTTCAGGTAATATTTAAAAATAATTATATAAAAAAAAAGTTTATAATTAAATATTATTTATTTATTCATTTAATTTTAGACTATCGGTATTGTTGCATCAGCGATATTGTATAGAAATATCAGAGATGAAGAGGGTGTCTGACATTAAAAAACAAATAACTGCCGTCCTAACATACAAATAAATATACGTTATAAATTTGAAAAAAAATTAAGAAAAACACAAAAAATGTAAGTAACAAAATATAAAAATAAATTTATAAATTTAATTATTATCTAATATACACTTGTATATTTTTTTTTTTATTTTTACAAACAGAAACAAACAACATTATGCATGTATGAGAGAAAAAAAAAATGTAGAAAAAAATAAGAAAAATAAGAAAAAAAAAACTACGTTACGTCAAAAAGAAAAAAAAAAATATGAAATCGATGTGTTCTATGTAATAATATGATATTAAAATATATTTTTTAGGTTTTATTTATTTTAAATTAAAAAAAAATATATATAATTTAAAAAAAAATTCGACATTTAAATAATTTTTAAATATAAAATAAATTAAATTATTAAATAATAATAAATTACGTATCTAATATAAAACTATATTATTTAATAAAAAAAAAAAATTTTAAAAAAGTACAATACTTATATTTGCTCGTTGAAAAAATTAAAAAAATAATTTTTATATAAAAAAAATTCTTTCAAAGAATTCGCATTCATCTGCATAAAATTCATTAATTTAAAAAATATAAAAAAAATATGAACAAAGTTCAAAGATAAATTTATTTTTAATATCTAATTAAGTAAAATATTTTTAATTGGCATATATATTTTCTATAATATTATAATAAACATTTTATTTAATTATTTCAATTAATTTTTATTATCAAAATTCATTTTTTTTTCAATCAAAACAATAAATTATTAATTGATATTTATTATTATTATAATTAAATATAAAAAAAAAAAATTTAATGTGTACAGTGATGATAGTATATTAACTATAGGTAAATTATTATTAAATTAATAATTATTGTTATTATTATAAATCTACCTGTGAAATAAAAAGACATGTAACAAAGGTACGATTGTAAAAAAAATATATATTAATATATAATATTATTCTCAATGGTAGATGTAGATGTATAAAATTTATTTAAAATTAAAAAAAAAAAAAAAAAAATATAATAATTTAATTATTCGTAATAATAATAATCAAGGTCTTTAATATCTTGAGATTGTTGTAATGTATGTTTATAGATTTTACGAAATTCTTTCATCTAAAAAAATAACAAAAAGTTTTTTTATTTAATAAAAATATATAAAATATAATTTAAAAATAATAATAATAAAATATTCACTTGTCGAGTTGAAATATCCATTGAATTTGGATTGACAATCCAAGTTGCAGTTTCATTAAATAGTGGTTGAATTAAATTTCTACAATAGCTGTAGAATTTATTTTCAAAAGTGGAAAATAAAGAATCCAACTGAAATGGCTTAATATATACTTTTGATTCAGGCTCGACAATTCTACACAAACTTCTTACAATTGGATCTAATTGAGAATTGTCATTGTCTCTAATCTACAATTAGTTTAATTAAAAAATTTTTTAATTTTCATTAAATATATTATTCTCAGAAAGTATAAAAAGTAATATATATATACATTTATTAATTTATTTTTTAATTTACCTTAAAAAGATATGTTACAATTGAAATATTTTTATCATTATTAGGATCATCATCATCATCATGATTATTATTATTATTGGATTTCTTGGAATTGAAATAATAATTTTCTTTATTAATATGGATCAATTGCATTTGAAGAGGATACTTGACATTGTCAATTGAATGTCCACAACTAGAATTGTCATTATCACCCCAATGAAATGAAATCGAGTGGAATTTATGAGGATTTATCAATGGACCACTACTTAGATATGGAACACTATCTTTATTCCATACACCATATAAAATAACTATAGATTTAATTAAAAATAATAATCAAATATTTATGTTAATAATAATATTATAATTATAATGTTACTTGTATTTTTTTTATTCTTCATTGTCATTGATATTGGACAAGTTGAATAGCCATTCCAATTTAATGGTTTTGAAAGTTCCATTACAACAGCATCATGGGTTATGATATTTATATGAAAATTATTAATAACTTGTTCATTAAAAATAATTGTATGTGTTTGATCTTTGTGGGTTGAATTATCTTGAAGGATTTGAGTGGGATGATTATTTGTCAGAGGTAAAAGTAGTTTAGACCAGTCAACAATTTCTAATATTAGTAAAACTGCAATTATAAATGTTTAATTGTGTTTATTTATTTTGTTTATTATTTAAAATTATTAAAATTAATTGGTACCTATCAATAAAAAGCTGCCACACATAATCAAAAAATCTGGTAATGATATAATCATTTTATTATGAATTTAATTTTAATTATTTTAAATTTATAGGATGTAAAATAATACTTGAAATTTTGGGTAATAAAAAAAATTTTGAGGATAATTTATAACCAAATTTTTAAAATAATAAAAAATGATAAACGATTGCAGTTGGCTTCACGTTATTATATTATTTTTTTATTTTTTATTATTTTTTATCAGTTCATTGATTTCATCAATTGAAATACAAATTTCCATCACAGTATTATATAAATTTTGATGTATTTTATCGTTAAAAACATTTGGATTTATGCCAAACTCGTTAATTTTATTATCTGATTTATTATTATTAAAATTTTCAATTGATTTTTGGATTAAAGTATCAATTAATTCTGAATGAATTGAGACTTTATTTTCATCAATTTTTAAATTATCATTATTATTATTATAATCATTTAATTTATCAAAATTATTAAAAAATATTTTATTTAAATTATATACAATATTGTATTTTTTTTTCATATAATAATCAGCAAAATTTGGTAATAATAATTTATGATGACATTTACGAAATTACATTAACATATTGTATTTTTTATTTTTATCATTAATTTTATATCAAAGTTTTCGTAAATCATTTAATGATAAATTCCAAGGTAATTTATTTATCTTAATATTATTATATATTTTTTCCAGTTCTTTGATAACACACGGATAATAAAATAAAAATGGATGTAATCTTGATGTATACCTTTGTTAAACACCAAAATTTTTTCTGTATACCATGTAATTATGTAACCATTTAATTAGCCTTCAATGAGCTAATGATCTTGATAAATAAATAAAATGAATAAAATAAAATAAATGGATTTTTATTATTAAATTCTTTTAGTTGTAGCATTTGTTTATTATAAGATGACCTCTTTTGAATAACTCTTTACTTGTTCTATTATCCTGTTATAATTCAAAATTTTACCGAAGAATTTTTTACTCCTGGCAAAAGTAAAAAATTTCAAATATAACAAGATTTTAAATTTCTATCAGGCAAATATAATGACCAAAGAGGTATTCGAATTTTTTTTTTTCTGAAAAAAATTTTGAATTTGTATCAGGCAAATATAATGACCGAAGAGGTATTCGAATTTTTTTTTTTTCGAAAAAAAATTTTGAATTTGTATCAGGCAAATATAATGACCGAAGAGGTATTCGAATTTTTTTTTTTTCGAAAAAAATTTTGAATTTGTATTAGGCAAATATAATGACCGAAGAGGTATTCGAATTTTTTTTTTTTCTGAAAAAATTTTGAATTTGTATTAGGCAAATATAATGACCGAAGAGGTATTCGAATTTTTTTTTTTTCGAAAAAAATTTTGAATTTGTATCAGGCAAATATAATGACCGAAGAGGTATTCGAATTTTTTTTTTTCTGAAAAAAAATTTTGAATTTGTATCAGGCAAATATAATGACCGAAAAATATATCGAAAAAATTTCGAGTTATATCGAATTTTTACGTCTCGAAAAGACGATTTCAAATCGATTTATACATTTTTTCTAGGATCGATATTTTTCGATATATCGATAGTAACTTATCGAAAAATATATCGAAAAAATTTCGAGTTATATCGAATTTTTACGTCTCGAAAAGACGATTTCAAATCAATTTATACATTTTTTCTAGGATCGATATTTTTCGATATATCGATAGTAACTTATCGAAAAATATATCGAAAAAATTTCGAGTTATATCGAATTTTTAGGTCTTGAAAAGACAATTTCAAATCAATTTATACATTTTTTCTAGGATCGATATTTTTCGATATATCGATAGTAACTTATCGAAAAATATATCGAAAAAATTTCGAGTTATATCGAATTTTTACGTCTCGAAAAGACGATTTCAAATCGATTTATACATTTTTTCTAGGATCGATATTTTTCGATATATCGATAGTAACTTATCGAAAAATATATCTATTAAAATTCGAGATATATCGAATTTTTAGGTCTCGAAAAGACGATTTCAAATCGATTTATACTTTTTTTTTAAGATCGATATTTTTCGATATATCGATAGTAACTTATCGAAAAATATATCGAAAAAATTTCGAGTTATATCGAATTTTTAGAGCTCAAACAGACGATTTCAAATCGATTTATACATTTTTTCTAGGATCGATATTTTTGGAGATATCGACAGTAACATATCTTAAAATTTTTTTTTCGAAAAAGCTAGGAATACCTCTTTGCTCATTCTATGTTCCTGATAAAAATCGAAAATTTTTCAAATATTTTTAATATAATTTGAATTTTTAATTTTTAAAAAAAATTTTAAATTTGTATCAGGCATATATAATAACCGAAGAGGTATTCCATTTTTTTTTTTTTTCGAAAAATATTTTGAATTTTTATCAGGCAAATATAAACATTGAAGAAGTATTTTACATTTTTTTTATAAAAATTTTGAATTTTTATTAGGCGAATATAATAACTGAAGAGGTATTTGAAATTTTTTTTTTTTGAAAAAATTTTGATTTTTTATTAGGCAAATATAAACATTGAAGAGGTATTTAAAATTTTTTTTTTAGATAAATTTTGAATTTTTATTAGGCAAATATAAACATCAAAGAGGTATTCAATTTTTTTTTTTTTAGAAAAATTTTGAAATTTTATTAGGCAAACATAATGACTAAAGAAGTATTCGACCTATAAAAAATTGAAAAGTCTATTCAAATTTTTAGTTGTTTTATTAATTTTATAATTTATTTTACTAAATATTATTGCAGGTGATACGAATTTTAATATTTTACATTTGGCTAATTAATTTAACATTATTTATAAGTATTTCAATAATATCATGTATATTTTTATCACGAATTTGAAGATTTAAATATTCATCAATTGACCTAGAATTATTTTTGTTATAATTTTTGTCTTTTAATCCATTCAAATATCCCCAGAACTTAAATTCAATGGGGTAATGGCTTATCAATGGATCCGTATTAAATGTCCAGTATTCAATATAAGCCCCTGGAGATTTTGCATTGAACAAAACTGGAATATAAACTATTTGACCTGGTAATATTATGTCAGAATATTTTTTTATAAAAAAACAATCCATTGATTTTGTTAATGGTGATATTTGTTTTGATTTTTCTAATGATTTATGCAACTGATATTTTATTGAAAATATACCTTTATTTTCCAAATAAATTTTCTGTTCAATTTTGTTGGTAAAATTTGATATAAATGTTAAATTAAAAGTTAAAGATTTTTCATTATTTTTTAATAATGAATTTTCATCAAAAATAATTTCTTTGTCGAATATTTTTAATATCAAAGCATTATTTTCATCTAAATTTTTTATATTTGATAAATTATTTTCAAATTCTTCAGCAGTAGAAATTGTGATTATTGGAATTTTTAAATATTTTGTTTTTTTATTGATATTATTAATTGATGTACCTTTTATTATTAAATTATTTATTTCAGGTTCTTTTAATTGTAAAGTTTTTATATTTTTAATTAAATCATTTTTTCTTTTTTCATAATAGTTATTAGTTTTTTTATAATTTAAATTATTTATTGATTTTTCAATTTTTATTAAATCTGGTATATCAATAGTAGCTAATGATTTTTTTTTTACTATTGTTGCACCAATTTCAGTTGATGAATTATCATTATTTTTAAAATATTCTGGTATTTTCCAAAAATCTATATTACTTTTTGATTTTTCTAAATTTAATGGTGAAGATGCAGTTTCAATTAAACATTGTTTCTCAATTTTTTTACGATAATTTTCATATGAATTTATAACTAATTCTTCATTTTTACGTTTTGTCAATAATTGTAAATGTTTTTTAGTTTTTTTATCTATTTCTAGCCATTTTTTCCAATTTTTTAAACGTTTATCTTCAATATAGTCTGGTGATTTTGGATGTACATCAGTAGCTAAAGGTGGTGGATCATTTTTAATATTCCAAATTGTTGTTAATTTTTTTTTACCAATTTTTCTTGCATGATCCATTAATAATGGTTATATGTCAAATTATTTATTAAATTAATAACAAATGATATCCTTAAAATCTCAATCAAATTATCTCAAAAAAAAAAAAAAACAGATTAACCTTTAAAAAAACCAGCTAATTTTGAAGTTCAATCTTCAGAATTAATAAATTTCTCCACGAAAAAATTAATATTTTATTTCTGTTTGATTTCGTGTTGACTTGTAATCAATTTCGATAAAAAAAAAAATATTTAATCAAATTTAAAAATTACAATGCCATCTATGTTTATCAACAGTTAATATGTCAGATGTCTGTCATCATGAAAAATATATATATATTTTGTTGACATATTAATACACAAGTGCGACTGCGCAAAATGTATTGATACCCGCATTAGCACATTTATTGTCATTGCAGTAATAAACGTCAAATACAGTGGTTGTTTAAGCCGGGAAAAATTTTTTTTATAATATCTGTAATATTGATTTAAATTATTTGTCACATAAAAAAAATAATTTATCAATATATTATCGAGTTAAGCTTAATAATGTCATCAGAAAAAAATTGTGTACCATATTCAGAAAGTGGAGATAAAGATCAAGATGAGGTTAGTCATTTCATTTCATTTTATTATTATTATTATTGATTTAAAAATTTAAATTAAACAAACAATAATATACTTGTATCAAATATTAATTTTAAATTTACTCCAATTTTTATATATATTTTTTATTTAATTAATTATTGCTGTTTTTTAATTTTATGTATTTATTTTAATTCATGATTATTATTTTAATCAATTTAATTATTGATAATAATTTATTAATTTTTTTTTTAACCTGATTAATTTGAATTTTAAATTGTTTATTTTATTTATCATTAATGATGAATAAAAGATATTATAATTGATATTTAAATAAATAAAAAATGTTATTAAAATTGTGGAAATGAATTTATTAATAATTTTTTATTTATTTATTTATTTTTTGATAAATTTAAAAAATTTGAAAGATAAAATGCAAGGCATTTGATTAAGCATGATCATTTTAATTGATTTAATGATTTAATAAAAATAAATAAATAAATAAAATTTATCTACAAAAGAATTTGATTCAAAGACTTTTAAATTTATGTTCAATTGATGTTTACAAATAAATTATTGAGCTATTAAAAATAACCTTCTTTTTTCAAAGACAATTTTTTTTGTTCATGTAACACTTGGTGGCATTGACATACTATTTTATTATTTTTCTTCAAATTAATATTTGTATTAAATTATTCATTGTATTTTATAAATTAAAATAAAATAATATAAATTTTTTATAAAAAATTGTCCACGAAATTGTTTTTAAATAAAATCTACTAAATAAATTAAAAAAAAAAAATTAATTTTATTCAATTATTATTTATTCAAATACAAAATTAATAAAAATATTAATAAAATTTTATGATTTATTTTATTTTTGTATTTTATTTTCTTAATAAATATTCATAGTAATTAAATTATTTAAATATTTTTTATAAATAATAAATGATACCTTAAAAAAAAAAAAAATCATTACAATACGTATTATTTCAAAGTATGCTATTGACTTGGGTAATAAAAGTTGACTTGAATAACTTTCTAATCTCAAACTTATGCTACAAGAAACAAGCGATAACCCGAAATAAAATTATTATTTCAAAATTTTTATATTTATTTTTCATACACTGTATATCTTTATTATTTTTAATTAAATATTCAAAAATTATCAGTATTTAATGAGACAAATATAAAAAAAATAATGTATGTTGATAAACTCTGCAAAAATAATCATTTTCAATTTTATTATCAAAAAAAAAAAAAAATAAATAAATAAAAAAGCATATTTTAAAGTGTCATAAATATTCATTTAATCACTTTTAAATTTATCTTTTATATTTTTATTCATTAAAATTCAACGACTCATCAAAATTCCGGTTACTAAAAATTCAACATGATTTTACAAAAAAAAAAGAAAAAAATATATGATTGTGTATCAAAAATAGACATACAAGTTTTGATATTAAAAAAATAAAAAAAAAAATGTTAAATAAACAAAAACTAATTTTAAATTTTAATATTTAGAAATTACTTCAACCATTTACGTATATTCTTCAAGTTCCTGGAAAACAAATAAGAGCTAAATTGGCATATGCCATGAATTATTGGTTAAAAATACCAATGGAAAAACTTTTTGCTGTTGGAGATATAACACAAATGCTTCATAATTCAAGTTTATTGTGAGTTATTAATTATATAATATATATATTAATATATTTTACATGATTTATATTATTAATATTGTCATTATATTTTTTTAGAATAGATGATATTCAAGATAATTCAATATTACGACGTGGTATACCTGTAGCACATTCAATTTATGGTGTTGCAAGTACAATTAATGCTGCAAATTATGTTTTATTTATTGCACTTGAACGTGTATTGGCACTTAATCATCCTGAGGTTTGTTTTTTAAATATTATTATTTTATAAATTGAATATTATTAATTTATAATATTAATTTTAGGCAACTCAAGTTTATACTGAACAATTATTAGAACTACACAGAGGACAAGGCATTGAAATTTATTGGCGTGATAATTATATATGTCCAACTGAAGCTGAATACAAACACATGACAATGAAAAGTAATAATTATATTTTTATTATTTAAAAATAATAATACAAAATTAAATTATACTAATAATAATTTTTTTTATTATTTAGAAACTGGTGGACTTTTTAATTTAGCTGTTAGACTTATGCAATTATTTTCTGATTGTAAAGAAGATTTTTCAATGTTGGCTGGTATACTTGGACTTTATTTTCAAATAAGAGATGATTATTGTAATTTATGTATGCAAGAGGTATGATTTATAATTTATTTATTGTATTATTATAATATGAATTAATTAATATATATTTTTTATTTATTTTTTTTTATTTAAAGTATTCAGAAAATAAAAGTTACTGTGAAGATTTATCTGAAGGAAAATTTAGTTTTCCTATAATTCATGCTATTCAAAGTAAACCAGATGACAGACAAGTTATGAGTATCCTTTTTTTTTTAAATAATAATAATTATTAATATTTTTTTTTTTTATAATATTAATATATTTATATAAATTTAGAAAGTTTACACAGTTTATATAATTTACATAATTTCCTTAATATAATATAATTATAGATATTTTACGCCAAAGAACTAAAGATGTTGAAGTTAAAAAATATTGTGTAACACTTCTTGAAAAATTTGGTTCATTTGATTATACAAGAACAATATTAGCTGAATTGGATAAAAAAGCACGTGATGAAGTTGAAAGACTTGGTGGTAATCCATTATTAATTAAAGTTTTAGATGATCTTCTTAATTGGTCTAAAAATGATGAAGTTGAAATGCAACAATCTTAAAAAAAAATTAAATAAAATATAGTTAAATCTTTTTACAAAAGATAATTTAAATTTGTCATAGTGCCAATTTAATTTTGTGACAATAATTTACAATAAGGCATAGAAATTAAAAAACAAATTATTAAATTTCTTTAAGTGGCATTTGTTACTATAATTTTGTTGCATATACTTTTTTTTTTTATTTTATTTAAATAGCCAAGTCACAAACTTGTCTAACTTAATAATTAAAAATTTAACATTAGCCAACAATTAAATTCTGCAATTTTATATATATAAAATTTATTTTCATTTATTGATAAAAAAAAACAACATAAATTCATTTATATTTAAAGTCATAGAATAATAATTTTAATTATAATTATTATTTTTTTAATGCTTTAAAAACATAGTTAACAATAATTTAATATATACTTTTTTAAATTATAATAATAAAATTATGTTTTATGACATTATATCTTGTAGTACATATTGAATGTGAATTGATAATAATTAATAAAAATTCATCAGGTATAAAATTGTTATCATAAATAATATGTTGTTTAAAATTTGTTAAAAATTTACAATATTATCAAATAATTTAATCCTAAAATATTTTACAGTTTTGAATATTATTTTTTTAATATAATAATTTTATATAAATTATTTTAAAAAAACAAACAATATTTCAATAACTTTGAATTTATGTACATTAGCAGATCAAAATTATTGATTAACACGACAAATATTCTGCAATTGTATATTTAATTTTTGTTTCTTTTTATTACGTCGTTTGTATTGATTGAATGATTTTATTGATGTTTTTTAATATATTTAATGAATGTTGGAATTGATAAAGAATTTTGTCCTAGGATAATGTTGCTATTTGACAAGTTCTTTGTTCAACTTCACTGTCATCATCTGTTTCACTAGCCCAAGAGGGCTGTTTTTCTTGTCATATATCCATGTCACTATCACCCATTCTACCCATTGGTCCACCAGCAATATCATCAAAAACATCAGTTACCTATTGATTTACCAAATAATATAAAATTAGTATAATTTATATGTAAATTATTTTTGTTACAAAAATGATAATATTATTTATGGTTTTGTTTACCAAAACTTCTTCAAATCTATCATAAATATCAGGACGTGTATGAAGTAGACTTTCACCCAATGTATCACCATTTGGACGTTTTTTTTTACTCAATATACTTGAAGTAATATGTAACAATGATAAAACAGCCAGTAAACCAGCTGAGAATAAAAAAAAAAATTTATTATTTATTTCAATTTAAATTGAATAATACAAAGTTAAACTTTTGAACTTTTTTCATAATCAAGTTAGTAAACTTAATCAAATAAACTGTTAAAAATTAAATACTTCAATTAAATTTTATCATAAATATAATAAAAGTACTTTTCTAAAATTATTTTTCATTTATATAAATTTTTAAAATAAATGTCAGATTAATAAAACTATGTTGAGGTTTAAAATTATTATTTTAAATTGTAAATTTTTTTTTTTTTTATTATTATCAAGTTCTTACCAGCAACAAAGGAAAGCCACAAGTTATGCGGTTTCCATACTAAAATACAAGAAAGTGGAATGTAAAACAAAGATCTTCTCCATCCCTTCGTTATCATGAGAACAAACGACCAGCATCGCCAACAATGAGACTCGTCATTTCTAAAATTAAATATAATATTTACTTGATTATTTTTATTTTATTTATAATAATATTTTTTTAATAATTATTTGAAATGATAATGAGCAGGACAAAAAAGTTCTGGTCTAGTAAAAATATATTTATTTATTGTTAAATTGTTTTTATAAAAATAAAAAAATAACTAATTAATTAGAGTTGTTGATTAAAAAATAATTGTATTAGTATAATAATTTATTTATAATAATATTTTAAAAAACAAGTTTATATTTTTTATAAATTTTTTAGATAAGTCTATTATAATTTATAAATATTTGATTAATTTTTTAAATTATAATTATAAAAAATAAAAATAATAATATTAATATAATAAATAAATTTAATTAATAAATACATATTTTTTATAATTTAATTAACGCATTAATATATTGAAGAATTAAAAAGAAAAAAAAAAAAAAATGTAAATATTTATTTTTAAATAAAATAAAATTTAAAAAACTTTTTCCAGGAATGAATTCCTTTTATTTTTTATAATTGAATTAACCCAGTTAAATTTCTTGGAAAAAAAAATAAATAAAAAATATAAATATCACTTTTTAATTCCAAGAAATTTAAATGCCCTTTTGAAATTTTTGTCCCCTTTTTTTTCTCGGAAATTTAAATGCCCATTCTCCCCTTCGCAATTTATATGACCTTTCTTTTCTTGGAAATTTAAATGCCCATTCTCCCCTTCCAAATTTATATGACCTTTCTTTTCTTGGAAATTTAAATGCCCTTTTTTATTTCAATATATTTATTTTTTGTTTTTTTTTTTTTTTGTATATTTAATTTAAAAAAAGGGCCTTACATTTATATTTTTTAATTTCTTTCATAGTTTTATTACTCAAAAATAATTATGATTTTAATCAAACAAAAAATATATATTTTTAATTAATTTATAATAAATTTTCATTATAAAAATACTAAAGTATTTTATAAATAATAAATCTAATCATAATATAACTATTTTATATTTGCATTTATAAAGTTTATAACACATATATTCAAAACTCATATAGCAAAATGATAATTTAAAGTTTATTAAGTTTACTTTAAAAAGCAAATACTCTAAAAGTTTTGAACGTGCATTGTGATGTCAAATGTTATTTTAAAAAATAAAAATAAAATATCGTATTTTATTATTATTTTATTTTTTTTTAAATAGTTGAGTTATAGTACAAATGAAACTAGTAAAAATCCACATCACGTACCTGAGACAAATCTGCACGAACAGCGTTATAGCCCAGGTAATTTCAAGAAAGAAAATCATTGTCGATGCCACACTGAAATACAAGAGAGTTATATGTTAGACAACGAATCAAGTATCTTTGCTTTACCCATTTTAAATCAACGAGTTAAAAATATTGTGCATTTATTTTTGTCTTAATGCTCATTTAAATAAATCAAACATTTATTTACATTTATTGTCAGGTTAATTAGTTAAATTTAATTATTTAACATCAATAGTATTTTTAATTTATAAATAAAAGTTATCATTTATTATGTCTCGAAAAGATAGGGTAATTTAATTATAATGTCAATGATATCGACAACTTGATGTATATATATGAAACAATAATTATATTCCATCTAGAAATTCTGTCAATTTGTAACTCAAATATTAAATTAAGATAAAATATATTTTATAAATTTATTTTTTATTTTAATTATTATTTAAATATAACTGCAGATGAATTTTAAAAAGACAAGCTGTCAACATCAATCTAAAATTTTTATCATAAATTAGCTAAAGATGAGTATAAAAAATTAAATCAATTTTATTTTAAACTTTTCTCAAATCAAGTTAATTAATTTTCTTTACGTTCAAATTCTGTCATTCATTTTTCAATTGAAATTGAATTATTTTTATTAATTTTTTTGATAAAAAAAAATATCATATATTAATTTTCATCAAGGCCATAAAAAATTGTCAATTTATTACAGAATTGTTGTGTATTAAATTAACAATATAAATGTTGAATTTGGACTGCTTAAATCGATTTACAAGTGCATGTTGAATTATCCTCACGTGACGTAATAACCCATGACATGTTGATGATAAGCCACATCAGCACCAACTCCACTGACCACTGTAAAAAATTAAATTTTATAAAATTTATATCACGAGTATTTAATTACAAATATATATAACCCACAAGTTTATAATTAAAAAAATTTTTCTTTTAACCATCTTACAGAGTAATTTTAATTATTTTAATTATTTATTTTTTACAACACGTATGCTGTAATTATTTTAATTTTCATAAAATTATATTAAATACAGTGAGCTTTTTTATATTTTTCATTTTAAAATATATTATTTTATTTTTAAATTTTTCATTACTATATTAATCAATGATAAGTACTGATTATTTTAAAATGATAAAATTAAAAATATATTTTAAATTATTTTTTGTATTTAAAGTTTAATTTTTATATACTCATTTTATCGAGATTACCTTGCACTTAATAGTGACGTCTTGAAATGAAAAAATATAAAAACAAAAAATAAAAATATATTATATATAACAATTGCAGTATATTACATAGTTGTTCTGCTTTTAGAATGATACTTTACAATGATAAAGTCAGTCCAACAACGTATAATTACACTTTTATCATTAAAAAAAAACAGTTTATCGATTTGTTTTTTTTTTTTAATACACAAAAATAAAACTTTTATTTTACATTTAATATTTAAAATATATATTTAAACAAAAGTAGTTATATTTTAATTAAAAATTGAAATTTAATTTATTGATAGCATAAATATTTTTATGACAAAATGATAAATGATATTTATTTTTTTATAAAATCAATTTAATATTTTTTTTTTAAGCATATATACATTTTATAATTTTTAAGAGTTTAATTTTCATTTTACTTGGCAAGTTTTATCTGTAAAAACTAGAGCATCATTTAAATACAAAAGTTTTTAAAAAAAAAAAAAATTATTTTTTTATAATTTTACAAGCATACTGCACTTGTGCAAAAAATCTATTCTAAATTTTCACTAGTGACACATGGTGCAGAAAGTGAAGCTGTTGGTTAAACTTTTGTAAATTTATGAAATTGAAAAATTCAATTTTATTCTTTCAAAAAAACTATGCATGAATAAAATAAATAAATAAAAAAATTTTTACAATTCTTTAAAGTCACTCAAATGAAAATAATATCATCAGGGATTTATCAAATTAAAGCTGTTTATTCAGTTGTAAAAAAAATCATGATTAAAAGCTTAAAATTAAAAAATTTTTTCATATAAATATTTATATAAATAAACAGTATAACATCAAGTGTCACAAGCAGAAATAATTAAAAAAATTCTATAATAAAATTTAACTGATTTTTAATTTAACATAAAAATATAAAAAATTTATTTATTTATTTTACAATGAGACATTATATTATTTATACATTTGGCTTCAAATAAAAATAAAAATAAATAAAACAAATATTATTTGGGTGTGACATTATTGTTGATACATTTGACATGAACTGTCGAAAAAAATTTTAAATTGATTTCCCTGTGGCTTTAAAAAATCACAATATTTATATGTTTTTTTTCAAATATGTGTGTCTATTTTGAATTTAACAATAAAATTCGACCAACACGCATAAAATCTGTCAGAGAAATATTCGAGCTTCTGAAAATTGAGTTTCGTCAAGAGTTTAAAATTTTTTTTTTTTTAAAGTCAAAAATGAATTTACATTCTATCATGTTATTGAATAAAAAAGTAAAAAAAAAAATAAACACGAGTTAACAAGTTTTTTTGCAAAAAAAAAAAAATGATATTAAAAAAAAAATAATAGAAAGAATAATAAATTCACAAAACTTATTTTTCATATTTTTATTTTATTTTTTATAAGCTTTTTCATCGTAGGTGGTAGAAAAAAAATAAATTCAATTATAAAGAACAATTTTTTATGTTATTAAATAAATATTAATAAATAAAAAATGAAATATTATATTTTTTAAATTAATTATTATAATTAATATATTAAATTTATTTTCAATAGAAATTCAAGTTGATTTTTTAAATAAAAATATATACTATTGAATGAACTATTCAAGCTTTTCTTTACAAAGATATAAACGTTTTCTATTGGATAAATTCAAGATATACTATTTTATACGAACCACAAAACCTTTGATTCAATACAAGTGATACCATCTTTTAAGACTAACTTTTTTGTTAATCTATTTTTTTTAATCTACTTTATTCGTTCTAATAAAAAATAAAAAATAAAATCAAAAAATAAAAAGGTTCAATAGTAAGACGTGGATTTTTTTAAGTAGATTTTTAATAAAGTATTGTTACGTACTTTAGATTAATTTTATTTTATATTTTTTTATATTATTTATTTATATTTTGTTACACAATACATTGAAATATTTTTTTTATTGGTGGTAAATTTATAAATAAAATCATAAAAAAATTCAGTGTAAAATAAATGTAAAATAAGGTCAATTTAGTATGTTAACCCGAGGGAAATGTTGATTCAAATATAACTTGACTATGAGGGTTGAAAAATAATTATTTTTTTTCGACAAAAAAACATCTAGAATAATGGATAAATGAATTTATATGATAAAAAATAATAATTAAGTAATCAAATTAAATTGAAATGAAAATAAATTTAAAAAACAGCTGGTAAATTGAGTTACAGTAGTAAATTATAAAAATAAAAAACTTGGATTTTCTTTATCCTTATCAAAAGTTGTACATACCTTTATTATTGAACATAAAAGATATTGGCTCCTTGGGAACAAAATCAACGAGCTGGGAAATATCTCTAGAGACAATATGCTACAATGCAATTTCTATGAGTCATCCACGAATTTTCTACTTTGATATAATTATTATTTTTATATATAGATAAAATTATTTTATTAAATAAACACAATATTAATTTACAATTATAAAAATATTATATAAATTAGTTAAAGTAATTATCTTATCATGAAAAATACACTTGACCGCATTTTATTCGTAATTTAATTGGTATAAATATTTCAGCATTTGTTTATTTTAAAATGACCTCTTTTGAATAACTCTTTACTTGTTCTATTATCCTGTTATAATTCAAGATTTTACCGAAGAATTTTTTACTCCTGGTAAAAGTAAAAAATTTCAAATATAACAAGATTTTAAATTTCTATCAGGCAAATATAATGACCAAAGAGGTATTCGAATTTTTTTTTTTTTTTCGAAAAAATTTTGTATTTTTATTAGGCAAATATAATGATCGAAGAGTTATTTGAATTTTTTTTTTTCGTGAAAATTTTGAATTTTCATTAGGCAAATATAATCATCGAAGAAGTATTTAAAATTTTTTTTTTAGAAAAATTTTGAAATTTTATTAGGCAAATATAATGATTAAAGACCTATAGAAAATTGAAAAGTCTATTCCAATTTTTAGTTGTTATATTAATTTTATAATTTATCTTATTAAATATTATTGCAGATGATACGAATTTTAATATTCTACATTTGGCTAATTAATTTGTTTTGTTATACTCAAAATTTTATTTACTATTTTTCAGTTGAATTAAATATCACAAATTTTATCTTTATCAATATTTTTTTTTATCGATAAAATTATGAGATTTTGATGAATTGTTGAAATAAATTTGTCATCTGATCTGATTAGTATATTTATCTGATCAATCATTAATATTATTCAGTAACACAGTATTTATTTATGTTCTTGATGTATAAATTATAAGCTACATTGAACCTTACAAAGAAAGTAAATATCAATTAAGGGCAAGGACAAAGTATAAAACACTGAGGCCAATGTTCTCACGAACAAATAAAGACATAAAATATTGAATTTTATTATATAATAATAAAAAAAATACTTTATAAATATTTTAACTCTCAATAAATATATTAAACATAAAATTATATTATTTAAATTTTATAAAATCAAATTTATGTTTATTTATTGATTTTTATATTCAAATTTTTTTATATATATTTTCGTGAATAAATATAATTATTTATTCATTATAATATTATATTCGTTAAATTAATTTGAATATATTTTATAATTTAACACTCGAATATTTAAAAAATAAAAAATAATTTTTCATTTACTTTACAAATATTAAGTGCTAATTATAAAACAAAAATTACTATTTTTTTTTTGTTTTTATTTTTAATACATTTTTTTTAATCAAAATATGAATAGTATCATTTTCAATAGAATAAAAAAGAAAAATATTTCTATAATAGTTACTATAGAAATTAAAGACTTCTTATTTTGTTTTAAATTTTTTTTTA
The DNA here is from genome assembly GCA_011426435.1 of Lysiphlebus fabarum. NCBI lineage: Eukaryota > Metazoa > Arthropoda > Insecta > Hymenoptera > Braconidae > Lysiphlebus > Lysiphlebus fabarum. The sequence goes on from WSYQ01000108.1 coordinate 126,299, forward strand.
CTATTTTTTTTATATTTTCCAACACCTTTTGCATTGCAAGAGACTACTGCCGGAAATAACAAATGGGACAACATCGTCACTGTATAAAAAAATTAAAAAATTAAAAAAAAAAAATATAAACAAAATAACAAATAAAGAAAAAAAAAAAAATATAGACAATTCAGCTTGAAAAAGTAAAAGGTCTGTGTGATATAAAGTTTTGATATATATTTTTTTATTTCCTCAAAAAAAAAAATATATAATTTTCATGTTATTTTTTTCATTTTAATTTTGTTTTTCTGTTGAGTAATACACAACTATACTTTGTCATTTTTTTGCAAATGTTTTTATTTCAATTATTTTTTTCTTATTATTTTTCACACAATACTCGCGTCAGGTAAAAAAAAAAAAATAAAAAAATCTACAAACGTACGATGCTATTATGTCATTTTTTATTTCGCTAACGAATTGTCCTAGCTTCAAATGAAAAGTGGATTTTATTTCTTCTCTATATACTTTTAAATCTATTCACGAAGTAATGCATTTACTCATTTTTATTTTTTTCTCTTATTTTTTTTAAACCATCCAACATTTTTCTCAACATTCTTTCTCACTGTTCGAGACCATCGATAAGAAAAATAAAGCTCTGCCAGCAAGTTTACCAAGCCAGGAAGTTGGAAAAAAAAAAAAGTTAAAATAAAACAAAAAAAAATATATATATATAAAAAAATTCAAATAAAAATAATATAATAATAATAAAATGAAGAATGAAAGAAAACCAATGGAAAATTTTTTAAATTATGGGTTGACTAAGAGGCCAAATCGAATTCCCAAGAAAGACATCTCAATGTATAACTCAATTTGCATATTTTCAGTTGGAAAATTATTATTATTACTTTTTTTTTTATTATTATTATTTTTCTCACCGTCAACTTCCGTTTAAAATTGTCTTAAAATTTTCTACATCATTTTACAGTTGGAAATATCAATTTATCTACAATTTTTATTGGAAAAAAAAAATGATAAAACTCAATTTTATTTTCTTGATAAAATTTAACTCGCTTATTAAGTTGGTTATATTTTTTTTTTTTTAATTTCCTGAGTAATGGTTTTTTTTTTATTTTTATTTTATTTTTTCATATATGTTGAACGTTGGCAAAAAGCCAATATAATACTCTTTAAAGTTAAAGCAAGAAAATCGAGTTGGTTTGTCTGTAGAAATGTGACCACGTTTACTGATGTAATTAACGTTTTATTCTACCATATGACACTTGACTTTTGTTCAATTACAAATGGGCGTAATATGTCGAATTAATTTATGCCACATAACGTGTTTATCAACTGAAAAAAAAAAAGCTTTTTTTATTTTATAAATCTCAATTATTTTTTTTATTTTCTCTTTTATTATTTCCTTAGCTTTTTTTTTTTTTCATTTTATTGTTTCATTTCAGTTTATTTGATTACGTGTCTTTTTATTATATTTTTTTTTGGAAAACATCTGGAATTTTCTCGTTGTCAATGTCTATTTATTTATTTTTTTTTACTCTCAAATAAAAATGTTGACATTAATATAATACATAGATAAAATATTAAATATATATCACTCTCAAAAACCACATATAAAAACAAACGTATTTACTAAAATATTTCTCAAGAATTTATAAAATATTTCAATAAATAAAATATTTTTATTATTCAACTATTTTGTTAACTTTAAAGCTCGTTGTAAAGCCTATTTTTTTTTCCACTACATATAAATTAAAAATATATATATAACAATTTAGAGGGATGATATATCTGATTTCTCACGAAGCTTTACTATTTTTTTTTTTTTTTAACCATTCATTTTTATTATTTTATTATTTTTATTTCTTTCCTTCAATACGAGTGGCATTTTCAATTTCTTTTGATGTCATTTTATACATACCATTGAGTAGCTGCTTTTTTTATTTATTTTTATTTTCCTCAGTATAAAGCCACATGTCTTAAAAAAAATTTTATATATGCATCAACACAACGACTTGGATATTTTAGTGTCGAGGTCATACTTGCTGAGTAGGCTTTTGGGAAAACTTTATAAATCATCAGACTCTTTTTGCAAATAAAGTTGAAAAAAAAAAGAGGAAAAACAATTTTTATATGTTACTAGTGAATATGTGTTTGAATTTATGGAAAGTATGTTTAGTATAGATATGTTTTCTAGTTGGTGGAGAGACTCGACAAACATTCTGTTAAAATTCATGTGGCCAAGGGTTGCTATCCAATCCGCTACCAACACCCTCAAACAACCCCTATATCAAAGCCAGTTTTTCAATTGCTATCGCATGGCCTGGTAGATGAAATAAGTATACTATTTTTTTATTTTATTTTTTTTATTTTTATATTTTTCACTCGTTGAATCGAGTTTCGATGAAAATTTGTCCAATTTTTTTTTTTTTTTTGTATATCAATATATTATTTTTTTACCTTTTTATTATCCTTGTCAAGTTTATATATGTGTGTATTTTTGGTTGTAAAAAAAAAATATACTGTGCATAATATTATCCTGTATATTTTATATCAGTTTATTGCTTTATTGTTGAAAATATAATTTACATTAAATATTATTTATTTATAACAGTAACTTACTTTTTTTTTTTAACAATTTTTTATTTTTTAAGTTGTTTTTATTATTGTTTCAGTTGTTTTTATACTTTTTATTGTGATTATATAAGAGTGAGTTAAACTTTTATTGTTTGAAAGTTATGATGATGTTAAATTTATAGATTTATTTTATTTTATTTTGTATGATGACAATTCAAAAAGAGTTTATCAAATACAATAATAACTTGTTTTAAAACTTCATCTAACAAAAAGCTCTAAAATTGTATGATGATAATGATAATAATAAATGAAAAATATATTTTTTAAAATGTCAAATAAAATTGTTGAATTATATGTTGTATAAAAAATAAAACTTTATAAATATATACTTCAATTTGACTTGTGTTTGGATACAAAAAAATTTTGAGTCGGCATTTTTTATTTTTTTTTATTTTTTATTTTTCATTTTAAATCGTGAGGTTTTTCTACAGTAGATAAAACTAAATTGATATATACACTATTGAAAATTGTATTACATTATTTATCAAATATTATTGTATTAAAATTTTTATTTTTATCTACTTGTAATATTTAATATAAAATATAAATATAATATAAAAAACTTGGATTAAAAAATATAAAAATTTTTTTATTTCTTTGATGTAAAAATTTTTTTTTATTTATATTTTTCTTAAAAGTTTTTAAATATATAAAACTTGGGTAATATAAAAACTATCTATACAAGAATTGTAATTTACACATAACTTTAAAAAATATCATGTAAATAATAACTTTTAATTAGACGAAAACATTAGTTGCTTTCTGAGAAATAATTATAAATAAAGTTGTAATTAATATATGACGTAAATTAAATTAAATAAGACATTTTTTTTTTTTATAAAAATATTATACAACTCGTTAATTATTCCATTTATTTTTTTGCTTTAAAATTAAATATTCTGTTTAATTAATAAAAAATAATATAATAATAAAATTTAATAATCAATAAAAAAAAATAGAAATAAAAATTATAAGTCTTTATAAAATCGATATAATTTATTTCGATAATGTTAATAATAACTGCTAAAATAAAATAAAAAAAATATATAAAAAACATAGCTGTACACTTATTTATTTATTGAACAAAAAAATAAAAAAATTACGATATATATATTTACGATAAAGTACAATATACAGAGACAATAAAAAACGTGAGTAGACAATATTATGACAGTGTCTTTTATTTTATTTGTTTCAGAATAAAATTGTACTTGCAATATATTAAGGTCATTAAGAATTTTATATAAAACTAGACGATGAGTTTAATATAATGTCCAAGAAAATATTTTTTAATATAAATTAATTTAAATAAATATATCATTTAATATAAAATTAAATTGAATAAAATACAGTGATTGATGTAATTAAATCATTTCAAGTAGTAAAAGTCAATATATAGTCAGACAATATTAAAAATTTAATTTTATAAAATTATCTATGAAAAAATAAATAGAAAAAATATAACAATAAATATTTTTAGATACTTTTTTATAATTTTAAAAGAAGCTATTAATTTTTCTTTCATTGGATTTGTTTATTATTAATTTGATGGAAATATAAGTTAAAAAAATATGGTGATAATGAAATTATAATTAATTGTAATTTATAAATTTTTTGGTATAATTTTGATTATACATTGTTGTTGAGGTTTTACTGAGGTGGTAATTGACTTGACTAATTTAAAGTACATGTACTTGGTTTATGTATACGATGTCATTAGACAAGTCAAGTTGACATAGTTACATGCATGACTAATTAGAAAAAAAAAAAATTGTCAAGTAGAACATGATATACATAAAATTTATATATATTATGTTTACGTGAGTCAAATTTTGAAATACATGGTTACAAAAAAAAAAAGCATAAAAATTATAATTTTCATTAATAAATTTAATTATTGATAAAATAATTGAAAATATAAATAATAAAATGTCAAAATGATTGAAATTTCTGATAATTGAAATTCATTATTTAATAAAATATTTGTCATGTTGAATTAATGATTTATTATAGAAAATAATATTAAATATTTATCAGTGGAAAAATATTTTCAATGCAAAATAAATAATAAATTTTTAAAGAACAGTTAGTAATATTGTAATGAGCTTTTATTGAATTTTTTTTTTTCAGATTTTCTGTCTTAAAAGTTATAAAAGAAAATACTGAGATATTTTTTATGTAAAAAAAAAAATAAAAAAATAGTAAATCTTGTCGAAATATTTCCAATCGAAACAATCGAAATATAAAACATTATTTTTCAATGGTATTTTTAAAAAACAAAACAATTTTTTATTTTTCATCAAAAATCAAAGTATTTTTTTTATTTCATCTTTTTTTTTTTCATTGTTTCAGAGTTGATGAAAATCGTTGATTATGTTCAACAAATTCTTCAAATCTTTACCTCAACCACAACTACCATATCCGATCGGAAGTTGGCGTACAAACGCCATCCTCTTCCGACTCATTTAATTTTTACAAAAAAAAATATAAAATTCTTGTCACAAGAAAATTCATTATTACAAAAAAATATATATTATAAAAATATGAATAAAGCTTTTTAGCATTCTGTCTATATTAAAATCTTAAATCTTAAATTCAATTGCAACTTTAATTTTTTTTTTCTTACAAATTTAAAACAAACCGGAATATCAACTTCAAAAATAATTTACATTAAAGCATTGAATTATATTTTTTTTCTACCGACAATAATCACAATTAATGTAATAATTTAAATCACATAAAAAAATGTACTTATAAAAATACAGAATATTTTTTTTGTATATAAATTATTAATTTAAAATAAGAATAAAAATTATAAAACTTTTAATTATAATTTTTTATTTATTTTTCTATTTTTAATTATAAATTTTATTTTCTATTTAAAAAGTTTTTTATTATTATAGTACTATTGATTATTCAGTATTAATTAACGTTTATTTTATTTTATATAAACTTTATGAAAATAGTAAAAAAAAAAAATAAAATAAAGTATATCTGTTATTTTATAAATGAACATCATAAATCATGTTTCGTCCGGTGAACTTAACAAGATAGAATGTTGTTTCGTCAACAAATCTCTCTTGATATATATAAAAAAATAAAAAAAATACATATATTTTGTAGAAAACATGAGACATGAAAATATAACATTTGTGTTTATCAAATTGTGTGAGATTATTCTGAAGCTTTTGAGATGGAATAAAAATGATATATTGTCACAATTTATTGACGGATAAATTCTATTAAAAAAAATATAAATAAATAATATAAAAAATATGAAAATAATATTTCCATGTTCACATGAATAAAAAGCAAAAAAAATAAAAAAAATTATGTGATGAAAAAAAATCCTTCGAGAGGGTATAAAACTTTTCTCAGTTGATCGAACATTAAAATAAGATGGAGGTCACTCTCATCGATAAAAAAAATAAAAATACAAATTATTCTATCCACGTATTTTTTTTTTGGAGATTATTATTTTCAAAACATAAATCCTTAAAATTGACAAGTCAAAAATTTAAATAGAATAATAAAACAAATGAAAATAAAAAAAACAAAAAATTATATTTTAGAATTTTTATTGAGTAATACGTCATAAACAAATTTCAATTTAAATTATTTATAAGTATCATAAATTTATAATATGTCTCATTTATATATTGACAACAAAAACATTATAAACTTTTTATGTAATACAAATATCCATTTGACGTTAAATATTACATAAATTAACAAAATTTACAAGTAATATTTTATGAAAAATTTTAAAAACACTTATTTTTAAATTAAAAAATAATTTTCAACTAAAATTCACTTGATTATTTAACAGTACTTTGATGTACATAATTATTTCAAAGATAAATTAAGATTTATAATAATAAATAAAATATATTTTGGAATAAAAAAAATATGAAAAAAAGTTGAGTAAAATTGACAGAATAAATATAACAACCTATTTAGATATCATGTTGATAAAAGAATGAAGAAAAATAAAATTTTTTTTATACAATATATAAAAGAAAAAAATGATACAATGTATAACAAGACACGTTGATAAAAACTTGGTCATTACAGTGATATCCATGTTGGTATATCCATTTCACAACAAGATGACATGAACCAGAAACTCTCATGATCCCTCTTTCAGTATATTTATCTTTGTATCTATACATTGCATTTGTGGTAATGGTCTTGGTTTTTACTTCAGACTGAAGAATTTATAAAGAAAAAAAATCCCTACATAGAAAAAAAATAAAAATATAAAATAAAAATAATAAATGAAATAATTAAAGTTGAGATAATGGAAAGAAAAAAAAATTAAAAGATTTAGATTTGATAATATATCAAATTGGGGGTGTAATTCAATTGGATCAAAGTATTTATATTATAATCGAAATAAAATCTAGCTATTATTCGTTTTTATTTATTTATTTTTTTTTTCTATTAAATCATGACGTATTAATGTCTGTAAAATTCATGGAAATATTGTTAATAAAATTTAGGCAAAATTCTTCGGTAAATTTTATAAAAATTAATTTTTATTTTGTAATTTTTTAAATGATTTTATGATTAATTTAATCAGGAAAATAAATGTAAAATATAATTACATAAAATAATGATTTAAAAATATTTTTTTTTTTTGAAATTTTTCTATCAATAAATTAGTAAATAGAAAATTTTTTAAACTGAAAATCAAAGGATATAATGAACTGCCAATTAAATTGAGGATAAATGATAAACATAAAGTTTTAATTATATTTTTTAATGAAATTGAAAGTTTAATAATTTTGATTCTAAATACAAATAATTTATCTGAATATTATGATATTTAAATCAACACAAATTAATACAAATCAAATATGAGAAAATTGAAATAAAACATAATTTTATCTGTTAGAAATAATATTCAAGCTATCTAATCTCGTATTACAATTAGTTTCTGTATTTGACCATGACCAATATCAAATTTGCAGTTTGATATCATATCGCAATATATATAGTTAATATAATTGTGATATACATAATATATATATTAGAGATTCACACAATGTGCTTAATTTAACTTGGGGATTATGTGAATTTACAAGAACTCATCAGCAGCCTTGATTATACAAAGAGCAATAGAATCAAGCTAATTTACAAATACATATTATCATTAACAAAAACCAAATGATTATTAAATATTATATCAAATAAATATAAATTAAAAAAATAGTTTTCAATGGAAAAAAAAATTTAATAAATAAAATTTTTATATAAAAATAATTGATAAAAAAAAAAAAAAAAAAAAAATTGTAATATAATTAAAAAAAAATTAAATTAAATTTTTATAATTATAAATTAAACTGTAATTAAATTTTAATTTTTTTCCGTTTAATATTAATAATAAATTAAATTTATGTAATTAATTTTATATAAAAAAAATTTTAATAATAAATTACAATTTAAATAAATAATTTTAAAATCAATTTTGTAATAATTTTGAATGAACAAGTTCAACGTTGATATAATTTTGAAAATAGCTATTTATTATTTTTCTATTTATTTTATTTATTTTATCTATTTTATTTATTCAAATTGGACAATATAAAATAAATTTGTTAATCACAAGTATTGTTGATTTTAAGAGGAGTCTATATGTGGTTTAAATTTTCAATAAAATAAAAAAAAAAACACACACAAGGGTATATAATTACATGGCTATGTAGAGTTTGAAATGTTAACATATAAAATACAAAACATACTATAATATTGAACATGTTTTGCAATATATATATAAATTAATACAAAACCACTGGTAATTATGTTTAGTGTTGTGTCATTATTCCATTATCAACAACAACGTGATACAAATTATCTTTATTCATCGCTTGAATTCATCTTTAATTTTATACACAATTTATCTGACATGAATTTTACAATTTATTTATGAAAATTTTATTCATTTTGAAATTTTAATAGTTGAATTATATACGTATGTATTGTATAGTTTATTTTTATTTTTTTTTTAACTATTGACACAGTATCAACAAACGAATTTAATTAACTAAAAATTACGTCTAGAAAATATTTGTCAATTATCTATTTTTTAATTAACTTCAAATATATTTTTAAATAAAAAAAAACTAATTAACAAAATAGAAAGTTAAATTAAGCTATTTTTTATTATATTTTTTTTTTTTTTTTTTGTTTTTTTTTGTCATGGTTGGAATGCTGATTACGATAGTGTTTGTTCACTTGCCTTTGTGTTATATAATATAATTCATTTCAATGCAGCTGTTTTCGTTAACAGAGCTTCAAAGGTTAAAATTTACAATTGCTAAGTACAGACAGTGTGCAAGTTTTTGATCTTTTCAACATTTGATTCATCGAATTTTATTTATTTTATTTTTTTAAATTTGTGATAATCTTTAATTTATAAAATGGCTATTAAATTTATATCAAGATTGACACAAGGTATTTTTATTTTCTTCTGTACTGATTGAATTTTAATAAAGTAGAACATTTGATACTTAATAAAATATAACTAATGAATTTTTTTTTTCATCATTTTTATTTTTGTGATTGATGAAATATCAAGATTATACCATCGATAATTGATTGATGAATTTATTTATTTATTTTTTTTATTATTGTGACAGTTGAAAATATATATTTTATTTTTTATATTTTTTCTTGAGAAATCATGAAAATATAATATATTATATTTAAAATTGTTGAAAAAATTTATTTAAAAGTATAATATTTTGAAAATAAAATAATGAAAAATTTATGTATGTGTATATATAGTATATGTCAGAATAAAATGCACAATAGACCCTAAAGAAACATGCCAGGTTAAAAGAGGGTGCATATAAGGGTTGGAAAATGTGGTAACCTTAAACAAGTGGAGACAATAAATTGCAAGGTTGAACATTGCACCGGAAGGTTTTTGACTTTAACAAAAATTCAGAGATTTTACTGTAAAATATTTTTCATAAATTTTAAAAATTTAACATGAAAATTCTTTAATAATATTATAAAAATTTAAATTTTACGATAAAAAATATTTTTTACAAAGTTTAACAATAAAAAGTTTTACAAATAATAATGACTCATATAAATTTATCTTTTCATCGTTTTCTTATCAATACTACAAACTTTTTCATTTAAATATTTTTTATTTAATTATAAAATTTTACAAATTTAACAATAAAATTATTTACAATTTTATACATTTTTTTTAATTTCAAGGTTTAATTAATTTAAAAAAAAAAACCTAGAAATATTAAATTGAATTTATTCATGTGTAATATGTTGTCATGCAATTGTTGTAAATGTAAATTAGATAAATAAATAAATAATGTATAATATTAATAATGAATTTTAATTTAACTCAAAACAATCATGAATTTAATGATTTTGACCTCAATAAAATTGAAAAAAAAATAAAAGCAAACAATGCTCAAACATAATCAAAATTATTATTATTTTTTGTCTAATTTTATTATTTTATGATCCAAAATGAGCAAGTAAAGTTTTGCAATAACGAAATATTAAAAAATCTATTTTTTTTTTTTTACTACATGAGAGGATAAAATTTTCTAATTAAGCTAGTTAACTTTTTTCTTTCATTTTGTTGTTGATATATATATATATTTTTAATTAAAAGTATATTGATGAAAAGAAATATATTCAATTGAATTTTGTAGAGTAATTGTAAAGTGAATCAAACTGTAATGAATTGCATGGTTTCATTGAAGAGAATAGAAGTGGTTGAATAACTCAATGATTCATTACAATCATAATCAAATCAACGATTTTTATAAAAGTAACATACGTATTTTACTTTGGTAATTATATTTTTGAGTATCATTGTCGATGAGATTGCAGTATTTACAAATTGATTATAATTAAAATTCTATTGTCAAAATTCTAAGTCAAATTTTAAACAAAAAAAAAAATATATTTTTATCATAAATCAATTTATAAAATTAAGAAAATATTTTTTTTTATTTTAACTTTAAATAAAAAAAAATAAATTTTAAACTAACAATTAAAAAGAAAAAAAAATAAATAATTTAAATGAAAAATAATAGCTTAATAAATATAGTGTCTTTACTTTTGTTCAAATGTTTGGAAAAAAGTTGTCAAAATAAAACAAAAAAAATTTGTGGATTTTTTTAAAAAAAAGTAAAATAAAAAGTTTTGAATGAAAAAAAAAATGAGATATGTCTTTTTATGTACATTGAAGAGTAAATGTTGAAGAAGAGAAAAGAATAACGAGCTCATTGAACGACTGGCTTTGAGTAAAATCTCACCTCTAAATACATTGGTCCTCGGGGAAAACTGCTGAGATATCTATATATAATTCATGGCTAAAATAAAATGTTGAAACCTTTTCTATCTAAAATGAATGACTCGTGAGAGAAATAAAAAATTATACTGAACAAAAATTTTTTTTTTTTATTATCTTTTTCATTATTTATAGAATTTACAGTTTAATAATATAAAATATATTTATCTACATTTAATTAACAACTATTTAATCAAAATAACATAAAATAAATAAAAAATTTTAATATCAAAAATTGAAAAAAATTATTTTTTAAGTTTATAAGTTTTTATTTGTATTTTATTTGATGTATTTATTATAATATATATATATTTAATGTATATTTTTTAAATAACAAAAATAAAGTTTTGAACATTTGTATAATAAGAACCAAAGCACGTCTTATTTAGCCAACAGTAGTTTACAAAGTTTATACCAAGTGGTACCACACAGGCCAGTTCAACAGTGTTATTCATCTCTCTACTAAATTATATAATCTCAAATTGCAGTTTCACTCAATTTCAATCACAACTTTTTGAATAATTTCATCATTAACTCAGTTTGAATTGAATATTTGTAATTACAATGAGACAATAACTATTTTTTTTCATATTCAAATAATTAAATCATCAATGTCTTATCAGAGTTAACCACATCTTGCTTGGATTAATATGGAAAATATTGATGATAATAATATATATTTATACATTTAAATACAATGAATAATATTTAAATATTTTATATAAAAATATATGTATATCTTCATGTATAAAAATGTATTGCAATATATATTGTTAGTTTATTTTTGAAAATCCAGGATATTGGGATCAGCTTATCGTCACGACTTGAATATAAATCATAATGGTGAAAAATAGAGCACACATGTGAGCAATATCAAAAGTTACTTCAAAAAAATATTGATGTAATATATATACCTATACCAATACTACTTGATATTTTGATCTTTTTATTTTTTTATTTAAAGATAAATTCAATGAAAATATTGTGATAAAATTTTAAAGAGTATTATTGAATTTTTTATTTATTTATTTTTAACAACGTTTTATCTTTTCGTAGCACACATTTTTTTTTTTTTTTTTCATATCAAATATCATTTTATTTTGTATCGAAATATTATAAATCATAATTTTTTTTTTTTTTTTTTGAGATCAGATGGTTAAGAGCTTATTCAGAAAGTATATTGTTTAATGAAATAAAAATAAATTAAATTGTTTTTTGTTGTAAAAATAAATACTAGTTTATTTTATACTTTTATAATTTTTTTTTTTTTTTTTTTTCATTTAAAAAAAAAATAAAACAATAGGTATAATAAAAATAAATTAAATAAAAAATTCAGTAGAACAATATGATATTGCTGGATAGAAAAAAAAAAAAAAAAAAAAAAAAAAAAAACAATGGTATCATATGTGAATGCATAAACTAGAATGTCTCGTAGAAAAAATGCGAGGGTGGATTTTTATTTGGAAAACGGATTTACAGAAAATCGTATATAGGATAAGGTAAATGTCGATAACATTTTGTGATACATATTTATTTGGTAATATAAAGCTTGTTATGTCAGATAATCAAATATTAAAAATATATTAAAATTTTAAATTTTAAATGAAATCTTAAGATGAAATAATTTATGACAATTGTTGATTATTTTTATTCATAAATTAAGTAATTAAATAATTTATATAATTTTTTTAAAATAATAAAAATACTGTAATTTATTATGAGAATTTATTTTGAAATATATTTATGATATTATTCTGTTTTCAACCACAAATGTTTGTTTAACTTAATGATAAATAAACACATGGAATTTATAAAATAAATGTTTCAATTTCCTCTAAGAGATCTTCAAATTCTATTTTGTAATTTACCTTTATAATTTCAAGTCAAAAGCTTTGTAACTAAATAACATGGTCAATATATTTAAAGCACTAGTAATTATTGTATGTCTTTTAATAAATTGGTACTTTATTTATTTTCAATTTGATTTTGTAAATATTTTCCCTTTTTTTTTTTTATCAATTTTGTTATTCTTTTGTGGATATTTTTTATCGATATTGTGATCAGAATATTTAGCTATGTAATCAAAAATTTAACAACGAATTTTCATTTATTTCAGGTTCATTGTTTTTTTTTTTATTTTTATTTTTTCTTTTATTTGTTTGAAAGAAATTTCTGTTAAGAATTTTTAACAAACCACATTGCCACAGTTCCATCAACGATTACTTTTTTTTTATTTTTTATAGAAAAAATATAAAAAAAATTGGGGATGAACTTATTAAAGTGTCATTGTGGTTGCAAGTTTTGCCTTGAGCTGGCCAAAACTTTTTTAACATTAAAGGGGATGTCGTTAAAAAAAACCTAAATTCATGCTTTTTATTAAATTAAATTACAAAAAAAAAAATATTTAAAAAAAAAAAAATTATATTTTATTTAATGGATTTGAAATTATATATAAAAATTATTACTATTTTATATCAAAGTAATTTTTAATATATATTTTTATTCAATATTAATAAAATTATATTTGAAAAATTTTTTAATTTAATTAACTTGTAATAATTTTTTTTTTACTTTGTAATAAAAATTGAATTTATATTTTTATTGTATTTTTTTTTTGTAAAATAATTTTAGTAGATATTTAATTGTAAATATTGAATTGTTAAAAAAAAATTAATTAAAAATAAATAAATTGTAATTGATTGTATTTTATTTTATTTTTTATTTCATTATGAATTGAGGTATCATTGTGTGGATATAATTTATCAGTGACAATGTCAAGAAAGATCTACGAGAATAAACATTCAAGTGATTTAATTTTACAGTCAACTATAATTTATATATATAATTTTATCATTTTATTATTTAATTTATATCACTGTTGAGACTAAATTGACACTGTACATATCATACTCATCAAGTTCTTCAAATTAATTATATATACACTAATTCAACTGATTTAGAATTTTGCATATCAAGTTGTATTAATATTTCATAAGTCTAATGTTTAGTTATGCACGAGAAACATTGATAAAATTCGCAATTTATATCGTGATTATATACATTCCTTCAAATTAAAAAATTATCGATGGAAAATATTGAAAATAGTTTCTCGAAATTAAATATCTATTTGCAAATGAATTTTATGAATTATTTAATAAATTATATTTATTTTTTTAAATCAAACATAAATCTATTTACATTTTTTATTATTTTAAAAAATATATTATTTTTTTTAAATATAAAAATAAAATAATAAATATTGGTATTAAAATTTTTTGATATTTATTATTTATATATTTTATTTTTATTCAAAATAAAACACCTGTTATGTATTTTTATCAGAATCATTATTAACGATTGGCTCGAAATAATGAGATTAATTTTTTTTTTTAATAATAAAAATTAAAGTTTAATAATTTATCAATATTATTGTCAATTCATACAAAAAAACTTTGACAATATTAATTTATTTTTTTTAAATATAATATAGTAAAAAAAATTTTCTATAACTTAAAAAAGAAATAATAAAAGCTAAATGATTTAATTTTTCGATTCAATTCATATTTCGATGAAAAAAAATTGATTAAATAAGATAACTTGTGGGTAGTTTAATGATATAATTGAATTATATTTTAATGGATAAATAAAACTTACCAATAGCCGAACATACTCCTAAAATTCTTGTCAAAAGAGTTATACTATTCTCAAGAGGACTGACTAAGTTGACAGGATTTCCATTGGGATGATCTGACGTGACTCCAAAATCCTTAGCATAACTAGCCATTGTCAAATGTGTCAACAGACAATATCAGTATCACAAAGCAATCTTTTAAATCCAGTATGATTAAAAAGAATTTTATTATTTTTATTTTTTATTTCATTTTAAAAATCATATAACAAAAATTATTTAAATATTTTTTTTTTTCTATCAAAACAAATGTATTAATTTATATTAATTAAATTTAATTCAATTTAATTCAATAAATATATTTAATTGACAAAATAAATATCAACAACTAAACTGTTTTTCCTTGGCAAGATTGTGCTGTACTGAGAATCAGCAAGGGTGCTTCACAGCATCCCTGTGATGATGAAAGTTCGATTCTGCGCTTGTCTCTGATAATAGTTGTTTTTTATTTTATTTATTTTTTATAAATATATATATTTTTTTTTTTTTTTTTTTTACAAATGTGAACATTGAGACAGGCGCCGCGTGTTTCAAGTTGCTCTTGTTTGCCCTGATACCAAAATTTTACCGATTAATTATCCGCAGTATGAGCTCTCGTTTGGCATCATAATTATCCTCATTAGAATAACGATGTCATCACAAATTATGCATGATTTTTCTTTCAAACTGAATAATAAATATTAAATTATAAAAAATTTTAAAAATAAAAAAATTATAATAAAAATATATAAGTTTATTGTTTTAAAGGTAAAATAAAGAAAATTATATAAAAACTTATTTTTAGATTTCTTTTTTTTTTTTATTTTTTTTTATACAATATTAATTTTTTTTTTTTTTTTTAGCAAAATATGCATGTACTCTTTAAATAAAAATAATTTTAATTTATCCATATATTATAATTATTTTTAAATAAATAAAAAAAAAAAAATAGTGAGGTAGACAATTTAGTGATGTTCAAATAACTAAATTTATTTCTGATTAAAAAATAAATTATTATTTTTATTGAGTATTTCTGGACCCAAGTATATCGAACGTATTTTATGAAGCGTAATAATAATTGATAACGATTGTCGAGTGCAACACAACATCGTATTTTATCTATAAATATATTATTTATTTTATTTTTTTAAAATATTTTTTGCATGACACGTCACAGTGCTACATGTAATAAAAACAATTAACAACAATCAATAACTGTTTGTGATAATAATCACATACAATTATCATTAATAATTAATAAAAAAAATTAACAAAAAAAAATAATAATAAAATTTAATTTTATTACTATAAATAAATAATAGCTATCTGTTGTTATTGATTTTACTAATTTTTTTAATATTTTTATGTGTTACTGGATTATATTCCCATCCATTATTTAATTGATTTGTTTTATTAAATTCTCTTGTTATTTTTTTACCTTCAATTTTTAAACAATCATTATTACTATCAGCAATTGATGTTGTTGTTTTTATTTTACGTGATATTGGACTAAGTGAATTACGCTGTCTAGAAGGTACGGCAGTAGAAATGATCGATGACCTGTGAAAAAAATTTAATGATAAATTTTTAAAAATATATCAAAAAAAAAAAAAAACATGAAATATATTATTTTTTTTCATTAATTTTTACCGATTTTTAGTACTAGATAATCTGGCAGGATCAATTGGTGCAAGACGTATATTTTTTGGATAAACAGCTGATCGTACTGGTGTTTGCCATGATGAATAATATTTATCTGTACCTTTGATTAAAGACATTCGACTACCAGAATTTAATTTTGACGTTGAATTTAAATGTCTATTTGTTCCTATTATCAGAAAAAAAAAAAAAAAAAATTAAAAAATAAAATATTTATAAATAAAAAATAAAAAACTAGCGTATAAAATTAAAATTTTAAATACCGTTTATTATTAAATGACAATTACAAAGTTAAAAAATAAAAAATAAATATTATCATGCTCACCATTTGGTGTTGAAAGCTCTAATAGATGTCCAGCATATTTAATTGGTGTTGTTTTTAATGTGCAAAAACTTTCACGTGTTGTTACAGCAAATGGTACTGGACTAACAACAATTTTTTTATTAAACACAGTACCAAGTTTATTTCTACCAAGCTGTGGTATTTCAACACTATCTGATTCATCATCATCATTATCATTATTATTATTATTATTATCATCATTATTATTATTAATTGCGTTTTTGGCATTTTTATTAATTTTATTTAAAGCAGTATGTTCAGTCAATTTGAACTTTTCTATTTTATTGGCACTACTCATTCTACTACCTGTATTATTTTTAATTTTATTATTACTGTTATTATTTTTAGTACATGTTGGTGCTGGTGTTATCCTCAATGCATTATCCAAATTTTTATCACATGAATTATTATCAGATAATTTTTTTAATTCATCAGATATATAATCCACAATGAGGTCAATAACTTCATCACGAACTTTCAATTGATATGGTGATAGTGTAATTGGTTTCTGTGATTAATTTAATTTTTTATTATTAATATTATCAAAAATATACTGTCATTTATATTTTCAAGCTTTTTTTTAATATCACACAATGAAAAAATTAAAATATACAAGAATATTTGTTGTTATAAATTAAAATTATTATTATTTTTATTTCACTGATTGATTTGTTAAGAAAAAAAAAAATAGTTAATATATGTAATCAATTTAATAACTTGACATTTTTTAATTTATAATTTATATACTTCAATCAGAAAGGTAATAATAAAAAGATTAAATCATTGATTTTTTAGTTAATCATTAACATGTTTAAATAAAATTTATAACAAATAATTTTTATATAAAATATATAAATGTTTTTTCTAACACACATTTTCATGTTTCCAGTCAATTAATAAAATAAAAATTATTATTTCGTGTTAAAAAAAATAGTCTGATGTATATTTAAAATAATAAGAAAAATAAATAAATATATTATAATAATAAATAATAATTTTGATTATATAAATTTATATTTTAATTAACACTTGTAATTTTTTTTTTTAAATTTAGTTTAAAAATTAAAAAATAAATATAATACTTACTTTTTTATCTAGCTTTAATTCATTATCATGATATTTTTCAATTTTAAAATTTTCATTTTTAATTTCACTATTTGTTTTATAATCACTGTCTTCATCAGCAATTTCAAGTTTCATAGATTTACCAACAAGACGTAAATGAGGAATTTGTGTTCTCCATTGAATACATTCATCCATGATATTACCCAAAGGCACTTGGTCATTCTCATTATACAAAGTTCTTTCAACATTATACCATAGATGAAAAACTTTACGAGTTGCTGCATCTTCAATATCCTCAGGCCATGATGATGATGATGATGATGATGAAGATGAAGATGAAGATGATGAAGATGCTGCTTTACTATTACCATTACAATTTGATATTTCATTTTCAATACAATTTTTTAATGTATTTTTTTTAACTAAACTTTGTTCATGAAATTTATTTTTTTTTCTAACAACATTTCGATTTTGTATTGTCATATTTTTTAATTTTTCAGCATCAATTAATTTTTTATCCGATGAATTTCTAAATAATATTAAATATTATTTAATTATTTATAAATTGTTATTGAATTTTAATCGATAAAAATTGTTAAATAAAACAAAAAATATTAATAACATAATTATATAATTTTTATGGTAATAAATTATGATAATTATTAATAATAAATTTATATTATGTTAATATTTTTATTATACACTTATTATGTAAATTAATTTATAATACATACGTAATTTTTGATTTTCTGTTGTACATTTCATTATGTATAAATAACCAGCTGATTTTAAACCTCAAAATAAATAAATATATTTTTATAATAATTTATATTATCATATTTATTCACTGTTTTACACAAAATGTTGTTAAGGTTATTATCGATTAACCGGACGATGTGTTTTTGTATAATATCAAGAATATAATTTATAATATTTTAAATTAAAATTTGATAAAATTTTATTTATATATTTTTTCATATCTATTATTATCTTTGTTATTATTATTTACTATTTTTTTGTATAATTTTTTTAGTTTATTATTGAGTTATTAAAAATATATTTTCAAGGGTAATTTTTTTGTTATTTTTTATTGAATTTAAACTATACTTTATGTACACGTTGGCTGACTAAACTGGTATTATGTATTTTACTAACTTAAAATAAGAAAACTTATGAAACTTATTTTGAGTCTGCGCGTGATATTTTATTTATTTTATTATTGTGTCTATCAAAACGATAATCTTGATTATATTTTTTTTATTATTCAAGGACATCAACGCAATTTATTCGATAATTTTAAAAGTTGTTTTTAAATTATGTATGTTTAGAGTTTGCATGATATTGAAGATATGAAATCTAACCTTTTTTAAATTTTTCTTTTCAATTTTTCTTTTATTTCCTGGTTTTTTTTTTACTTTGTTATTATTTTTTTTTTACTATTATTACATGAATTGCATTAATTGAATGAAAATTAAATACAAAATTTTTTACCCTTCATGTTTATACACTTATAGCTACCTCTAGCGTATTTTTATTGAATTAATTATAAACACAGAGAGAAAAAATAAAAGAGAGAGAGACATTTTGTTGTGCATGATTGCATTCGTTTGCATAAATATTAACAATTTTTTAATAAAAATAATAAAGGATTTAATAATTATACCAGGAAATAAATAATTATTATTTTTATAATATAATTAAATTATTCTAAAAATATATAAATAAAAAAAATGGCTGCAGAAGAAGGTTTTGAACAGGTAAATATAAAAATTTATTTTATAATTCTAACCTAAATTAAATATTAAAAGAAAATTATAAATAAAATATTTGTTTTTTATTATTTTAGTTTGAAGATGAAGAAACTGAATTACAAATTGGTGGTACATTACCAA
This sequence comes from Lysiphlebus fabarum, assembly GCA_011426435.1. NCBI lineage: Eukaryota > Metazoa > Arthropoda > Insecta > Hymenoptera > Braconidae > Lysiphlebus > Lysiphlebus fabarum. Next base: position 145,882 of record WSYQ01000108.1, read on the forward strand.
GTGGAAGAAAACGTTTATTTTCAAAAGAATTAAGATGTATGATGTATGGTTTTGGTGATGATCAAAATCCATATACTGAAAGTGTTGATTTATTAGAAGATCTTGTTATTGAATATATTACTGAAATGACACATCGTGCTATGGAAATTGGTCGTACTGGTCGTGTACAAGTTGAGGATATTATATTTTTAGGTAATTATTAATTTATTAATTAAAATAATATCATAATTGTTTTTTAACTTTTTGTTTACATTTTTGATTTTTGATTTTAGTAAGAAAAGATGCACGTAAATATGCCAGAGTCAAAGATTTACTGACAATGAATGAAGAATTGAAAAAAGCAAGAAAAGCTTTTGATGAAGTTAAATATGCAGGTATAAATGATTATTAAAATTATCAATTAATTTTTAGCTAAATTTTCATTTTGATTATTTGTTTATTTTTTTATTCCATCAGCATGTCTATTGTCAGTCTTATATATTTTTATTAACTATCATTTTGCTTTGCTATTAATTTTTTATAATTATTTTATTTTCTTTCAAAAAAAAACAACAAAATAATTTATATTTTAGATAATGTGCAATGAACAAATTTTTCATGAGATGTACTAGAAAAGTTTTGACTTAATTACTTAATTATTTTGGTAAGAAATATATTTAAAAAAAGAAAAGAAAAAACAGAGAAATCAATATTCAATAAATTTTATTCTTTAGTTATTAAAATATTATTTTCATTTTTTCACTTGTGTATTTATTAAATGTTTGATTCTTTAAATAATATTATTATTTTTAATTATTATAAAACTATGCATGTAAATAAAGCATGGCTAAAAAAAGCTTTAAGCTGATAAAAATAGTTATGATATTTATTTTATTGTCAATTAAATATTATATATATATAAAAAAAAAAAAAAAAAAAATAAACAATAATTCAACAAATATTTTGAACGGCATTTTTTGCTGACAGAATAACATCATTAACACCAACACCTTGATAAGATGAACCACACAATGAAAGAGGAAGATTATGTTCATTAATATAATTATGGATTCGTTTTATTCTATCTTTATGGCCAACAACATATTGAGGTATGCAGTTATTTAGTATTCCAACATCAGAGTCAATTGGATCTATTTTAATCTTCAACATTTTTTTAACATGTTCAACTGCTGTATTTAAAAAATATTCTTTTGAACAATTTTTACCAAAATATTCATCAAACCAGGCTCCACCCATCATTACTGTCAGTACCTGAAGAAACAAAAATAGAATAAAAAATTATTACTGTGAGATTGCCAAATAATTTAAAATTAATTTGTAAAAATTATTTCATTTTTTTTATCTTTTTTTTATAATAAAAATTATTTGATAATTAAATACTTACAGTTGATGTTTTTTGTGGAAAAATACATGAATCAAATATTATTCCTAAAATTGGAATTTTTTCACTTGGTGGTACAAGAATACCAAATGCATTTAATGGTAAAATATCATTTTTAGAAAATCTTAAATTAACAACACAAACATTAACAGTTGGTATGTCATTTAATTCTTTTGAAAGTATTGGATGTTGATGTTTAATTAAATCACCAAGATTACTTGATGATAAACTTGATATAATATGTTTATATTTTTTAGTATCACCATTTGAATTAATTTCAACATGATTAGATTTAAATGTAATATTATCACATTTACTGAATAATGATATATCAACATTTTTATTTAATAAATATTCAGCAAGTGCTCTTGGTAATTGTTCTAAACCACCTTGTAATCCCCAAACAGACCAACGTTCTTTTAAAGATAAACCAACAGAATCAACATTAAAATTTATTGGTTTATTTAAATTATTTTTTTTAGATATAGCATTAACATCATTCTTATTTTTATTAAATGTATTTTTAAATAAACCTTTCATAATTGTACCATGTTTTTGTTCAGCTTCAAATAATGATTCCATTATAAAATTAACACTTATTTTTTTAGCATCACCAGCACATATACCACACATCATTGGACTTATTAAATAATCAGCAGCATCTTTACCAAAACGTCTTTCAACAAAACTATATATACTTTCATCATTTTTAATAATTTGTGGTGATTTATAATCAGTCCATAACATTTTTATTAATGGACGTTTAAATGGTGATTGAGTTTTAAATAAACTACCAAGTGAATTTGGTAATACATGTATTTTATTATCAACATATATTAATCTATTTTTTGCTGTTGGATGTTTTCTTGATATTGGTAATATTTTATTATTTAATCCAATATCATCAATCATACGTAGTGTATTTGCAGCAGCTGGACCAGTTGATCTAATTGTTCTTGGTCCTTTTTCAAATAATATACCTGTTCGTGAACGATTACTTTTAATCCATCCACCAATTCTATCAGTTGCTTCATAAATTATTAATGGACCAAGTTTTGGATTTTCTAAAGCATAATAAGCTGCTGATAAACCACCAATACCTCCACCAAGTATTGCTGTCATTTTTATATTATAAATTGATAATCTAAAATAAATATATTATATTTAACTGTTTAAATTATTAATTGACAATATAAATAATTGACATTTCATATTAACTTGCCTGCTTGTTATTTGATAATGATGATTTATTTAATTTCAACCACGTTTGTCATTATAAACAATATATTATTTTTTCATTGTTGTTGTGATATAATAAAAAAGCTAGATGTATCATCAACAGATAAACTTATAGCAACTTACAGTTTCAATCTTAAAAGTAAGATGGCAACACCATCAAATGATACTATCAAAAGTCTGCTACTAACGTTATCTATTTCGAAATAAAAATCGAAATAATAATTTCGAAATTCGTTTCTACTTTTATCATGAGATTTTTTTATCTAATTTTTTTTGCAACTGGTCAATCAAAATATCAAGTTATTTTTGTAATTAATTTTAATATCTTTTTTTTGATAAATAAAAATTATAAATCATTAATTTGCAGGTAGATATTTTATATTTTTAATTCAGGATGTTGTTGGAATCATGATAAAACTTGTTGATTAATTAAAATAAAAAAACAATAACAAAATTAAATAAACTTTACATACATATTTATTTTGATAGCATTCATATTTTGAGGTTTATTATTGATACATTATATAAACATAGACATTTTGTATTTATTTTTTTGAATTTCATTTATTTTACGCAATTCTAATTGTTATTTTTGAATATTATTATGTTTTCTATATGCATGCAAGTTGTTATTTGGTTAAACGTGCTTGTATTAAATACACTTTTTATTTCTGTATTCAAAATGGTTTGTTTGTTTTTTTGTTTTTTTTTTTTCATCTTTATGTGCATTATCCTTTAATAAAATTTCATACGTACTTTCATACAATTTTTTATTTTTACATTCGTGCAATCTTACTTTTCGCAATTAAAAATTCTTTTCTATTGGTATTTTTTTTTTGTGTTTTATTTTAATTATTTATCTTGTATTTTATCTACTTAAAAATTTCAAACTTTCATTACCTTTTTTTTTTTTAAGGCGTGTATTTTTTCTATTTCTAACGTAAATGACAATCATTTTTTAAAATTCATTATCAGTTTTTTATTATTGACAAAATACAATGACAGATAATCATGAATATTTTAAATTTATTATTTGTGAAAAAATCATTTTTATTATTTATTAATTACTTTTTTTTTAATATGACATTATTTTCAGTGAAAATGACTCATTTACAGCGAATTCTGATTGCAAATTATATTTTTTTTCTAATTGAATTTAAAAAACAAAAAGGAAGCACAATCCTTGATGCCATAATTTAATTTGGCATTAACTAATTTTTCATATGTTTTTAATATTTTTTATTTTTTATTGTCCACAAAGACGATTTTATCATCACTCAATTAGTGAATAAACATCTTTTCCTTTTGTTTATTAATTAATTATGTAATTCGTTTATAATTTTTTTTAATTAATTTAAAATGATTATTTTTTATATTTTTATTTATCGTCAAAATTTATTATTTAAATTTTTTATTATTTAATATATTATTTTTATTAAATAATTTATTTTTAGTTTTTTTTTTTTTCGACGATAAAAATAACATTGAAAATTTATAATTTAATTAATTTTTTTTTTTTTCGTAAGTTTTAAATTATTTTAATGGAGCCAGCTATGTTTTTTTTTTTTTTTTTTTGTGTGAATAAAAATATTAATTTTGTTATAAAATAAAAAATATTATTTTTAAATATTATTTAAAAAACTTACGTAAAAATTGAGATTTTAAAAAAATATTTAAACACCTTAAATAACTATTAATACCATGACAAATAATTATATTGTACAATTATATAATTTTATACGATTATAATACATTTATTTTTGTATTTTTTTTTTTATTTTTTTCCTTATTTTTTTTTTTTTTTTATGATGTAAAAATAAAATATATAAAAACGTTATTTTAAAATCAATATTTAATTGATTTTGATGTTTTTATCAGAGAGTACTTTTTCACTGGTCATTTATATAATTTATATTTATAAAAAAATTAAAATATTATAATTAAATTAGTATTTTCCATAAATTAAAAAATTAAAAAACATAAAAAGATTACAGATTGACTGATAATACATTAATATTATTTACGGTATACATTAAAAATATTAAAATTACTATATTTTTTTTTATTTTTCAGTAAAATAATTATTTTATGATATAAATAAATAAAACTGTTAATATCGGCAGTGAATATATAATATGCACAATTAAAATTAATAAATAATAAAAAAAAAAATTAAATACATTTGACATTAAATTTGTCAAAAAAATTATTCATTTTTTTCTGTTTTTAAATATAATTAATTGCTCAATTTTTGTATTATAAAATACACTGATTACTCCATTTAAAATATTGTTTTATTTTAAATACTAAAATTAAAAAAAAAAAAAAAATGAAAATATTTAAAAATATATAGTAATAATATTTTTAAATAATTGCCACTGATTTTATCAAATGATTATTATTTATGAATATATTAAAACCCATCTGCATGTGTTTAACGTTTTTTTTTTTTTCATTTATTTAATGTTTTTTGTACGCAAGCATCGATATTTTTGTTGATAGAAAATTGATGCTCACTGAAAATAATTATATAACTAGTTTATATTAAATAATCAAGTATGCATATAAATGCTTGATATTAATTGTTAATATATATATTTTATATAATCAGTTTATTATTTAATTAATATTCTTAATAATACATATCACACTGAGCCGGCTGTGTGTGTCCATCGATTTTATATTTAATTTTTTAATAGCTCGCACTTGTTCACTCACTCTGTGTCTAACAATTTATAAATTTGACACTTTTTTTTTTTTTGTTTAATTTTCTGTATTTTCGAAAGTGCTGCTTGATGATAATAATATGGGTTTTATCAGTTGATATTATATATATGTATCGTATTTATTGTTATTAAGTTTAATTTTATAAAATGGAATATGACGAGATGTGGTGACATTTAAATGGTTAATTAATTTGTTATAATTATTATTTATTATTATTTGTATATATATATTTTTTTTTTCGTTTTATTTTTTATTTTTTATGTTTTATCAGTATATCCAGTCTAGTAGCATTTTTTTGTGCATGTACATTTACGAACGAGATCAACGTCTTTGGTGTAACGTCTTCCATCATTACAAATAAGACGAACCTATGAAAATAATATAAATAAAATTATTATAATACATTTGTGATTAAATTTAATTTAAAGAATTTTTTTTTTGTTTACAAACCTTACGACGTTTTGTTTTTCGTGGTAAGCAACATGAATTACCACAGCTACCCCAGCATTTTGCCAATTTAACTGGTCGTCTACTGCGACATCCATTTTCACTGTAATATTCTCGTGTGTGTTCTTTTCGGCATGTCGGTGCTGTTTGATATAAATAAATATAAATTTAAAAAAATATAATTAAGAATTTTTTTGTTTAAAAAAAAATTATAAATAAATACTTGTATAATATGTAATTACCTTTTTCGCAGTATTGTCCCTGCCAACCGGTTTGACAACGACAAGTGTAACCAGTACCAAATTTTGATGACACACATTCAGAACCTTTGTGACATTCATTACCAGTACAGGGATCAATAATACTTGCACTTTGAACAGCAACTATTTCTATTAAATGAAATTTAAATTATTAAATTGTTATTAAAAAATTTATTATAATTAAATTATATATATATATGTATATATTTTTTTTTAATTACCAGAAGGATGTTGTACAATATCTTCATGTTGCAAAAGATCATCCATGTTATCTTCTTGTTGTGATATTGATTCACTTGGTTCTTTTTCAGCTTCATCAGCTTCTTCTTCTCCAAATGCACCAGGAGTAACACGAATTCTTTTTGCAGCATTACTAAAGTCAACAAGTTTATGATTGATCCACATATTTAATATTGAACCTGTAAATATAAAATAAATAAATATAATATAATTATAAAAAATTGACAATAAATTTATTTACCTCTAAAACTTGTAACATTTCGTAAATGAAATTGTGAAAATGCTGTTGCTGCAACTTCTGATGATATACCACCAACAAACATTGGTGTATTTAATTTAAGATATTCACGTGTACCTTCATTAATAATACTTCTTGCTGGATTATCATCAACACGTAATGTAAAATTTTTTTTAATTGCAATAAATTCAGCAATATGTTTTTTACCATCAGATACCATTTCATAACTGTACATTGTTGATGTTGGATAATTACCAACATCATATGATATTCTTAAACGACCATTAAATAATTCAACTGCAATATGTTCACCACTTTGTTCCATACCATTATAAAGTAATACACCATTTTCATGTGTTGTTTTAAATTCGATGGTCACATTAGCCTCAGGCTTCGTTCGAAGCGGCTCAAGCTCGACCAGCGAGCTATTATCCACGAAGCTCAGACTCGTCAGGTACTCGCATCGTTTTCCTAAATATTCATTAAATTTTTATATTAATTTATAATAAGTAATTAATTATTTAATTTAATATATATTTACCAGTATAACCGGGATGGCACTGGCACAAATAACCAGCAGCAGAATCAGGGGTAGGTTGATAACAGGCACCATGTTGACAATCATGATGTGCACATGGTGATGTTTGTGGATACAGCATTGATGTTGATGGTGCTGTTTCACAAAACCTTCCCGTGTAATCCGCTGGGCATTTACATTCATAATTGTTTATGCCGTCGATGCAAGTAGCACCGTTCTATATAAAAAAAATTAAAAATAAAATTATACAGGATATTTATATTTATTTAAATTATATATATATTAATTGTTGATAATTATTACCTGGCACAGATGATTAATGCAGTCATCCAAGTTGGTAGAACAATTGAAGCCGGTGAAGCCGATCGGGCACTCGCAGCTGTAGTGGGTCTTGTGGTCGACACATCTTCCATCGTTTTCACATGGATTGTGTCCTTTTGAACAGAAGGGTATTTTCTTTTCGCAGTATTCTCCCATGAATCCTGGGGTACAGTCGCATCTGTAGGCCTGAATGAGGTCCACACAGGTTGCGTTGTTTGTGCATTTATTTGTTGCACAATCGTTGACATTGTTTTCACATCTGAGACCCTCGTAACCGGGGGCACAGTCGCAACTGTTACACATTGACTTAACGTAAATTTATATATAAAAGCTCGATGGATTGGATCGTAGATTGATCCTCCAACACATATATATATAGCAAAATAATTTTGTAAAACATTTTTTTTTTTTTCATTTAAATTAATATCAAAGTGCATTCACGTTATTACAACTACTGTATATTTATTTTTTTTTTTTCTCAAATATACAACAAATATATACGTGCTATTATCAAGCATTCCAATTTAATATTATTTATTTTTTTTTTAATTATTTTTAATATAATATTTAACGTGCCAATTAAAATATCTACAAAAAAAAAAAAAGTTGGGGAGCCAAGCTCGATCCAACCCGATTCTACGAAGATGCTTATCATTCTTCAGGCTCAAGTTTATTTTATTTTTTTAACTTTTAAATAAATATCAAATATTTAATTTATTTTTTCAAGCTACATACATACATACTGTTTTTGTTTTTTTGATATTTATTTATAAGTAAAATTAAACTGGCCTTCAGTCGAGACAATGAATATAAATAATTACCTGAATCTGCCTTCTTCCAGTACTTTGCAAGTTCCGGTGTTCCGGCAAGGATTTCCATAGCACGCGTCAATTTTATGTTGACACCTGTCCCCGTGATATCCTGGCGTGCACTGGCAATTGAATTGCCAATTCTGTAATGTCTCACATGTTCCTCCGTTTTGACATGGGTAAGTGTAGCACACATCGCATTTGGCCATGACCTCGGCAGGTTGTTGCTTGGCTGCACGGAAGAAATGTCTACGATTAATGAGCAATTTTAGTACCGTTCTGAGAGAGCGGGCCAAAAAATAATTAAACTAAACAAATAATTATATATATTTTTGATTTTTTAAATTATAAATATATATTATTGAATTTATTTTATGTTTTTTATATCAAATTAATTTTAAATAATAATAAAATTAAGTAATTTGTATTGATACTTACTTTTGCATTGAAATGCAGTTGATGGAGCTGTTAAAAGAAGTTTTTCTTTCATTGCTGGTGGTTCCATACATCTTGCTATTCCAGGTTCAACATCCAAGTCTTTTTTAACCCATTCAGCAAGCCATTGCATGTGGCAATCACAATAAAGTGGATTTGAACCCAATGCTCTGTAATAAAAAAAAAATAAATAAATTTATATAGTTTAATTTAGTAATCACTTTGATATTTATTACTTACAAGTGGGTTATTGATTCTAAATCATCAAATGTTCCTTCTGGAATTGTTGAAATGTCGTTACCATGAAGAGAACTATTAAAAAATAAAAATAAAAAATCAATACACAATTTTCAACAAGTGATCTGTTGATATTTTAATCTTTTAAATATATATAAAAATTAAATTAAATTAAACATTATTAACTTACATTATTCGTAATGATTTTAGTCCAGCTAATGAATTTTTTTGTACACACTGCAATTTGTTGTAGCTAATAATTCTGTTGACAAAAAAACATCAACAAATTAAAATTGGATATTTATTTGTTAATTCATTTACATTGTTGTTATTAACGGGTACTTACAGATGTGACAATTTTGTTAAATTGCTAAATGTATCATTGGCCAACATAACAATTTGATTATTACTCAAATCTCTGCAAGTATCAAATAATAAATATTTAATGTTATGAATAATAATAATAATAAATTTATATATAAAAAATAAATAAAAAAAAAAAAAATAATAAAATTTATGATGATAGAAATATGATACTCACAATCTTGTTAGCAGTCTCAAATGACTCAGTCTTTCTGGTTGAATTGTTTTTATATCATTAACGTCAAGATAAAGTTCAGTTGTTTCAGGTGGAATTCCACGAGGTATTTCAGTTAGATGTGATCTAGAACAACTCACAACTGATCCAGCACAATGACAACGAGGTGGACAATAATCATCTCCAAGACAACCCACACTATCATCTTTAAAAAAAAAAATAATAATAAATAAAATATATAAAAAAGTTTAAAAATTTATTTCAAGTATAATACTCATGATTGACTCGAAGATTAAAATATATAATAATTTTAAATATTTTTTATATAAGATAGAGTTTTTTATTTAATTAAATTTAATAAAATGTTATATTTTTTTTTCAAAAAATAAAATATAAATATAAAAATATACTTGAAAAAATTGAATTTATAAATTCAAGTTAAACTCACTTGTACACTTGAATTCATGACGTGGAATGTCCTTAACATGAGCATCCTTCAATCTTGGAGGATCATGGCAACGTCCAATAATTCCAGGTATGTCATGAGTTCTTAACCACTCAGCAAACCATGCCAAATGACAATTGCATGATAATGGATTACCCTGCATATTACTGTAACAACATCATAATATTTACCAAATAAATCCATCATTCAATCAATCAAACAATTAATAAATAAATATAAAACTTACATATTACGAATGTGTGGTAAATTATCAAATGATTCAGTCATCACACATGTTATTGCATTTTCAGTTAAATTACTGTATCAAAATAAATAATAATCATCAATTTAATTTTACAATTAATCATTTATTAATAATAATAATAATAATAATATATTTTTAGAATTAAAATAAACTTACAGTGTTTTTAAATTACCAAGACCAATAAACATTTTGTTGTGTACTTCACGTAATTTATTATCAGATAATAATAGTTCAGTTAATTTATGTGCACCTTTAAATGCACCAGCTTCAATACGACTTATTTTATTTCTTCGTAAATCAAGATGTTGTAACTCTGGTAATTTTTCAAAAAAACCATCAGCTTTTATTTTTTCAATATCATTATTACCCAATAAACTGAAATTAAATGAATTAAATTAAAATAATTCTATTAATTATTGTGAATTAAAAAAAAAAAAAAACATTTAATAAAAGATAATTACAGTGTTGATGTGTAAATTGGTAATTCTCTTGGTATTGATGTTAATTTTTTATCTGAACAATCAACAGTTGCACCATTACATGTACATGGTGATGGACATGCACCAGGTAATACACATTCACCAGCTCTTTTTGTTAATAATTTTTCATCACCTGTAAAATAATTGAAACAAAAAAAAATTTTTATAAATTTTTTTGTCAAATAAATATGCCTGTTCTACATTTGAATTTAATTTTCTTTTTTTTAAATTATTAATATTCATTGAACAATAGTCCAGGAATATTCTCACGTTTAATTGGAATAATGAATTTGTAAATGAGATGAAATGTTAAATCCTTTTGATGATATTATTGATTAAATTATGAAACACATTTGGGAAGTGATATCCATGCATCACCAGCAACACCAGCTGTAAAATTTATATTTTTATTTTATTTTTTTTTCATTTAATTTATTCAAAAATTATCTCATTATTTTTACAACAATTCTAGATATTATTTATAATAATTTATAATTTTGTTTTTTTTTTTTGTTATTTTAAAACATGCATTGCATTTTGAATTTAATATTTTTATTTTATTTAATTTTTATATGATTGTGAATATGTTACATTTTTCATGCATACGTACCATGATGATTATGAAATGAAATGTTATTTTTTTTTTCCCACAATTAAATGCAAACATAAATAAATTATAATAATATATTTTAATATTTACATGCTTGGTAGAGTGAACAAGAGCAAAAAATATATGAAATTTTTTAAAAATCAAAATAAAAAATTTGTGGGAAATGAGAAGATATAAAAAAAAAAAAAAAAAAATGAGATCGTTTCCTTGGCTTTGCAGTTGTCGATGATGATTTTGATATTAGTTAAAAAAAATAAAAATAAGCATATTTAAGGATTGGGATTGAGGATACAAGGTTACCGACCTGAACAATCCTGTCGAAGTAAGAGATACCGGAAGTCGAATCGTGCTTACCCTTACATTTGAACTTTTCATCCCGCATAACGTCAATTTTTCTTTTAGCAGCTCTCTTTGGTGATTCACATTTAGCCCCTGATGTTTCGATTGGATGCTCATGAAGATAAAGACTCAACCATCGTAGATTACAATCACAGATGAATGGATTTTTAGCCAAATGTCTATTTTTACAAACAACAAAAAGCAATTGCATTAAATTATGATTTTTTTTTTTTTTGTTTAAAAAATAAAATTATATTTAATAAAATACAAACAGTGTTTTGATGCTTCGAAGATTTGTAAATGTTCCATTTGCAAGTGACTTGATATTATTGTCATACAATGACAACAATGTTAAACTAGTTAAATCACGAAATAAATCAGTTCTAATACAAGATATATCATTTGCATTTAGTAGCCTAAAAAAAAAAAAATTAATTCAATAAATTATTTGTTCAATAAATTAAATTAATCAAAAATTAAAAAAAAATAATTACAGTAATTGTAAACTTGATAATCCTTGAAAAACTCCACCAGGAAGTTCTGTTATTTTATTTCCATATAATACTCTGTAAATTAAATGATAAATTATAATTTAAATATATTATTATTAATTTTAATAAATTTTAAAAATTAAATACTCACAATGATTCAAGTGATTTTAAACCATGAAATGCATCCGCAGCAACTTTTTTAATTTTATTATTACTCAAATCACTGAAAATAATTTTTTTTTATAAATTAATTTACAATAAAATTATAATTATTAAATTTTAAATATATATTTAAATTATTATTCTTACATTCTCAGTAATTTTCTGTATGGTGAAAATGCTTTTGGTGGTATTTCAGTGATTCCATTTTGTTCCAATCGTCTAAAAATAAATTTAAAAAAAATAATAAATAAATATATTATTAAAAATAAAAAAATGTATAAAATATGAAAATATTTTTCATTACAATTCTGTGGTATCTTCTGGTAAATGTGTTGGTACTTTTTCCAATGATTGACTTCGACAATTGACAATACTATTGGCACATCTACATGGATGTGGACATTGTGGTTCAGATGTACATTCTGATCCAGTACGTGGTTCAACAAGACCAGAACATTTAAATTCATGTTCCTAAAAAAAAAAAAAATATTCATTTATAATTTAATCAGAAAATTTTATTATAAAATTAATTTAATTCATTTTTTTTATTTTCATATAAATAATGAAATAAATAAATCTGTTGTTAGCTTGTTAATGATTGCAATAAAAAAAAATATGAGTAATAAATTTAATGAGATATTTAAATATAAATACAAATATAATTTTATTTTTTAAATAATTTAATTCAAAATATCATATATGTATTTACATACTTGCATATCATGTTGATTTATATAATGCATTCATGTTTTTTAAGGAAATTTATTATATTGACCACCCACATTTGAAAATAAAATTAAAAAAATTGATATTTTATGAATAAATTTTTGTTAATACATTGATATGTATTTTTACTATAAAAAATAAAGCAAATAAAATTTTATCACAAGATGATTATTTTATATGAGTCAATTTTTTAAATTTGTATAAAACATAAATGTATTTTCTTTTTTTTTTTTTTGTTTTTAAAATATAACATAATATAAAACTGGTTATTTTGATTTTTATTATTAAAAAAAAAATATTATTATTCATTTCAAAAATATATATATACAAATAAAATTTTTTTATGACTGTTAATGGAATTTTAAAGTAACTTTAAACATCAAACAAGAAATAATCCTACGAGACTTACTTGCAAATCGACAAGATTTTGTCCCTTGAGATGAGCTGGTGATGCACATTTTGTATGCTGTCCAAGTCGAGGAATGCTCTTCAAATGACGTGACAACCAAGCAAGATGACAATCACATGATAGAAAGTTATCAAGAAGTTTTAGTGTACGAAGACGTGATAAACCAAAAAGCATTTCTTTCCCAAGGGTTGTAATTTTGTTGTTGTTTAATGTTCTGTTGAAAAATATAAATATTTTTATATATTATTCATCAATTATTTAACAATCAAAATCAAAAATAAAAAATCATATTTTTACTTACAATATTTCAAGGTCTTTAAGTTCTCTGATTGCACCTTCATCAATGCAAGTCAGCACATTATTATCAAGCAGCCTAAATAATAATAAAATTATTTATAAAAAACATTCAATCATCACAAAAAAAAATGATAAAAAAACTTACAGATGTTTAAGTGCTGAAACTCCACGAAGTGTTTTTGGTCCAATCATGGCAATTTGATTGTGACTGAGATCTCTGTAATCATAACAAAATAAAAAATTAAAAAAATCATCAAAAGAAAAAAACAAAAAACACAGGTAATATAATATAAAAAATTTATCAAAAAAAATAAAAAAGTATATGTATTTGCAAAGTCATGGGTTGTATTCAAGTCATTGAACTGTAAAAAAAAAAAAAAAAAAAGTTTTATTTTTCAAAGGGAGTTTAATGTTAGTGGGGACATGATGGCGAGGTCATGTCATGACAGGTTGAATATATTACCTCCGGTATAGTTTTGCACACGTGGTCGCGAGTTCAGCCTACATATTTTGATATATTATTCAATATTTTTTGTGTACTAGTATTGTAAGGTAGACATGATCAGTCAACCACTAGGTATACTTATTACAGTGTCGTACAACTTTTGGTCTAGACCTAAAAGCTCTACAGCATGATAGAAAAATAAATAAATAAATAAATAAATAAAAAACTAATATACATTTGTATATATAATCACGGTAAATAAAAACACATAATATTGTAACGAAAAGAAAAAAAATAACTTTGACATGTAGGAAATGAAAAAGTCATGTTTTTATTTATTTTTTTTTATTACATAGGCTGTTTGTTGAAGAACCCTCAAACATTTTCGTCTTCTAGCATACAATGTGTCACAATAAAATCGTCCACTTGACTGTGCTATATATATAAAAAAAAAAGCAACAACCTGTTCTTTGTTCTATTTATGTATATATTTTTTTTTTAAGGGTGGGTCTGAAACTTGACAACACAAAAGTCATTTGAATACTTGAATCCATATAAAAAAATAATGCAGTAAATTTAAATTCTTTAAACATTAAATCTCATCAACATCACATATAAAAATATAAAAAAAATGAGATCAATTCGTCTGGTCAGAGTGTTGAACTAAATTGAGAACAAGGTCATTTATAACTTGAACCAGCTAAACTTTGACATTTTTTTTTTGTCTGGTCAATAAATAGAAATGAAATGTAATAAAATTATTTTTCTTTATTTTTAAATTAATATTTTGTGATTAATAAAATATAAAAAAAAAAAATAATAAAAATGATGTCTATTCCACAGTTGGCTAGCCAAGTGAGGGTACCAACTAGACCAGGGTGATGATAGGTTATAAAGCCGCTAGGGCATCATTGACCATCCATTTGCTGTGTACTTTCAAAATCTGTAATTATGTTCGACATTGGGGGTTATATGCCGGAGGGAACGGATTGAGTACAGTCACCACTTCAACCCCAGCATTTATTTTTCAACCCTTTCTTTTTCTCATATATATTATTGTTATAGATTAATCTATTCTTCTGTGTATTTGTCTCACTTGCAATCCTTTCTACAAGTCCAGCATAGTGTATATAAATTTATATATAAAATTTTATAAGACAAACTTGTAGTTGAGTGGATTGAAGTCCCAGTTCGCTCGACCCAATCCAGAAAGTAATTATTGTATTTCGACTTTGGCATTGCATACAATGATATATACATAAATTTATGAAGACCATTTTGAATTTGAAAATTTATAAAGTTTCACACTGTTGTGATATATTTATTTTATATTTATGTGGATATTTTAAAACATATGGATGTATTTTAATGAAAAAGAAGATAGAATTTTATACTTTTTGTTTTTTGATTTTTTTTATAATAAAATTTATGAAAATTTTTATATTGTTTGATCAAAGACAATCAAAGACAGATTAAGAAGGTTAACATAGAGATAATTAAAGACAGACAAAGACTTTACCAATTAAAGTTACTAAAAAAAAGTTTTAATATATCTTTAAAACAAATAAAAAATATGCCTATATAAGTTTGGTCTTGTAGAAGTTTCATGATTATCTTATAAATTCATTTGGCAATGATCCACATAATAAAACCACAAAAGTATATTCAACAAATCACTTTAATGTTGATCCCAAAAATTTTTTGTAAATAATAACTTTGAATAAAAACAAATATGAATTATATTTTTTCATTTAAAATATGATTTAAATTTATTGATTTTTTATCATCAAAATTATTGAAAATAAGTTAAATTGTTTATTTATTTTCTTTATTTAATTGGTTATTTTAATATGACATTTTAATGATTTAAAATAATTTATATATTTTTTAATTTTAATTTAAAAATTGTTTTTCATTGTATTATTATTATTTTTTTTAATATTTTTATTTATTAAATTTATATATATATTTTTTTTATGATTTATATATTTGACTGCACCTGCAAGATGATCATAAAAAATATATATGAAAGGACAAGAGATTGAAAGGCAAGTTGGTCGTTGTTCTTGTCAGTTTAATATTATTATTGTGCCTCAGCAATTTTTAGAGACGTTCATATATGTCTGGCCAGTTTACTGGATGATGGATCTCAAGCTGGTTATATTCAGTGCCAACATACAATAAATTCAAACACACTTGTTATATATTTATTTATATATATATATATATTTGTAACTTTGACTTTAGTGTTTATTTATTTTTTTTAACTTAAATTTTATACGATGATATTTTTAAGAGAGCCAAATGTTTGTATGTGAATTTTATGATTTTAAGTGTTCAAGACAATTTGTGGAATGTTAAATCATTTTTAAAAACAAAATATAACATATTAAAAATAATAAAAATAAAATATAATCATGATAAGGCATTTATGATCAAGTACCTTATTCAACGGAATGAAATAATAAAAAATAAATATATAAATTCAAACGGTATTTTTGATGATAAATGTATACTTGGCAAATCAATATTTTTAAATAAAAAAAAATTAATAAATTATCTTTATTTTGTATAATAAATAATTGAAGTAAAAAATAAAGTAAATAATTTATAATTTACGTTAATTAAAAACAATTGAATACAATATAAAATTTAATTTAATAATTTTTAATTGAATTTAATCAAGTTAATCATGAAAATTTGATTATTTATTTTTAAATAAAAAAGAATAAAATTTTATAATTTATTTAAATATTTTTGAATGAGTTGTTTTAAATTATTTAATTTAATTTTAAATTAAATTTAGTTGAATGAATATTGACTTTGTTGAATTGTAAAAACATAATTATTTATTTAATAAAAAAAAAATAAAAAAGTATTTATTTTGTTGATTAATTTATAAACAATGAACTTTTGTGATTTTAATATCAATAAATAGTTGATATAGTTAGAAAGCTATAGTTGCTAAAGGTTGACATGTACGATATGTGTATATAAAAAATAATTCAGTTTTATATTTTATTATGCATTTGAAAGGTAAATGCACTTGTATGCATTAATATACTTTGTGTGTATAAATTTTAGGTCAATCGCAAGTGTCAAGTTTATAAATCTTTTGTCGGTGTATTTTTTAAAAAATTCATTTGAAAAAGAAAAAAAATATACAAAGTGTTAAATTTTTATAAAAAAAATTTTTTAATCTTGTAATTACATATACATACAACTAGATTTTTAATATTTTTCATTTGTTTAATTTGTTTCAAGTGTTAAATGAAATTTTTAATTTTTAATTTGAATTTTACTTTTTTTTAAAATGACACATAAAAATAAAAATTTTTTTCTACAATTTTTTAATAACTAATCATGAAATATTTTATTAAAAAATTTCTACTACCTTGTTTTATTTTTTTTACTGTAATTTTTTTTATATAATTTTATAAATTTTTCATATTTTAAATTTAAATTTTGTAGATTTGAAATAAATAGTATCATGTAATTATTTATTTTTCAAGATTTTTTTTTTTTTAAATAATAGTCAAATACAAAGTACATGGAATTATTGTTATGAATATTTTGAGTCGTTTGTAAAGTATAATTGTTTTGACTTTTTTTCTTAGTCATAAAAATAGTAGCACAAAGATTTTCAAAAGAATAATTTATATTTTAAATAAAAAGTAAAAAGAAAAATAAGAAAAAAAAATAAAAGTATTTGTTCTATATTTTATATAGTTTTTGTAAATGATAACATTGAATAATGATAATGGATAAGTAGAACAAAGTTTTATTAAAAGTTTTTATTTATATTAAACTTACAATCTTCGTAGATTCATCATATTGCTAAAAAGAGTGTCTGGTAGATAGCGAATTTGATTGTTGTTTAGACGAAGTTTTTCAACAGCTACTAAATCTTTGAAGGCACCTCTTTCAATTGTATGAATCTGATTACTTGACAATTGTCTTGAAAAAAAAATATAAAATTATTATAATTAATATCAGCATATTTACTACATTATTATCATAAAAAAATTATTATACTTACAACACATGAAGTGCTGCCATATCTTCAAAATCAGTTTTAAAAATGACCGATATATTGTTACCCTGAAGATCTCTGTAACAAAAAAAATTTTAATTAGAAAATTATTTCAATAAAAAAAAAAAAATAAACTATTTATAAATATTATTTATTAACTGAATGATAAAATATTTATTATTATTTAAAAACAATATTATTCATAAAAAAAAAAAAAAACAAGTAAAAAATTTTTAAAAATATTTTAATAGTAAATTCAAAGCCTAAAAAAATATACAAAGCAGACGGTTTGTTGATGAAAAAAAATAATTTTTTCAAGTGTCAAGAAAAATAAAAGTTAACTTCCGTGATGTACAAAATAAAAAATAAAATTATGAAAAAGTATTTAAAGAAAAAATATAAAAAATCAATGACGAAGAGGAAGCATTGGCCTGCCGTCAGATGCAGCCGTCGAGTACCAACATCCGTTATATTTTTCAAGGTGGAAAAGAAGTTATTATTAAGGTTCTTATTAAACTGGTTCTTACTCTAGAATTTTTATACTTGATAAAATTATAAAAAAAAAAAAAAAAAATGAAAAGTTAAAAATAGAAAAATAGAAAAAAGAAATTAACAAAAAAAAATAAAATGAGTTTTGAAGAGTTAACGAGATTTGACTTCCCAACGGAATATCTTGGTGGTTAAAATAGAAAAAAAATAAATAAAAAAAAAAAAAACAAGAGAAACAAATATATATATAAAGTCAAAAGAAGATAAAAAAAAAAGCGAGAGAAAGAGAGAAAAACTGAATGAAGAAAACTAGAAACAAATTGCCAGATGAGCTTTATGGCAAAATGTCCCCTGACATTTCTTCGATGACATAAACGTGACACCTTGTCTTTCATCTATGAACGTTATCACACTTGTATGTTGATATCAACCACATAATATTCAAGACACGTTTATTTTATTCTCATCAAGTGTTAATATTATTTTCCAAGGTCGCTTGTTCATCTACTGATCGTGACTCAATATTACATATAAAATGTCAATATCATAAAATAAAAGCTCATTTTATATATTAATTTTGTTTATACAATATCAATTTTTATTTTTATCAAAAAAAATTTATACATATTCAACAAAAATAAATATTATGATTAAAAAATTGAAGCTAATTTTATTGAAAACTAATTGAAAGTTCATAATATTGTTCAAGAGTTTTATTATTATAAAAATATAAAAAAAGTTTTTATATAATTTTAGAGGTAAATTTACTGGAAGCATTATCATGTTAACTTGTAGGTCAAGAGTTTAACGTATAAATTTATATTTCAAGAATATATAAAAATTTTTTAACAAAAATCTTTGTTAGAAATACATGACCACTTGGTTTACAATCTCTCATTGGACTACTTCAAACAAAAATGAGAATAGAACAAAAAAATATATACGAAAATGCAAGTTTAGTTGAACGAATTTGTACTTCCAAGAACAAGTACTAAAATAATAAAAAAAAAAAAATATATTTTTTAAAATAAAAAAGATGAGCTTTTCACGTTGGCAGTGAGTTAACTGTAGAAACATACCACAACGGTCAATTAAAATAACTTTGAATTTTTAGAAAAAATAATAATCATGATAATCAAAATAAAATATAAAAAAGCTCAGACAATTACAGCATTAAAATAAATTTAATATAAAATTATAATAAGAATCTATTAATACAGTAAATTAAAAATAAAAGGTTTTGTAACAAAAAAAAAAAAGATAGATAATAATTAAATGAATTTTCATTAATTTTTTTTTAACTAATTATTTTCTTTGATATAAAAAAAAATTTAATTAAAATTAAAAAAAAATATATTATTTCTTTCAACTAAAAATATAAAATTTATAAATACCAAATATATATATGTATATTTTCAAAGTAATAAGAAAGACAAAGTGAAATTTATAAAAAAAAAAAAAAAAGTGAGATCAATGCTGGGCATGTGTAATCAAAGTTTCCAGACAAAGCTCACTCAGACTCTTATTCTTGGTGAAGGAGGTCACGTCAAAACCACCCGGATATTCATTTGTACCCTCGTCAACGAAAAAGGAATTGACTATATATATTCACTTGTATCCCTCCCTTAAATCCATCGAATAAACCCTTAAGGCCAATTTAATTTCCACACAAAATATCCATAATATTAAAATAATTTTAAAAATATATAATTTTTTTTTTTCATTATTATTATATTTTATAATAAATTCAACTTAAAAAATATAATAAATAATAAAATATATTATTATTATTATTGAAAAAAATATAAAACTGCATGTCTTTTTAAAATTCAAAATCAATTGTGGTGCAGTCAATAGAATGAAAATAAAATATTATAACCAATAGTTGAGAAAATTTCATGTTAATATTATATTTTTATATTTTATTTTTTAAAAATATTTACCAACAAAATATATTTGTATAAAATAATCCTGAAATTTTACATACATGGTTAAATGTTACATAAAAACTATGCAATTTTAAATGAAATATTTTGTAATAAAATAACAGTCAAATTATGACGATTACATTTTCATTATTTTTTATAATTTTATATTTATTTTTTTTCGATATCTTCTTTTATTATTCCTCAGTGTAAATATATTTATGCAAACGAGAAAATTACATACAAGTGTTTTTTTATATAAATAAAAATAACGTAACATTTGTGTTTGGTATTTCTACCTACGTCAAAATAAAAAATAAAAATGCATCGTCTTTTGCAGGTAGGTGGTTGTCGAGTTATATAAAAAATAAAAAACCATACAATTGTATATAAAATAAATAATGATAAAAGAAGAATATATTTAAATGAGTATAAAATAATGTATCGAAAAAGAAAAAACTTTGTTTGAATTTAAATGAGAAAATATACAGATTTAAGTTGATTGCATTGAATATTGTATTGACTGGGAAAATTAATTAATTTTATAATTGAAGTTGAGTTACATAGTGGGTGTTGGTTTTACTGATTAATTTATTAATTTATATATATATACAAATTTAATATTATTTTTTAAAAATAAATACAACTACAAGCTTGCAAATTAATATTTATTTTTAACTGGATAATAATTTTTTTGTAACTAATATTTATATTTATTTCATTAAAAATTTATAGTCAAAGGAAATATATTGTTGATAGAAAAAAAAAAAAAAAATTGATACACAAAGTGCACTTAATAATATAATAATAATCAAATTTAATATTAAATTTTTTATTATTCGTTATCATGAGTACGTGCAAAACGAGAAAATAAAATTCAAATAGACGACAAGTAAAAAAGATGAAAGAAAATTATTTTTTGCTGCTTGGATTTATATGAAAAAAAAAAAAAATTTCTTTTGAGTATGACAGTTTATTAACAGTAAAGAATATAAAATAAAATAGAAAAAAATTTATACTAAATATTTCTCCAAGAAAAAATAAAATATTAAAAATCAAAATTTGTACTCAATTATTAATGAATATGAAAAAAATAAAAGATAATATTTTAATTAATTAATAAAAATAAAATAAACATTCAAGTTTTTAAAAATTGCTTTAAAACTTTATTATTTTATAAAAATAGTGGAAAAAAAAAAAAAAATTTTTAAAAGTGTCAATGAAATTTGTTATATAAAATACGATATGAAAATAAATTATATAATTAAATGAGACTTTAATGAGTCAAGTTTCAAGTTAACGGTAATTAGTTTAAAGTTATTTTATTTTAAATATAAAAAGACGTGTCATTTAATCGTTTAGATTTTAGATGCAAGATTTTCGAGTCATGAAATTATGCCCTTGGCAATTTCACACGAACCCTTTACACTTTTTTATACATCTTTACAATATTTTAAATATACACACACACAAGTTCACAATAATTATTTATAAATGTATATTCTTTTTTATATTTTTATATTTTTTTTTTAACAAAAAAAATTTATTTATTACCCTGAAATCACCAAGCCAACTCCAACACAAATAATTGTTGTCATAATAAAATTCATGGACGTATGCAAATTATCGTAACAATTATTTTTAAATTAAATTTTTATTTTTTATATTAAAAAGTGTCAATTAATACAACATGGTTGGTAAAATAAAGTCATTTTATAATTCATAAACATTAATGACTTTATGTAAAAATATAAAATTTAAAAAAAAATAAAAAATAGATAAAAAAATTTGTTCAACGCCTTCATAAAATTTTGTCGATAAAATAGACTGATCAACTGACATTGTAATATGATATACAGTATACATCATTTGGCAATTTATCTAGATGATAATAAAAACCGATGAAGCGATGCTCATAATAAAGCAAAATTTATAAATGACATTACTGATTGGTTATATTAAAATAAAAAATATACACACAAAGAGATAGTCATAAAAATAAAATATAAATTTCCATATTTTATATATTCATCTCTTTGTCTGTATATTTGTATCAACACTTTCATCAAATTTAAAACAGGTGTTTTAATATTAAAAAATTTTCAAACTGGCAATCACCGATTTCTATGCAAATATATCTCATCAATGAATTTGAGCGAAAGAAAAATATATATATTTACCCACAAAGAATTATTAATATAAGCTGAAATGAAAAATAAATTAAAAGACTTTAATTACAAAATTGTATTTAAATTTTTAACATGAATAATTTTTTTTTTTTAAATTAAATTTATTTGAAATATTTATAAAATAAATTGAGTTATTATTTTTTATATTATAGTTTAATTTTAATTTAAGTTTAAATTAGTTTTTTTAACAATTGAAATATATAAAGAGTTGAAAATTCATTTAAAAAAATAATTTTGTTATTTTTTTTTGTATTTTGGAAAAAAAAATTAAACGTTTTTATTTTTCATTTAAAAAATTATAATGTTTATTTCATTTTTTTGTTAATATGTTAGAGGTAATTGTTATATTAAAAAAATAAAAAATAAGAAAATGAAATTTTAGTAAAATGCTTGATCACAAGTTAAACGTGAATCGTAAACCGCACACCCGTACATTTTATAAAGCTATTATACAAAATGTACACAAGAAAATAAATAAAATAAAGTGAAAAAAAAAAAAAAAAAATATAAAAAATAAAATTCGTTAAGCACGAGTGAGAGTTTAGTCGTGTGTACAAGTTTGTCGTTGGAAAATACACAAACTCATCTATTTGATGTTGAAATAACGAGAGGGTAAAATTACCCGTAGGTAATTTACTTAATTTCTGTCCACTGGAATCATTTTCTGTCTGTTTTCAACTATTTTTAGTAATCACCAATGACACTATCTAACGAGGCGAATAAGAAAAAAATTTATAAACTAAAAATAAATAAATGTTTTTTGTGCTTTTTTTTATATAAAATAAAAATTAAATATAAACTTGATTACTAAACCAATTTTTTTTGCACTTTTTAAATTCATTTAAGAGTACAGTATTTAAAAATTATTTGTAAAATAAATTATAAATAGTAAAAATTTGCTGAATTAATATAAAAGTAATTTTTTTTTTTTTTTCAGTAGTAAAAAGTTGTTTTAGTCAGACAGTCAGACTTGACAGTTTTCTAGTCAAACTAAAAAGAAATTTTATTTAATATATATTTATATATTTTATTTTCTAAATTTTAAAACTAATTTTAATTATTTTTTTTTTAATAATTAAATTTCATATAAAAATAATTACATTAAAAATTTAATTATTAAAATAATTTATAAAAAAAAATTTAGAAAAAAAAAATTTAAATTTAATTGAGAAAATCTTTTAATAATATTAATAAAAAAAAAAATTAAAATAATATATGTGACAGTATAATTCATGAAAGTATATATTCGTGACTGTTGATTAACAATCTAATCGAATAATAAAAATCAGCAACACAATCGTGTTGAATTGTTGCGTGATTAAAGTCGCTTAGTCTTAATTGTTGCCACTGGTACATCATGAATTTGTTGGTATAAAAATTGTACACTCTAAAATACCAATTGAAATTTTTTATACACATGTCAAACTTGTAAATTTTCCATAAAAAAAAAAAAACAACAAAATTATAATAATAAACAAAAATAATTATACAACAATAATTCACGAGTTTGTCTTTTCACATGCAGTTGACATTGCGTGTTATAAAAAAAAAAATAATAATTCAAATCTTTTGTAACAATTTTATCGATTATATTTTAATAAAACAATAATTTTCAAACAAGCCAATTAGTAAAAAATAAAAAAAATAAATAAAATACAAATATACAATTAATATAAACTTTGATATTAAATAATTAAAAAAAAATTAATAATAATTATAACCCTGGAGATCAGGATCATGATATATAAAATTCCAACTTTATAAATTCAAAAAAAAAATATATATAAATACATAATATAAATTTAATTGACATTAATGTACTTTGGGGTGATTAACTCGAGTCTGTATTTGTCTTAATTGCCTATTTAAAATATAATGGGTGATTAAATATGATAATAACACGATTAATGATGATATTGATCATCCAATATAGATCCTCAACATAATCATTTCATTTGCTGTGGAATTTGGGCTCAGGTGGTATTGGGACAACTATATTCCAAGCCTGATAAAGTAAAAAAATGTTAAATATATTTATCGATAAATAATAAAAAATAAACTTAAATGTAAAATACATAAATAAGTGGATAAAGCAATGAAGAAAAATAAAAAATATATAAACGTTTTTCATCGTTGAACAGAGTATATAAAATAAAAAAAAATTTTGACCCCATCTAGCAAACTCACTAATGGATTCATAATCTTAATACGTTCAGGCTCGCGTGCTTTTCTTCAATTTAATATAAAGCGTGCTCTAATATTCCTTCCGATAAATTCTCCTTGAAAAAATATATATAACAAAGAGAAAGTCCCAGGAGTCATCTCAATATGTTACTTGACAGGTAAATTATTGATACTTTAAAAAATATATTTATAAAATTATTATTAATTTTTTTGATTGTAAAATTAATAATGAATATTAAATATATTATTGTTTGTTATTTTACTGATCGAAAAACAAAGACCTACATTTAACAATGTTAACTGGCAACTGGCTTTCAACCACATTGTGGTTTATAGCAACATTCATGTGAGGTGCTCGTCCATGATGATGCCCTATACAAACCACCAATGTCGTAAACCGAAGAACGTGCTTACCATCATTCGTGGTTTGTTCAATAAAAAAAAAAATATATAGGTATACCCTCATACATGTGCACTAACATACATATACTAAATATGGTAACAATGAAAAGTGCAAAATGTATAAAATATATGAAATATAAAATACAAATATTTTTGAGCTTAAAAGCTTTTTTTAGAAATGCATTTATATTGAACAAAATGTAAACCAAAAATTCAAAATGATGTATATTTTTTAAATATTTTATTTTATCAATTTATATATTCGAAAAAAATAATATTTAATTTTAATAATAAACAAGTTAAAAAATAATTTAACAATTTTTAATTTCAATTAAAATAATAATTATAAAAAAATATTATAAATGTAAATTTATACATTGTACATTTTTATATAATGAATTTTTTTTTAACGTGGGAGGTAATTTGAATCTTAAAATATATATTTAGAAAAAAAATAAAAAAAAAAAAAACTAGACACATCAAAAGGGAGTAACACATCATGTGATTGTAGACATGCATATGCAACTACGGTTATAGAATTATGTCACGTTAATAACATATCATCCCTTTTTTTTCTAAACTTGTAAAATATTTATCTTTCAAGTTATTATATACTCACAAACTGTCTGATGATATTTTACTTTTTTTAAAAAAATTATGACAACTACTTTGATGATTTAATTGATGATACGGTCTAGTCATGTCCATAAAAAAAATTTCTGTATACACAATTTACAACTAAATTTATATTCTTATGAATAATATTTCCATTTATGAAACATACACTAAAACATTCTAAATTAACTTGTTCAAAAATATAAAAACAAAAAAAAAAAATCAAAAGAAAATATTTTTCTTTTTCTTTTGAATTTTATATTTTTAAAAATTTTTTTAGATGAATGTGTTTATATTTTAGTTGAAGCAGTAAATAAATGTTAAATATTAGCAATAATTTTTAGTTAAAAATACAAAAAGAATATTTATTTTTGATAATAATTGTTGTATCAATTGAAATGAATTTGATAATATTTTCCATGTACAAACATTAACTGTAATGAATGATGATCATTAATAATAATCCACAATTTCGATATCTAAATCAATGGAAAATATATAAATGTTTGAATTGTATATTTCATGATAAATATATATATATGTATTTAACAATGTGATTCGTTGCAAATTCAACGATCTGTACGTATGCACACATTTGCAATTTAGAATTTGGCTTACAAACGTGACAACGTCTCCTGTCGTTTGCAATGCGCTTCAATGAACGAGAGATGCAACTTGGTATTTATAAACCGCGATAGAGCGTTAATTCATGAGGTATAAATGCACAGGGAATATACAAGGGTAGAATGAGGGTTAAATTTGCAATAAAAAATAAAAATATATTATTAAAAATAAAAGATTTAAAAAGAGAAAGAGTTACTGTGTGGTGACATAAATGGTGGGGCAATTAACGGTTTTCATTTGCTGACATTTGCATCCGCAAAATGTAATTTCAGCAAACTTTCACATCGATGAATAAATTTAATTTGTTTTTCGCCACATTTTCATGTTTTTTTTTTAAAAATTTTTTTTTTTTTTTTTTGACTTACAGTGATATTGTAAACGATTTTTATTTATTTATTTTTTAATGCCAATTAGTTTTATCAATTTATAATTAAATTAAATTTCTAGAATTTTTGTTGAATAACGATTTAATGATTAATACAATTTTTTTATTTTATTACGTAATTAAATTTTAATTAAAATTTGTTAATACAATGTTTATGTAATATTTAATTAATTATTTGTTTTATATTTTCTAGGTAAATATTAATTGGAAAATGCGTTTGATTATTTTATTTATTATTGTGTCTTTAAATTGTTATAAAATTTTTTAATTTGTTGTCATTTATTTTGGTTTTTTTTTATAGTTTTAAAATAATAATAAATAAATTAATGTACATGAATATATAAATTTTGTTATGTTGTTAAATGATGTGATGCTTAAAGTATAAAGTTCCATGATAATTCCATCAGACAAATAACCACAGTACTGAAATTGCAATACTAACAATCTGATAGTTTTACTTTACGTGAATCAGTTGACTTGTAACTCATTGTAACTTGTACACTTGAGTCAAAAAAAAATACTTTGCTTGTTTGTAACTTTTTTACTGACAAGTTCAGCCACCTTGAAGTATAAAAATACATTTTTTTTTTGTTAAAAAAATTCAAGAAACAAATAAAAATAAAAAATGTTGGAATGTTTTGACTGAATTGTTGATTTTTTCAAGATTCAAGTTTATTGTTAACAAAGTTTGTAATATAATAAGGTGTGAATCCCATTTAGATTTAAAATCCATTTGTTGTATTTAAAGATTGCAATGTTTAAATGTCTAGATTTAATATATTTATGAGATCATGCACTTACAAATATACTTTGTATTTTATTTATTTATTTTATTTTTATGTTAATAAGTTGTGATACCAAAGTCATCCAGTGGTTCAATGAATTCATTGACGATAATATGCTTTCTATATATTATTATATTAACTCGATAAAATAATATTATTTATTTTAAATTTACTTTTTAATAAATAATAAAATTCCTATTTAATACTTGTTGACTATATTTTTTTTTATCATAAAAAAATAATAAAAATTTCAAGTAAATTTATAAGAATTCATTAATTTAAATATAAAAAAAAAATATCTTGAGAAAATTACTGAAATACTGCAATAAATTATTCTATTCCATTGAAGCGGAAATAAAACATGCTTCTAATTTAACAAAAAAAAAAAAAAAAAAATTTAATTTAACTTACAATATATACTTAACTCAAACTAATTCAATCTAAAAAAAAAAAATAAAAAATCAAATTTAATTTTATAATATTTAATTTATATTTTCATTCAAGATAAAAAAAAAAATATTTAATTTAAATTCCAATCTGTAATTTACGGTAAATATATAAAATCAAATAAATAATTTTTTTTTTTTTATTAAATTACATTGATTGATAAGTAATAACACTTGAAAAATAAAAAAAAAATTTATCTGTTTCTTTCACGTGTTAAATATGTCATCTACTAATCATCAAAGTTGAAGATTCAAGTTTACCTGAAATAAACGGTTGCTATGCTAAAATATATGACTATAAAGTTTTTTGTTTTGATAGTTGTTAGACCATGTTTTGTATAACGACCCATAGTTATACTCATTTAAGATGACAAAGCTGTCAGACGGGTGCAACTTTTCAATGTCACTTGTCACATTTCACACTGTATAAATACACACAAGACAGATTTCAAAAATTTCATACTAAAATACAATACTCAAATATCAAAATTATTATTTTCATATATTTATACATATATTTTTATAATTAAATTATAAATAAATAATTTTTATTCGTATATGCAAACTACGTAACCTATTTACTCTCAAGTAGAGAATATATAGTCAAATGTAATTATCGAAATACACATTCATATAATCACTTGACAATTTCTATTTGAATGTACAATTATACTCCTTTGTCTCATCATTGACAAGAACATAATCATTCGTATGCAGGCATCATTAATTTCAATGATATTATCAATTGCAAAACCATTTGCTAGACTTGTCTCATCTTCAATTGATCACTTGAAAAATTTTTTATCAAAATAAATCTCATTAATTTTTTTCAAGTATCAATGAAATTTATGTAATTAAATAAAAATTTTTTTCATTAAGATTTGAATTATATTTATTTGTTATAAAAATACATTGAAATAATTAAGGAATTTTAATTTAAATAATCCATGTTCTTGTCTGAAGCAATGAGGTCATAAATTAGGTAGTTTTAAAATGCTGGTAGATTAGTGAATACAGTAAATGAGTAAATGAGTAAATGAAGTTTTAGCCAATGTTGAATATACCTATATGTATATAACTTGGTCAGAGAGTTATACACTTTTCTCTATAACTATGTGTCATAATGCTAATCACGGTAATGGAACGTACTCAATGGAACAACTGAGAGATCATCTTTCAGGCACGTGTTATCATATATATATAGGTATATCTTTTTAATCTGCCATTTCATCTACCACGTTTTTGCACATATACTTAAAACTTTTATGTAAAAATTAAAAAAAAAAAAAAGTATAAAAATCAAATAAACCTTTATCAAATCATTAAAAATTCATAAAAACTAGAAACAAAAAAAAAATTATTAAAAAAAGAATAAAAAAAATAGTTTTAAATCATTATTCTTAAATTAAATAAAAAAAAAATTTATATACTTGTAAAATTGAAATATAAATTTTATATTTTTTTTTTTTATATTCAAATAAAAAAGTGTATCGAACTGTAAAAATATTCATTCACTCATGGCTCACTAACAATATCCTTTGGTTTCGATTTTCGACCGCATCAACTTTTTCACTTTAAATTTGCTTTATACTTTTTTTATCATTTTTTTTTTTTTATCAACTCTCGTTTCCAAGTTGTTAAAAAAAAGTAGCTTATTTTATGAATATATTTTTTTTTTTTTTAAGAAAACTTTTAGAAAAGTAAAGATATTCTTCAGCAGGTATTTTCATTTTTTTTTTTTTTTCATCGAGTTAAGGTATAAAATAAAAAAAATAAAAAAATTAAAAGAAGTAACGCGATCCTTGGCGTTTTCTCTAAGCCAAAGACTTTCCGGTATTAAGATTCTTTGGGATATAGCTGAGTGGCTATCTGAACGGTAATGGAACGTGTCTGGTAGATAGGATATATATATTATCGAGTATATCGTTACTGCTACAGTACATACCATGAAAAAAAAAAAAAATAAATAAATAAAATGAAAAAAAAAATGTAATAATAAAAAGATAAAAAAATTATGTACTCATGGACCAAGTGTTTGAGAAAGATCGAAGCATAAAATGCAATGAATGTTGATCGAGTTTTGGAGGTAATTGCAGAAAATAGAAATGTTGCTTCAAAGAAATTTTTTTTTCTTTTTTTTTCTGCACTTATGGGTCCATAGGTTATCAGAGAAATACTGCATTTATTACTTGCACTACCAAGTTCAAAGTACCCTTCTGGTTTTGTCCATAAAGATAAAAAATAAATAATAAAAATATCAAAAAAATATAAGACAAGTTATCGGAATAATAATATAATTTATATTAACATTATCGATAGTTTCATTTTCATCTCAACCAGATGCTTCATTTTCTATTTTATATTTTATATATCATTGACTTTTAACAGTTGCAATAATTTTTTTTTTTTTCTTATTTCTATTTATAAATAAAATTTCATCAGTATCTGGCGGATGTATAAATTACTTTGATCATATCAAAGATGACTTTGTAATTTTTTTTCTTTAGCATTTTATATTTCGAAATTTCTTATGATCACTCATTTTGATTTGTCATGTTATTAATATTTATAATTAAAATTAAAAAAAAATTATTTAAAATATATATTTAATTAATGCATTGAAATAATATTGAATTCACTATTTAATATTGATTTTTATTAATCAATATTTATTTTAATATAATTACAAATGTTAATTGAAAAAAGAATTTCTAAATGTCATTTTTTCGTTTCGATTTTTAATTTCGAAATAAAATTTTTTATTTTATTGATTGAGGCAATTTTAAAAGATCAAATGTCTTTTTATTCTAAATTTATGAATTTTAGTGTTAATTTTTTGATATGTGTCATAAATTTATAACGACATCGAAAATATTTTCTGTGATGGTTGACCTAACTTGAAACAATCTGGATTAAGATTTTTTTTAAAATAAAGATTATAGTTAGGTCACGATGTAAAATACATTTAAAAGTTATTATCACGTACGCACACTTGTTTTATAATTGAACATATATATACATATAGATGTTTTAGTTGATTCACCCTTTGTGAAAATAAATAGCCCACAAGGTATAACCACATTTAGCCGCAGTAGAGCAGTAAATTTTGCTTTAACGCGCCAAAGCATACAAGCTTTACTAAACTCATGAAATTTTATCTATCAGTTTGAAATACTTGAGATTTGTATTTTTTTTTAACAAAATATATGTGTTATTAAAAAATGAAAAAATCTCAATTAATAAATTTTTAATGAATAACATTTAATTTAATTTTTTTTTTTTTTTAAACTTTAAAAATTATTCATTAAATAATTTTTATTTCATTTTTAAATTTTTAATATTTAAAATTAAATATAACTCCGTATTTTTAATACTTTTTTAATACTTTTTTATATAAAAAAATTTTTTTTAAAATCACACTTATTTTATTTTTTTAAAATACATGAAAAAGTTTAAGATTTTTTATTTAAATTAAAAATTTTTCTCACAACGTAATGAGTAGATAAATTTTGTATGATTTTATTTATTTTTTTTTTTTCGAATATAATATGATTCACTAACTTTTTTTTTATGTAAGTATACAGTGTATATTGATGTTTTACTCTTTTGAAAATTCAAACTCTATGCCAAGTTGCTACGTGTCTCAAAAGTTTCACATCTATGCTCTTCAAAATGCATTCGTCCATGATGTGCTTTAAAGTGGTGAGTCCCAGCAGACAGAAGTGAAAAAAATAAAAAATAAAAATAATAATAAATAAGTATATAAAAAAAAAAAATATCTTTCCAAGCGAGAAGTCAGAATTGACTGCAATTGAATTTTACTCTTCTTGAAGCTTACAAAACTCGTAGAAACATATACGTCTGCCAAAAAATACATACATATTTGTATCTTCAAATACTAATGTTTGTTTTTTTCAAATTTCAACATTATTTTAACTTTTTATTATTTTATTTATTTATATTCTCTCACATAATAAAAAAAAAAAAAATTTTCTATTTCATTTTACAATCATTATAAATGCTGTCAATTTTAAAATACAACCACAAATAATTTTTTAAATATAAAGTCAATATATTTTTATGTACAACAATTTATTTAAATATGTATTTAAATTTATAAATCAATATGATGTCTTTATTTATCCAATAGACAACTCAATAAAAATCAAGTCAAACTGAAGTTTAAATTAAACACCTTATGGCAAAATAAATATAAAATACAACAATATCGTTTATAAATTCAAGAATGTATACAGACAATAATAACACCATTTATACAAGATATTTGCACCTGTCTGAAGTTTTTTAAAAAAATCTTATACAAATGCCAAAGGCTAGCCTGTCTAACCGGTACTTTAATATGTATCTTTAAACTTTAAAAAATAAAAAATATAAAATAACAACATTAACAATAATCTATCTACATAAAAACACCTCATCTGCCAAAAAAAAAAAAAAAAAAAATATTAAATGTTTCAATTATTTTATTTATTAATAATAAAAAAAATATAAGACTGACAATAAATATTTGATTCTCAATAGTATTTTGTTATTATTTTATTTATTATTAATTAAATAACGTAATTAATGTGATTATCCATTATATTATAATATGATAAAATAATAATATATATTATTGAAATATCAACTATTGTTTGAAACAAAAAAATAAAACAAAAAAAATAAAATAACAAAAATGAATTTATAAAATGGCCGTTTTGAGCAATTCGGGTTTAAAATTGAATGGAAAAAATCAGCCGATTCTACCAGGCGATTAGAATAAGTGAGGAGTATTTACAGTTACTCCTCACTTATCGGCCATTTTATAAATTTATTTTTGTTATTTTATTTTTTTGTTTTAAACAATACTCGATATTTTAATAATATATATTATCATGTTATAATATAATAAAATAATGCATAATTACATTAATTAATTAGTGATAAATAAAATAATTATAATATAATAAAAAACTTGAAAATTAAATATTTATTTGTACTAAAATTGTATATTTATTGTCTGTCTTATAATTTTTTTACACTTTAATACAATTAATTAATAATTATTTAATACAACAAAATAAATTATCAAAAATATATTGTACAAAGTCTTGATGATACCCAAGTTAATTATTGTTTTTCAGCTTCTTAATTATTTCTTAATATTTATCCTCA
Source organism: Lysiphlebus fabarum (assembly GCA_011426435.1). Lineage (NCBI taxonomy): Eukaryota > Metazoa > Arthropoda > Insecta > Hymenoptera > Braconidae > Lysiphlebus > Lysiphlebus fabarum. The sequence goes on from WSYQ01000108.1 coordinate 179,212, forward strand.
AAATTTATTTTTAATAATAAAAAAATTATAAAATTGACAAAAAGTATATTAAATATACACTTTTAATGCAAATAAATATTTAATTTTCCAATATTTATCATTATTTTATTAATTATTAATTAATTAATGTAATTATCTATCAATTTATTTTATAAAAAAATAGTATAGATTCTCAAAATATTAAGTATTGTTTAAATAAAAAAATTAAATAAAAAAAATAAGTAAATAACTGACAATGAACATACACTTTAAATACAAATAAATATTTAATTTTTCATTATTTATTATTATTTTATTAATTATTAATTAATTAATGTAATTATCTATCATTTTATTATATAAAATAATAATATATATTATTAAAATATCAAGTATTGTTTAAAATAAAAAAATAAAATAACAAAAATAAATTTATAAAATGGTCATTTTGAGCAATTCGGGTTTAAAATTGGATGGAAAAAATCAGCCGATTCTACCAGGCGATTAGAATAAGTGAGGAGTATTTACAGTTACTCCTCACTTATCGGCCATTTTATAAATTTATTTTTGTTATTTTATTTTTTTGTTTTAAACAATACTTGATATTTTAATAATATATATTGTCATTTTATAATATAATAAAATAATGCATAATTACATTAATTAATTAGTGATAAATAAAAAAATTATATTATAATAAAAAACTTGAAAATTAAATATTTATTTGTATTAAAATTGTATATTTATTATTGTCTGTCTTATAATTTTTTTACACTTTAATACAATTAATTAATAATTATTTAATACAACAAAATAAATTATCAAAAATATATTTTAAAAAGTCTTGATGATACCCAAGTTAATTATTGTTTTTCAGCTTCTTAATTATTTCTTAATATTTATCCCCAAAATTTATTTTTAATAATAAAAAAATTATAAAATTGACAAAAAGTGTATTAAATATACACTTTTAATGCAAATAAATATTTTATTTTTCAATATTTATCATTATTTTATTAATTATTAATTAATTAATGTCATTATTCATTATTTTATTATGATAATAAAATAATAATATATATTTTTAAAATATGAAGTATTGATTAAAATAAAAAAATAAAAAAATAAAAAAACAAAAATAAATGAATAAGTGACAATGCATACACTTTTAATGCATCGAAATATTGAATTTTTCATTATTTATTATTATTTTATTAATTATCAATTAATTAATGTAATTATCTATCAATTTATTTTATAAAACAATAGTATAGATTCTCAAAATATCAAGTATTGTTTAGATAAAAAAATAAAATAACAAAATAAAATAAATAACTGACAATGAATATACACTCTAAATCCAAATAAATATTTAATTTTCATATATTTTATTATTATTTTGTTAATTATTAATTAATTAATGTAATTATCTATCATTTTATTATATAAAATAATAATATATATTATTAAAATATCAAGTATTGTTTAAAATAAAAAAATAAAATAACAAAAATAAATTTATAAAATGGCCATTTTGAGCTATCCATCTTTGAAAGTGAATGGAAAAAATCAGCCGATTCTACCAGGCGAACAGAATAAGTGAAGAGTAACTGTAAATACTCCTCGCATATTCTATTCGCCTAGTAGAATCGGCTGATTTTTTCCATCCAATTTTAAACCCGAATTGCTCAAAATGGCCATCATTTTATAAATTTATTTTTCTTATTTTATTTTTTTATTTTAAACAATACTTAATATTTGAAGAATATATATTAATATTTTAATATAAAATAAAATAATGAACAATTACATTAATTAATTAATAATTAACGCAAAAAAAAAAAGTAATATTTTATACGAGTAAAAAATTTAATTTTTTTTCTTATTAAAAAGCTTGATATTAATTTATGGGATTACACTGAATGAAATTGTGATATTGATAATTTATAATATTTAAATTAGTCAATTTAATAAGACAAAGGTTAACTCTATTTCGTGTATATTAGTCTCGGTAGTGCCTTTTCACTTTCATTTGTTTTTCTAATTGAATATATTTTTTTTCTCATACTTGACACGAGGCACTACCTCGTAAATATCCTAAATAATATGTCAAAATTAATATCAATTATTAAAATGACGTTAATCAATTTTAATTAATTTATTATTATATTAATAATATCAATAATTTATTATATCAAATTGAAAAGTGTGTGGTGATTTTGATGTAAATAATTTACCATTGAAATTCTTGATAATTTGATAAGTATAAATTGCCATTTGCCATATGCTACTGACTATCATTTGATTTAAAAAATAATATAAAATGATGGGATATATCGATTAGAGTGTATTGCATGTATATATTATTTTTTAAAAGAGTGAGAAGATTATATTATGGTAAATGTAAAATAATTCCCTAGGGTATCACAAGCTTGTAGAAGCCACTGTTGTTGTATTATATATACCAACTTTTACGTTAAACCGTTCGATATATATTGCAATTACAATAATTAGACGTTCACTTGGTAATTTACATATTTTTTATATTGATTATTATACACAACAGGGCAATAGTTTATTCAACTTATATATATATTTATTAAAAAATAAATTAATGGTATGCTCAAAGCATAATCGTTCATGTATATACGTGTTCTACATAAATTTTTATTTATTTTTTCTTGTATAACACTTTAATTTGCAAAAAAAAAATTTATAAATAAATAATAATAATAATAAAAAAATAATAACATAATAATACTATTAATAAATAGTAAAAATTTATTATCATAATTATCGTGGTGTTGTTATTTTAATTATAATTATTTTCGATAAGTTATCTGGTTTACAAGATTTTTTAATTTAATTTTATTATTTTTTATTTTTTATTTTAAATGTATTTATTATTTCCTGTAAATTAAATTAATGTTAAATTAAAACAAGATACAAATGATTTATCAAAATAATATTTATGTTTACATTTAATTGTCAAAGTAGATCTATTGGAAAATTGAGCTTTTATGTTCAATCAGTATATTTATTTGTAAATATACAAACGATTACATTTCAAAATTTTGGTTAATGAAATACGATATTTAAATTTATTGCTTTGTAGTTCTGTAGATTGAGGTATTTTTTATTTTTATTTTTTTCTGATAAATGATATAAATTGTATTGTTATACACCTTGATTCATATCAATGACACATGGTTGTATCAATTTTTTTTTTAACCAACTGATATCTCTCACCAAACAAAAAAAATCCAACAAAAAAAAAAAAAAAATGACAATTTTTGAGATAAAAAAAAATATATAAAAAACTAATAGCAAATATTTGAATTTATTTTTATTTATAAATTTAGTAAAATAATTTTATAATTATATTTATTAATTGATCAAAAATGATAATTGCTATTTTTTATAAAATTATTTTAATCAGAATACAATTTTAAAAATTAGTCAACAAAAAAAATTTTAATTTACAAAATTTTCAACAATTAAATTGACAATAAAATAATTATAATAAAATAATAATGAAAAATAAATTATTGATAATAATAAATATCTATTTTCAAGTCTATTGTCTTTCATTGAATTCAAGTGGGATTTGAATTTGGCATAAACTCTTGTTTATATCCCATTGGGAAATGAGAGAGTTCAGGACCTGTAGATAATTGACCACCCGTCGTCTCAAATTAGAATGTTTCGATTGTGTCCATAAGAGTTTTAGACAGTTAAGCAATTCCCTAGATTGCCTTGTCTTTTCAATGAAAATATACAACATAAATTCCATCCTAAATGATTGCTTGATACTCTATTTCCTTCTCACCTTTTATTTATTTTTCTGTTCATTCATTGTCAAAACATGGTTTTATTATTTTTACAATTTAACACTGACATTAACAAGCAGCAATAGATATATACACAAATTGACACAATATCATATTTATTCTTTTATTTTTTTTTGAACCAATATAACCAACAGACAAGTGGATATATCCTAATGATATATAAATTCCAAGTTATGCCAACTCATCAATCATCTACAAAATGTTGATGGGCAGATAGAATCAGCTTAGTTAAATAGCCCATTGATTATATTGAAAGAGAATTTTCGATAGATCAAAAGTTGATACATACATACATGGTACTCATTGAAATTATCAACTGGCTATTTGAATATGTATTCATGTTCAAAAGATCCAATTTTATATGTCCAATGAAGATCCAATGTCGTGTTTTCATACGATCAAGTAATCATACTACAACCAATTATCAATGATAAATAATTATCTGAACAAATGCATTTGAAAAAATTATAAATGAAAAATAATAAAATTAAAATTGATATAATATTATCAAATAATATTATTTATTATTATTCGTGGAAAAGATCATCACAACTTCAGGCTATTATTATTTTATTTTTTTTTTAGATATAATTTTTTCCTTTCACCTTTATAATTTACACCGCGTTGAAACTTTATTTTTTATTTTTAAAAAAGCCAGATTATGTGTGAGCAACACAGGATAAATCAGTAGTCTTTAAAAGTGACCGCTTGAATATTTTTTTTTTTTTTTTAATATAAAATTTCATAAATTATTTATGTTTTACCGACACAAAAATATATACAAGTGATTAAAAATATAAAATTTTATATTTTATAAATACGCAGATATTTAATGATAGCTTTGAATTTTTATTTATTTTTTTATGATATAAATAATAATTTTGACATTAATTAATATAAATATTTTTTTGTAGATTATTTTATATGGTTTGTCGAGGAAGTTGTGCATATTATTTATGATGAATCTAGTGTTTGTATGTCAGGGTCAATTGTGAATTGCTAAATTTGTGATAGATGAGTAGTTAACTTGGTACTCAATTCAAAATGATATATATTTATGTATAAATATAGTCGGCAAATTACTTACGAGACATGTTCCGCATATTAATTTATTTGCCATTTGGAGAAAGCTCAATTATTAACAATTTTTTAAATTTATTATTTCATATTTAAACTTGGTTGATTAAAAATTAAAATTTTAAATGAAATAAAAAATAATTTAAATTAATTCATTGACAGATAATTATCAAATAAATAAATATATTTTTTTAATTAAAAATTAAATTTTAAATTACCTTGATGACATGTTTTTTATTTTTTTTTCATAAAATTATATTAAATTTTTTTTTTACATTAATATTCAAGTAATACATCAAAATTAATCAAGCTAAATATGAAAATTATAAAATTTATAATAAAAATAATAATTAAATTTTATTATTTTAAATTGTTTGTAATTTTTTAATGTACATTTGTTTGTAAAAATATAAACAAAAGTGAGATAAAACAGTTAAAGATAAATATATTAATGTGAGATGAATAATATAACGGGTGTTTGCCACAGCTACTTGGTAATAAAAATTGTTGGGTGTGGAATGGACCCATGTTTTTTACAAGACATACATATAAATTTATAAATAAATAACTTTCATTTTGTCATAAACTATTTGCTTTTAAATGATACCATTTACGATTGCAATAATAATAAATCTAATCATCGATTTTACTTTTTTATATATATCAAAGACACCGGTATAATCATAAAATCATATCGTAATGTTGTGTTAATTTATTCATTTATTTTTTTTTTTAATTTAAAAAATTGCTAAACAAAAAAAAAATATTAATCTAATATTGCCAATCTTTTTATACCACATCCAATATACTTAATAATTTATCGATTAAAAAAAAAAAAAAAAATGTGGTGTAGTGTTGGTTAATTTTTACAAGATTGGTTTAAGCTAAATTTTTATTTTTATTTTTTCTCATCAAGATGTTGTTATTATTATTTTATTTATTTGTAAATTTATAAATTTTATTTATTTATTATTATTGGATGAGTGAGAAAGGCGGGTTTTTTTTTGTTGAAGGTGAGATTATGTGACGGGCCCTGTTTTCATCATGATCGATTGGAGGGTATTTTTTTTAAAGATCACCTATTAACAAGAACGACGAGAAGAAATATATTGTAAACTGATTTATGGGCGTGTAAGTTACTGCCGTAGGCATTATTAAAATCAACGATCAATTTAAAAATTTTTTTTTCATGTTATATCAAGTAAATATGTGTACAGTTTTTTAGACAAAAAAATTAACACTTTTAACATCATCGTATGACTTGTATTGATCTATCAAATAACCAATCATTCAATGTAAATTGTTAAATATATTTTTGATGTTAATATCAGATAAATAATCATGTAATATTTATAAAACATTATTAACTTGTTAAATTAGAAATTTAATCAAACAAAAATTCTAATTGGAAAATATTATTTTAAAATATTTTTTTTTCAATAGAAAAAATATTGTCAATTGAAACTGATACATAAAAAAAATATTATTCAGAATAATAATGATAAAATTGTACAAATTTTTAATTAAAATATTTATTTGTATGAAAATAAAATAAAAAATAAAAATTGTAAATATATATATTTGTAAAACAAATTTTATTTTTTTCTACTCTTTTTAATCGATTTTTATTTATTTATTTTCATAACTAAATAAATAATTAAATAAAATTGTAAAAAGCATTACTGTTTACAATTTAAAGTTATAAATTTATATTTTAAACTGTAAAAATAAAATATTAAATATAAAAAAATGTGCAATTTTCATCATGATATTATCAAATAAATATATATATATTTATTTATTTTATAAATCGCAATATAAATGAGAATATCTCAGTAGGATTTACAAAGTAGAGTACAAGAAAATGTATATATATATTTTAAACAAACAGAGAGAAATTTATAATATGAAATGAAATACCAAGGGTGACTGGTGTGCGGATTTTCAGACCAGACAGTTAAGATTATCAGGATTGAAGGTGGAACCGTGTAATCATAGTGGGGTTATATCCTTTTTATTATTATATATTTATTTATTTATTTTTTTTTTTTATAATGTCAAAAAATGTAGAAGGGATATAAAAAATAAAAAATAAAAAAAAGACTTTGAGGGCGTTAAAGTTCACGGTCGGTTTCGTGTCGTTGCTGAGAAAAAAAGATATGTATCTACCAGGTTTTGCCCTCACCCGGATTTCACTGTTTACTTGAAGAAATATATATGTATAAAAAACACATATCATATACAGTAAGTTTCATTACCAATATCAAACAACATGTACTGTATTTATAAACCTACATGAATACAATTTTTATAAACAACTTGGTATGTTAATAAAAATGAGAAAAATAAACCATAAAATATGCGGCAGATTCACAAAGTTAGATAGACATCTAAAGAATTTGTAAATTTCTAAATATGTTTATATATATATTATTTTAGTCAGTGTAAATAATTTTAAAAGTTAACCAAAAATATTTTTATTTAACTATTTACTATTAAAAATATTTTAAAAAATTATAAAAATATGTAAGTTTTTTTTTTTTTTTTTTTTGATAAAATAATTATAAATTTGATTAAATAATTATTATTATTTTTGTTATTTAAAATAGTAAAATAAAAAATTATTTTAAATATATTTTAATTGATGTTAAAAATAAAAATTTATGGAGAAAATATTTTACTACTGAGCTGATTTATCGAAGTGAGAAATAAAGTTGAATGAGTTTTATGATCAAAAGATGTGTAAATATACAAAAAAGTGACTACACAGAAAATTACGTTGGATGAAAATGACGATGATGTTGATGTTGATGATGATGATGATGATGATGATGATGATGATGATGATGATGATATATTAAAGTAGAGAAAAATAATGGCCAAGACATTGAGACACATGAGTGAGCTTTGACTTGATTCTCTTCAATACTAAAGTCGAGTTGCATACTCTGACTTAGTTGTTGATTGTTCCTAGTGTAATTAAAACTTTAGCCAGAACCTGTGCGAGTACTCAGGATGTAATTATTAATTATACTGAATAGTAGTATACAGAGAAAGCACTTAATATTCATTTTTATTTTTAATCAAAAAATTAAAATTTTACCTTATTTAAATTTTTTTTTTAATTTTTATATATATATTTTACATTAATATAATTTTATTACAGTAATTTTATATTGTCGTCTTAATGATAAAAAAAAAATTTAAACCACTAAAAATATTAAAATTAAAAAAGCTCAAAAAGGATTCTCTTTTTTTTTTTTTTTTTATTAAATTTTATATCAGCAAATAATTAATTAATAAAAACAAAAAATGTTTATTAGTTTTTTTAATTAAAATAATCTCTCATTAATTTTTAAAATTTATGTAATTATAATATTATAAATTTGAATTAAATAAAATAATAATAAAATCGATAAAAAATAATAATATTTATAAATAATATTAAAAAAATATAAAATTGAATAAACAAACAAACAAAAAGTAATCATTATTTCAATCCGGAAATAATAACGTGCATGTGTCTGGTGAACGTCACACTTGTCTATATGTCAATATTGCGTAGACAATAATCTAAAAAAAAAATAATAATAATAAAAGAGTCATGATATTGTATCGACAAGGGGTCGTGTGTAAGAAATACCATGGCACGTGTCAAATATGATAATATATATATCAATGCATTAATGCATGCGTGTATATATTAAATGCAAAATAAAAGTTTAATATCTTCGTTGAACCACAATGGCATCGATCAAATGGCAAGCATAATATTGGCATGATAATCATCCTTGATATATATTTTCTATGTTTGTGTATGAATACACAATTGCACACATAGAAAATTTATATAAAATAGACCACAAGAGGTTGAACACGTTGTGCAAGTATCTACATACATTGTCATATTCCCCTTGCATTTATATTTATCAAACAATAAATCATGCAATTTTGATTTTATTTATTATTATATTATCAAAGTCATCAATATAATTCCGACACTTGGATAATGTACGAATTCTTTTCAAATTTAAATTATAAATTATATAGAATATTTTTTTTATCATCAAATTTTATATATTTATTTTTATAAAAATATATTATTGTGACAATTTTATAGATATATTTTATTGAAAATAAATAAAAATAAAATTAAAATTGAGTCGCTTGTTTGAGACATTGATCATACAAACATGTGGGGGTTATAATTATATAAATTTCTGTTATAATTAATTTAGGTTAATTTAAAATACCGATTTATCTGTGAAATAAAGCCACAGTTATTTAATGTATATAACAGGGTGGTACATTTGTGATTTACGTGGGTGAATTAGCTTTTGCGTGGCCATCAAATGATATAACCCATCATCCCCTTATTACAAAGATAAAATTTATATATTTTATTTTTTTGCTGATGGTCACTGCCACATCATCGTTTCATCTTGTTTCATTTTTATTTTTTTATTTTTTTATAATTTTTTATTGTTTATCGATATATTAACATACTAATTGCTGTCAGACAATTTTTATGGTTTGAATTTATCGAAAAACAATCGGCAATAAAATCATGTTTGATCGCACTGAATTCGTTTTTGTCTATCTTATTTGTTGGTATAATTCAATCGTATAATTAACACGACAAAAAAAATTAAACAAATGAAATTTATCTTATCATTATTTTAACTACATTTATTTTATTTCTTTATTTAATTTTTTTATTTTTATTTTTTATCAATCAGTAATTTGTTGGTGAAATTTATTTTGCAGGTTTTTTTTTTTTTTTTTATAACCTGAATATACTTTAATACATTTTCGAAAGTTAAATGATCAGATTATTATATCAGTATTTTTTTTTTTTATTATAAAAATTTTATATATTTAAAAAAAATAAATAAAAAAAATTTTTTAATAATATATTTTCTTTATTTTTATATATTAAATGTTAAAAATTTTTTTATATTTTTTTTTATAATTCTTATCTTAGTAAATATAATTAAATGAAGAGAGAAAATTCCATAAATTTTTTAATTTATTTTGTAATTTTAAAATTACATTTAAATATCGTAAATAATAATCTTTAAAAAATTAATTTTTTTTTTCAATAAAAAAATAATAATAACTATTTATCAGAATAATTTAATAGTTGATTATATAGTTAATAATATTTATTAAGTAAATTTTGCCTAAAGATATATGTATTTTTATTTTTATACAAATGTTTTTCAAGACTCTGGGGAAATGTGACTGAGTATGTGAAAAATAAACGTGAATCATGTGGTTAACCTGTCGGGATGAATAAACTATAGGGTGGTGTAAAAAGGTGATACAATAAAATATATATAAAAAAAATATAAAGAAAATTAAAATAAATAAATAAAATACACGTGTGAAAGGCGTAAGACGTTTGTTGTGGAAGGTCGAACTTGATAGATTTACGTTTTTTGCCTTGAGGCAATTTCTGGTGCCACTTTCGAAATTACATTGGACACAGTGATATTCTACGTGAATTGAAAATGTGCATTCTTTTTTTTTTCTCCTTCTTTTTTATTTCATTTATTATACTTTTTTTTTTTAATACTTTTTAATTTTATTTATTTTTTTTTTACTTTATTTTGTAACTGTATATGTGAATTTGTGTCATCCAGAGAAAACCATCAGGCACGTGGGGAGTTTCACTTGTGTATGCACATATATGCCTACATTTCGATGCTAAAAAACTGGGGGGTGGAAAAAAGGAGATGGGAGTTTGAAATACCCCAGGGACAAGTTTCAAATTCACCCCGGGAATTAGATTAAAAACATTAAAGTCACCCCTTGTCTGTTACACTTGTATGAGTTTATATACGTGTGAGGGTTATTGTGCATACCATAGTGTCTTTTTGTTTTTTTTTTTTTTTTTGTTTTAATTTTTTTTAATTTTATTTTTAAAAATAATGCAGCATTGATGCAGACATTGAACTATCCATCCAATATTCTTGTTTCACATGCTTTTTTTATGTTTTTTGAATTTTAGGTTTTTTTTAATTGCAAATGAGATGAAAAACTAGACAAAGTCTTGTTTTACATATATTTATATATACAAATTTGTTGATGTCAATTGGTATTTTAGTAAAGTGTAAAATATATAACCAAATATTTGAACCACAAAACAAATTTAGTTATTCATTAAATTTAAAGCAATTTTACACATGCATTCTCAGTATTTTTTATTTTATTTTTTTAACTATGCAATTTGTGTTTTTTATTTTAAAAATTTTTTTTATTATTTTTGCTATTTTTTTTAATTTAGTTAAAACAACGATAAAATATATTTGTTTCACTGCACTTATAAAATTTATTTTGTAAAATGAAAAAATATTGTTATTTTATTTTTAAAAAATAGTATTAATATTTTTTTTTTTAAATTATATAAAAATAGAATTTTAAATTATTATTTTTGTAAATATTTTCAAATAAAAAATTAATTTAGAATTAAATTTTTAAAATAAAAATAAAAATTTATATTTTCAAATAAAATTTTATCATAAATTATAAATAATTACATTGATCATGGCCCCGTAAAATCGGCTATCAATTTAATACTTGGAGTATAAATATGAGGGTTATACAAGGCCACACGTTACCCACGTTAATGTCAATGCATCTGAAGAATATCATTGTCCATATGGCGCCAGTAATACCACAAGCGGTATATATATATGACACAATCGATAGTCTCGAAAAACAAGAAAGATTATGTGATATATGCAGACCAGTATGGGGCACACACATTGGTAAGCAAAAAAAAAAAATAATAAAAAATATGATAAAACCATTTCGCAAGTGTTCTAATCCAGACCATTTCACCCCTTGGGATTCAAAAATTACGTAGCACATTTATGCACCCGGGAAATACAGTATAAAAATTTTAAGGGGTCTTCATAGCGCCCCAAAATATTTTCACACCCCCGCCCTGTGATCATACTGTTTTTTGTCCCCTTTTTTTTCCATTTTTTTTTTATACTGTTCCCTTATTTTGATGACGTCTGTTTTGTAACTATTTTCCGCTACCAAAGATGTACCCTCTTTCATGTATATATATATCTACATGCGGATACACCAAGTATGACGGGGTAGATGGACAATGAGGGTTCACATTATTTTCTGTGTCTAACTGTATATAATAATTTCTTTTTTTTTTTTTTTTTTTTCTTTTTGGTATAATCGAAAGGGTCCAGAGTAATTTTCTTGGGGGTGATCAACCGACCAAGGCACCATTTACCCCCTAAATAAAATGGAAATAACGTGACATACGCCCAGGGATTAATCGGGGGGTGTTGTTAATGGTATACTGTGGTACCCTCTTGAAATATTATAAAAGAACCCTTCAAATATATAATCGAACAGGTTCAACCGATTTTTATCGTTTGTAAAATAGAAAAATAATAAAATACAAAAGAAAAGAATATATATTTATCAAATTTTTATAATTATTATTTTTAATAAAAATTAATTAATTTATGATGTTAAAATATTATTAATGTTTTTTTTTTTTTTTTTTGATATAAGTTTGGATAAATTGAATTATTTCTGCATACACAAATTGTTGTGACTTTAAAAAGATAATTTGTTATTTGCATGTGTAAATATTAGACACAAGTTATCATTTTGATTTATTGTTGAGATAACAGGTTATCAAATTGAAGAAAATATATAAATTCAAGTTGTTATTTTTGTATATTTTGATTGTACCTTGAGACACAAGGGGTGTGTATTTTATTCATTTATTCATTGAATAATTGTATGATATGTTAAATCGTATATATAAATTGTTGCACAACACATAATCATAAAAAAAAATTATACAATGAATTTATGTGATTAAAAAAAATAGTAATGTACACGCCCATAATTTCTAACTGTTGTTGTTTCAATATAAATTCATTTTTTTTTATTTGAAAATATTATTGAAGATTATTACAAGTAAATGAATAAATAAATTCAATTTTTTATATGCAAAGTTTACACAAAGGTCACGTGTCTTCATATAGCTAAAAATATATATCGCTAGTTTTAATCTTGAATTTTATCATTTTGATAGGATCAATCGAGCTGCCAGTTACGTTAAAATTAATTATTATTATTATCGATCAAACGAAAAGTACCCTCAGTTAAATGGATATCATGGATACAAATCTATATGATCGATTTAATAAAACGATATATTCTTTATCCCGTTTCGCACTTTACAGTTTCTATCAAATTATTTTGTTGTAAATAAAACAAACCAAAGATGATGATATTTTTTTTCTTAAATTAAAATACTCACTCAATGTTTAGAAATAAATTAAATTTATAATTATTACAACTCCTTTGTGTACTCACCTGAAATATATAAAAAAAATATATTATTAGTAAATAATTAATGAGTTAATTAAAATAAATAACAATAAATATATTTGCATGTTTTTTTTTTTCGATTTAAATTATTAATAAAAACTTTTAATGATAAATTATAAATTTCTTACAGAAAACAATCAGTATTTATGATTGAAACAATAATGATTTTGTGGACAAAATAAGATGACATAATGAGCTTTATCACAAGTTTCACAATCGCACGTTAATTTAGATTCCAGCATTACATTATCATATAGATGAGTATTTTATGTCTATGCCCGTTATCGGTTAGTAACACATATATACATATTGAACAACCAGAATTGCTTGCTTGTGAATATACAAACACCAAATCAACATCAAAATATATATATATAATATACAACCCTATACTGATGACACGTGTGTTTATATACCCAAAAAATCATATAACATTTGCTGATTAAAAAATTTTAATAACAATAAATATCTTGAAATAATAAATATCAAAATTTTTATAATCAAAATAATTATTTAAATTAATTTTTTAATTTTTCAATTAATTTTACATTTATTTATTTATTATTATTATTTTTTTTTTGATAAATAAAATAGTAAAATTTATTATTTAATATAAAATTGCTTGAATTTATAGTTTATTTTTTATTGTATGAAAATTGCACTCAACTGTATAACCAATTTTCATGAAAGCTTCCGACCAAATATATTTTGAATAAAGTGCATGAACAATGTCACATGATTTGACCTTATATTAAGAGGATTTTCCTTTCTTGAAATAAGTTAAATAATAAAATATAAATATAAAATAAAATAATATATATTATTATGTGAATAGATTTTCTGTATATATAAATGAGAGATCAAGCTGCCTGAGAAAATTCATTGTCAACTTGAAATTTAGCTATTAATTTTTGTGTTTTTTTTTTTTGGTTTAAATTGCTTGAGGGTTTCACTTACACTCATTGATTACAACATGTACAGTGTTTGAAAAGAGAATTTATAAATTTTTAAGTAATGTTAAATTAAAATATATATATATATAAAAAAAAGACAAAAGTTGGACTACGTTTACATAGTATGCACTGGGCATTGCACATGAGAGTATACATTTTGCACTACTTAAATTAAAGTGTTAGTGAACACGGACGTTTTACGAATCCATTAGCAAACTAAGGGTGGAAAACTTGGTAGTTATATATGTTTAGCAAGCTCTTGTGTCATGAAGAGTATATACCTACAGTATCTACCCCTATGTCTCTACTTAAACTGTTTTTTTTAATTTTCATTCTTTTTTTGTTTTTTTTTTTATTTTTTAGTCTATGATGGACTTGAAATAAAACAAAAAATACAAATAAAAAACTTTTAGAAATAACTACAAACGTATATTGATTTTAACTTTCAACTCTTGATAATATAAAAATACTTTTATTTTATTTAAATATTTAATAATTATTGTCATTTAAATTTTGAATAAATTTCGAAATTATTATTACTATTTCAATTGAATTTTATTGAATAAAATAATCAGAATAACAACATCTATGTTACATAACAAATAAATAAATAAAAAAAAAACAGATATTTCAATTTTCCCAATATTTGATTTTTAAAAAACCACAAATATTTACTATTCATAAATACAACCCAAAAAAAAAAAAAACGATAAAATACAGAAAATGTATAAATAAAAATGTAAAATTAAAAAGAACAACGTAAAAAAATAAAAGCAAAATAATAAAAAAACATTAAAAAATAAAAATATTAAAGCGTATTTATGATTTTCATATGAATAAACCAGGAAATTGAGTCTCGGTTGAAAATTTAAAAAACTGATTGATCTCATATACATGAGATTTCATTTGTATACAATATAATGTATATATTTTCTCATGTCGCTTATCATACATGGCATTTCCCACATTTATTATACAAACTCCAAAGTTAAAAAAAGAAATAAAAAATTTGAATTTTTTATTATGATTTTTAAATATATTTTTTTTGTTTTATTTGGCTGATGTATATTTTGTTCTCTCTGTGAATTTTCTACTGTTAAACTTAAATAAAAAAAAAGAGGTACACACGATTACTTTTATATACTCGAATTTATTCTGTGAATGGGGTTGAAAACCAATCTCCCCCCTAGATCTTTTATATATCTATAAATGTATTTTATCTTTGTCGTTTTCTCCTGAGGCTAAGTGAACAGTTGGTGTGCAAAAAAATATATAAAAAATAAAAATAATACCACTTGTTCTATTCGCGGCAACAACACAACAACCACAACCATCAAGAATTCAAGCTACCGTTTACGATAGCATCTTTATTCGACTTTGACCACACATGTATGAGAAAAATAAAAATGAGGCCCTCAGGAAAAATTTTTGTTTCATATACATATACATAAACATTTTATACATGTTAACATATACATTCAAATGTTTTATCATGAATTTTCACACAATCTTTCTCTTACAAACACAAAAATTCAAGAAGAAAAATATATAAAAAACTTTTTCCGTTTGAAATTTGTGAAGCAATCTTTGATTTAATCGCATCTTTTATATACGAATGAAAAGATTTAACTACTAAAGATAATTGTAAAGATTTAAAAATTATGTTATAAAAAAAAATATGTAAATGCAGGTGGTCTGACTGGAAAATTTATAAAAAAAAATACAGTTTTAAAAATATAAATTATATTAATATTTCTATTTAAAATTATTAAATTTTTTTAATCTATTTATTTATATATATCAAATATAAACATGTATATTTTAAAGAAGTTGAAGCACCACAAAACAACATTTTCAATAAGTTAATGTCATTATTGTATAAGGATTATGCAAATTTTCTTGTTATCCATCTTGGCGTCACTGCAACCAAGGGATATATATAAATATACACAAAAGCAAGCAAGTCTTGTACTTTTGTTGTTATTGTTTATAATGCACAAAGTATGATGCATAAAATAATATAACATAGTGAAAAGTTTAAGACATTAATCATTTACTAAGTTGACTTATCTCATATAGATCTAACCAACGAATTATTATTTTTTTTATAAATAATTGTTATCAATAATTATAATGACACATGATATATCAAATCATATCATCATCATTATTATTGTAAACTGAATTGTTTTATTTTAAAAAAATTAAATTTATAAAAAAATAAAACAACGATATGAAATTATTTTATTTGAGCATTAATTTTTTGTCGTAATAAATTAAACTTGGTTACCAAAAATATATAATTTTCAACATTTATTGAGTTTACAAGTTTACATGTATCATATAAAAAGGGAAAAAAATATATATTATTTTTTTACTCATATACATTTATAATATATAAAATATAATAAATATTTTTGTGTGTCACTTGAAAATAACAAACGACAATTGGTTTATAAAATAAATTTACTTGTTTAAAAAAAATATAAAACTGAGTTAAAGTGGTCAATTGAATATAATTAATTTAAGATATTAATGAATAAATATAAAATAAATAAATAAAAAATAATTCAAGTGTCAAAATTAATATTGAATATTAAAAAATAAAATAATTTATATTTGAAATGATATTACATCATCAATTATAATTTATAAACTGTCGACAAAGTTTGCTGGTTAATCTTGAGATGAAGATTTTTACAAATGACTTATGTAAATGATTAACTATGTAGTTTATAAAAAAATAAAGTTAAAAAAAAAATTAATAAAAAATAAGAAGGTTATATATTAAGTATTAAAAAGAGTGACATAAAAAAGATGAAGGAGATTGAATTTTTCTTCAGAGGTTAATCCTTGGGATGAATATCAGAGGAAATTTGTTTCTGTCAGCACGTGAGTATAAAAAGTCACTGTATAAATTCAGATAGCTAAACGATATAGATAAAGTATTTTATAAAAAATTTGAAAAAAAAAAAAAAAAAAAACAAATCGTTTAAATTAATATCAATTTTATAAAAAAAAAAAAAATAATAAATCTTTTAAATCTTGTCATTCAAATAAAAATATAAAATATATATTTAATTACAAAAAAAGAAAAATTTTATAAATTAAAATTAATTATTTACATAAAAATTGAATTAATTAAATAAAACTTTTTTTTTTTTTTAATTAAATAAATCCATCAAAATAAATTTATAAATTAGTTACATTTGTTTTTATTTTTAAATAATTTTACTATTTATTTTTTGTGGCTCACTTGTAAAATATGTCATAAATAAATGTAAAATCATAAATCATTTTACTTAACGATCACAGGGAGTTAGTGTACTATATATATTCCTACTGTAAAAAATTTTAAATATATTAATGTGTAAATAGATTGATGTGTTTTAGGGTTGTTGTAATGAACCACTGTCATTTACATTTACAATAAAAAATTTAAAAAAACAAGTATGTTAACTTAAAATTAATACACAATTCAAAAAAATATTTGCATCTATTTCCAACATTAATATAAACATAAATAAATAGTTAAAAAATATTACAGTAACTTTATTAATTGTTAAAAATAAAATTTTGTTTTTGTGAATATTTTTTATCTACTTTGTTGACAAATTATCGTAGTCATTAATTACAATCAACAACAATTTTATAATAATAAAAATAAATAAATAGCTCATAGATCATGTGAGATGATAAAAAAAAATATTGAAATTATATTGAGATGTAAATATATATCGATAAATCAATTGGTAATTTTTTGATGTTCTATGATAAACATGAATAACTTTTTTGATAAATATTATTATTGATAATTTAAATGTTGTTCAATCAAGTGTCTGTCATTGTAACTTTAATTATGTATCCTTCAGTAAATTTATAATTAAATTTAAATCTTCTTTGTAAAATGAAATAAAATAAGTGTAGAATTCATAGATGTATTACCCTTGTTGAAAATTTATCCTGAGGCTCCAATCAAGGTGGTATTCAATGTGCTTGTTATGTCTATTACTACCATTCACTATTTTCCCTTCTGTCTATATTTATATCCAACTAGTGAATATATATATTTTTTTACACATCGATAACTTCATTATCATGTATACATAAAAATACTGCATGTATATAAATATTTATTTTATTATTTAATATTGTATTTGATAAACAAATATCAATTCAAAATATAAATCATCAATGAATTATTTGATATATCTGTGATTTTTTTGTGATTAATTTTAAATTTTTTAAATAATTTTTTTTTCTTTTAATTTAATTTTTATTTTAAATGTAATTTTTTTATAAACAGAATAATTTATAAAATATATTATGATGGTATTGAAATTTGATAGTGTTGAATTGATACAATCGTTGAATTTAGAACATTGATTTTACAAATGTGATATGAATTTGTAAAGAGGGTTCATATCATAGTCATACATCAAACAGATGTCAATGTAAATTTTAAATATTGGGAATATATATTTGAGTATTAATCAATTATATTTGTAAAAAAATTTTATATTTTTCAATTGATTTATTAAATAATACAATTTTTTATTTTTTAAATTTTTATTATTTTATATGAAGCATGTTTTTTACATGTCGTCAATGAATTGGCATTGAGTGGTATATCTATATTTATATGATGTTTGAAGCAGAAAGAAGGGTAATTTGATAGACACCAAAAATGGATGACCACTGTTGTCAATCCAGTGCGTATATTCTGACAGATGCAATAATTTTAAAATGTCATACGATGATTTTTTTGAAATTTTTTTTTTTTATTTTTTCAAGTATAAATAAAATTTAAAAACAAAAAAAAAATAAATAATAATAAAAAACATGTAAAGAATATTTCATATGCATGATTTCATTCTACACTGAAAATAATAAAAATAATTTTTATAATTATTTTTAAATAATATTTGATTCAAACTTTGATATATATTTTGAATGAATTCATTTAAAAAATATTAATCACTTTTAAGTATTTTTTAATTAAATACGATTGAAATAAAAAATAAATATAAAAAAAAAAAAAAAACAGTGGAATTAAATTAAAAAACATAAATTGATTTAAAATTATTATTCGATTTTATTTTAGAAACTTGATACGGTCAGATAGTCAAACTTTTTTTTATATAAATTTTATTTTTTATTTCAACATTTTATATATATATTCATGTTAAAATTCACCCTAATAATGGGGTGTAAGCACACCCTATAGTGGTTGTCGTCATTTTAGTCGTATAAAATTCGTAGTTGTCTGTAGTAGTACTCCCGGGGGCTAGGGAGTGCCAGGATAATTTTGTTTTAGTTTCGCATTACATTTCGATAGACGTTGAAAGACTGTAGAAAAAAAAAAAATATATATATAAAAATAAAAAATATAGGGGATTGAGATAAAAAGTCTAGATGTTATAGAAGACCAGTTTTAGTCTTGTACACCCCCTTGTACATTTTACATATATATTTTCTCTCATAATATACATAAGAAAACTCAAACAGTATTTCATTTTCTTCGTCACTTGAACTTGTTGAAAAGTCTCATCTACTTGTTTAACATGTATATATATGTATTACCAATACTATTATTTAAACTTAACTATTCACAAGCCCAAATTTACCTTAAGGCAACTCACGAATGAAGTTGAGTAAAAATAAAAATTTGACTAATGCAATCTTAAATGCTAAGAAGCCACTCAATGTACGTTTTCCTTTTGCTATTGTAAAATCTATTACCTTTATTTTTACTTCAACCCCTCTGTTTTGTAATTTACTTTTATTTTATTTTATTTTATTTTTTTTTTGACATCTAAAACATTAAGTATTTTTTTTTATTCTCATTCTCATTGTCGATCTAATGAAAGAATAATAAATTGTATTTAATTTCATTGAGCCAAATGTAAATCAATTATTTTATTTATTTTTTTATTTTTTAAATGTGTCAATAATTTTATATATTTTATTATTTTTTAGACAAAATTTTTTGTTTTAATTTATGTACTTTTATGAAAAATTCTTTTGATTAAAGCCGTCTGCAATCTTGAGATTTTATCAAAACTCAACGGGAGACTCGTCCACTATTTATTTTTCTATAAATTTTATTTTTTATTCAGATTTAAATCTACTTTAATTTTAAATATTTTTATAAATTTTAATTTATTTTTTTTACCTTTAAATTTATAAATATTATAAAAATAAATATTATTTTTGTAATTTATTTAATTATAATTATGTATTTTAAATATAAATTTTTTTTTAAATTTAATTTTATAAAAAAAATTTGTTATTTCTTTTTGAGTTATGATTATTAAAAAAAATATATTTTTTTATTATTATAATTATACATAATATGTATTTTTTAAGAAAATTATTTGTTATTATTCTGAGACAAGTTGGCAATATACAAAAAAATAAAAAATTGAAAATGAATTTGAGATTATAATGAAGCATCAAGACTGATTTACAATGTTCAACAAATTTGTCAAGGTAGTCCGTTTGCATTTTAATTACAAAAATATCTTCCCCTTTTTCTGAAACGTGATCCTATTTTTTTTTTCTTATAATTTTATTTTCTTATCGCAATCTCAGTGAGAAACGGGATTATTCATTTCCCTTGGTGATGTTGATATCTATTGTCAAGTGTCATAAAAAGATATTTCAATGCAAATTATACTCAAGTGTTATTATTTTCAGTATATCATTTTTTTATTTTATATAAATTTATTAATATTTTATTATTAATCTCAAGAGTATTATATTAATTCTACTTTACAATATTGCATCTCAAAAAAAAAATACATTTAAAAAAAGATGTGATTGTAGATTTGAAAAAGATATAAAAGTATCCATTGAAAAATTTTTTAAAAAATAAATTACTTATTTTTTCAGTTAACATTTTGTATTTAAACTTCATTTTATGTTGACTTTTTTATTTTCATTTAAATAATCAAGGTAAAAGTCTCAACTGAAGCGTTAATCTTTACGTCTGACTAAAACTGACTTGTACTACTTGTTTTCTCATTGAAATACTATTTTTTTTTTTGTTTCTATTTATTTTTTCTGTCTCAAGTATTTTACTCAACTTTGTATTCATTTTTTTGCATTAATATTTTAATTCATTGAAATATCTTTAAGTTAAATACTTGTAGAAACTTCATGTCTCATTTTACAGTATTTAAATGAAATTTTTTTCTTAAATAAAAAAAAACCAAGAAAATATACACCAGTTTCTTTAACGTTTAAATATTTTTGTTGTTGTCATTTTATTATTGCACAAATTCTACGAGCTTTACCATGTAATCCCAGCTGTGTGGCACGTATGTGAGTCATACGCAGAAAATTTATGAGACCCTCGTTGAAATAATCCACAGGATTATCCATCTATCTTTGTTTTTTTTTTTTTTTATATTTTTTCTCCCATTTTTCACCCTCTATACTCAACAGTGAATCCATGCATCGTTATGAAAGTCATATAAAATTTTTTTTTTATTTTAAATTGCATACACAATCTTCTGTATGTATAGATTTTTTATATACCGATTATTGGTTATTCGTAAAGTAGCATGACGTTAGACACCCTATCATTTAATTATACGCATGATTAATCGGCTTTATTTTGTTCATAAATGTCACTCTCACACGTGGCTCAATACATTTTTTATATGCATCAATCATTTAATGTAATTATCATACATACAATAATGTACCTGTAATATTATAATTTAAAAAAAAACAAAAAATTATTTAATTATATTTTATCAAAGCGATAGAGAAAAAATTCAACCAATCATTTTTCATTTTATCTTTATATAAGACGTTGTGACGATTGAGTATATGAATAAAGTTATCGTCTATAAAATCTTCCAATAGATAAAATGAAATATCATATTTTTCATGACAATATAATATATAATAAATAAAAAAATATTATATCCAAATTTATATATATATATCTATTCTTATACATATGATGGTGTGAATAAGTGAATGAGATGTATTATTTTTGTTGCAGTTGCAGTTGCAAAGGCATACACACATCGGTGAATAAACAAGTGTCTCATGGGTGATATTATTCCCAAGATATATACAATACAAACCAAAGGCTGCATTATATTCCCATGTGAATGACGCATAAGGATAGTCTGCATAACTGCAGTCCCCAATGCGATTTATTTACATGAAAAAAAAATAAATATTACGACCAATTCGAACTGTGATCGTCCATCACTTTGTACCAACTATACAACTACTGTTGAATAATTTTTTCAATAATATTTTTTATTTTTTAATAATAAAAATATATAAATTTTAATTAAAATTAATAATTTATATTTTATTTTATTTTATTTTATTTAATAAATTTGTATATTTATATTTTATAAGTTTAAAACTTTTTTATACCAAACATTTGTTTCATACAATATATTTTTTTATTGCTGGTATAATACTTTATTTTATTTATACGACAAAAAATATATATAAATGTAGATCAAGCAACGCAATGATAAAATAAAATAAAATAAAATAAAATAAAATAAAATAAACAGTAGTTTGAGGTAAACAAAAAAAAGTTGGAACAAATAGACACAAAGCGTTTGTAAGAAGATTTAGATGAAGAACTGGAAGGATTGGAGTTTATTATTTGAAAAAATAAAAAAAATATATAAAAACAGGTAATAAAAGTACAAAATAAATCATTCAGACTATTTTTATAATTTTTTTTTGTTGAAATATAATAAATGTCTTGCAATAAATAGAAATACAATAATATATTTTTTTTAAATAAAATATATAAAATGTTAATAATCTTCAGAGAATAGATACTTGAATTGTACATTGGAATGTTTTCATAGATAAATTCTATTGTTGAACAATAAGCTGTTTAAATTTTTTATTTTGAATCAACATTTCATGAAAATCAAGAGGCTGATGAGTCAACGGCATCAATGGCAAAATGTCAATCAGCTTCAGAATCAAAAAATAATTTACCAATCATAAAGCCATTGATGAAATAAATCATTTTTATAAATTGTTATAATTATTTAAGCATAATAAAACATTGTTTTATCAAACACAAGATATGTATAACAAAATATATTTTGTAGTTTATCTATTTTTGTTGATAATCATGAGAGAAAAAGGGTTCGTTGTACAATCAAACAATCGTGCGTAATAAATATACATATTTACATATAGATACAACAAAACATTGAACTAAATTCTATGTTTGTTGTATATGTATATCAGTTTGTGTGGTTTAATTAGATTATCTTGACACATCAAGCCACCCATCAGCAACCACCTCGAACCCTTTGTAAATTGTATACATCGTGTGTTGCACTATATGCATTCATAGTGCAATACAAGTTGACAAATTTAAACTGACAGATAAATTTTAACAATTCATGAGTATCAAACTGACCAACCATGAATAATTTTATATTTTATTAATTTTTATTTTTACTTTATTATTATTTTAAAATAAAACAAGTAAAAAACCTATAATTTTTTCAGAGATATTGCTCTTTAATTTCATTCAAATATCATTTTTAATAATTTAAAATATAAATTATTAATTTGTTTATAAATATATAATTTTTTTATATATTTTACTTAATTTTATATAAATTTTTATATATATTTTTTTTTTGATATTAAATTGGGTAAAATAATTTTCATCATTTGAATGATAGTTTTTTGAATAAGAGGATCCAACATGTATAATAATCATAATAAAAATATCCCCATAAACAAGAAAAGGGAAGAAAAAAAAAAAAAAAAATGTTAGAAATGTTTTTGAAGAAGAGGGTATAAAGATAAGTACGTGTATACAAGAGTATTATTTTATTTTAGAATATGAAGACCATGGAGTAAGTAATCCAACGTCTTTTCAATCTTCCATTTGATAAAACATGCGTATTTCAAATATATATATATTATTAAGGGCGAATAACTGTAAGGGAAATCCCTCAAGACAACCCTCGAAATACACATTTGTATTCCCGCGATACTTTGTCTTTCTTGTCTTCATCCAAATATTCAACATACCATTTTCATTCAAACCCACAAATGCCATTTTCTATGACTAAAAATAAAATTCACTTTCAACTTTATTTAAAAGAAAAATTTATAAAATCACAAATATATAAATTTAACACAAAATAATAATCATAAAATTTATTATTTTATTGTAGAAATAAATAATAAAAATATTTCACTTTTATAAATTGAAAATTGAAATAAATATTCAACTATATCATCAACACTTTGACTTTTTTTATTATATTTTTTAATAAATGAAAAAATTTTAAAATTCAATTTTTTAAATTAAAAATATTCATTTTTTATATTTTAATTTTTTTAAAAATGTATAATTAATTAGAAAGAATTTTTTATTAATTTTAATTGAAAACACTTGAAGATTATTTTCGTATAATAATTTTATTTTTTGTAAAATATAAATTCAATTTTCTAATTTATAAATGATTATGTTGGCTTAGCAAAAATATTTTTATGCAATTTTTTGTGTGATTTATCAGCACACATGAAAATATATTGAAGTATATTGAAAATAAATAAATTTAGATGGTTTGTCAAGTGATTTACATTGCCAGGAAGTTTTATAAGATTTATAGCTTGGTCTACCTAACAAAAAAAAAAAAAAATTTATCGTTTATCAATAAGGTAAAATTGTTAGTGGTTACATGTAAAAAATTCTCAGTTATTTTTATTTTTTCATTTTGTAAATAAAATAATAATATATAATAAAAAATTGTCATAAAAAATTGGAATAATTTTATTACAATTTGAAATAATCGTTTTTGTCTGTATAAAAGTGGAAAATTGTGTTTAAAAAATTCTTTTTATAGCCAATAAAATTTGTGGATGTGTTATTTTTTTTTTAGTGTACCCCGTTTTTTTTTTATTGTATTATATTGTTAAATTATTTTATTTCAAATGAGCATCGATTATTGTATAGGTCACGCGACATATAGTACACTAATTTTATTTTTTTAACGCCTAGTTTTTTTTTTATCAAATCGATGGTCGACAAAATAAAGGTCACTGTGAATATATAAATTCAATCGAGATATATTTTTGTATTTTATTCTTTTTTTTTCTCTTCTTTTTATGTACAATATGTTCTTATTTGACTGACCTGAATTTGACGAATATATTTTGTTCAATTGACAACCGAGTTACTTGATAAAAAGAAAAATAATATAACCAATTTTGAACTTTTTTTTATTTTATATTATTTAAAATTATTTATTCAATACTTTTTATTTTTTATAAATATTATTTACTGTATAAATTCATAAGGCTTTTTTTGTTTGTAAAAAAAAAAGTGACGAAAGTTTTATTTTATTTTTCAAATGTCGTTGTTTTTATAAAATATATATGTTTCATTTTTTTTTTTATTTATTTTGTTATTTTGATATGCAGTATCTACTGTTGAAATGAAAAAAAAAAATTACAAAAATACATCACGAACAAATAAAATATACGACTGATTGAACAAAAAAAAAAAAATATATAAAATTGAAAATCTATTGCCTGAAGGTTTCCATTGATGATTTCAATATATGATTTAAAAATTTGGTAGTTCAAACAGGACTTCAGTCCATACCAAGATCACTCTTAGTCTTGTCTTGAAAGCCAAGCCAAGACCAAGGTAAGACTGGGATCAGTTTTAGCATATTTAGTTTTGGGTGAAGCCCGACAGGCCAGAGTCAGTGTTGTAAAATGAGAGCATTTTGGTCGATAATAATTTTTCTAAGTTAAAATTACATCATATTATGATTAAATTGAGTTAACAACAATGAAAGACGTTGTTTACAATCATTGAATAGATTGTTTCTATTTATTTTGAAATTTTATGAGACGTTGACGCTAACTTTTACCTCCGACTTAGAGTCATCTTTCAGTAAAAAAGGCGTTTTGGTTAAAATAAATTTTTCTAGATTAAAATTCATCAAGATTATGATTGAATTGTGTTAACAACAATGAAAGACGTTGTTTCCAATCATAAAATAAATTGTTTCTATTCATTTTGAAATTTTATGAGACTTTGCCGCTAACTTTTACCTCCGACTTAGAGTCATCTTTCAGAAAAAAAGGCGTTCTGGTTAAAATAAATTTTTCTCGATTAAAATTTATTAATATTATGATTGAATTGTGTTAACAACAATGAAAGACGTTGTTTCTAATCATAAAATAAATTGTTTCTATTCATTTGGAAATTTTATTGGACTTTGAAGATAATTCTTACCTCCAGCTCAGAGTCAGTTTTGTAAAAATAAGACATTTTGGTTAAAATAAATTTTTCTGAGTTATAATTACAAAAGATTATAATTGAATTGAGTTAACAACAATGGAAGACGTTGTTTACAATCATTAAATAGATTGTTTCTATTTATTTTGAAATTTTATGGGACGTTGACGCTAACTTTTACCTCCGACTTAGTCATCTTTCAGTAAAAAGGGCGTTTTGGTTAAAATAAATTTTTCTAGATTAAAATTCATCAAGATTATGATTGAATTGAGTTAACATCAATGGAAGACGTTGTTTCCAATCATAAAATGAATTGTTTATATTCATTTTGAGATTTTATGAGACTTTAAAGATAACTTCTACCTCCGACTTACAGTCATCTTTGAGAAAACAAGGCATTTTAGTGAAAATAAATTTTTCTAAGTTGAAATTCATCAAGAATATGATTAAATTGTGTCCACAACAATGGAAGACGTTGTTTCCGATCATAAAATGATTTGTTTCTATTCATTTTAAAATTTTATTGGACTTTGATGCTAACTTTTACGTCCGACTTAGAGTCGTCTTGAAGAAAAAGGGGCGTTTTGGTTAAAATAAATTTTTCTAAGTTGAAATTTATCAAGATTATGATTGAATTGAGTTAACAACAATGGAAGACGTTGTTTCCAATCATAAAATGAATTGTTTATATTCATTTTGAAATTTTATGAGACTTTAAAGACAACTTCTACCTCCGACTCACAGTCATCTTTGAGAAAACAAGGCATTTTAGTGAAAATAAATTTTTCTAAGTTGAAATTCATCAAGAATATGATTAAATTGTGTCCACAACAATGGAAGACGTTGTTTCCGATCATAAAATGATTTGTTTCTATTCATTTTAAAATTTTATTGGACTTTGATGCTAACTTTTACCTCCGACTTAGAGCCGTCTTTCAGAAAAAAGGGCGTTTTGGTTAAAATAAATTTTTCTAGGTTGAAATTCATCAAGATTATGATTGAATTGAGTTAACAACAATGGAAGACGTTATTTACAATCTAAAAATGGATTGTTGCTATTCATTTTGAAATTTTATTGGACTTTGACGCAAACGTCAACATTCAAGCCAGAGTTTTTAAAACCAAGACAAGACCAAAACAAGACTGGGCTCTTGTTATATTTATATTTAGGTAAAGCCCTAAGTCTAAATTATTTATTGTATTTTTATTTTGTAAAATGATTTGATGACTTTACACAAGGAAGTACACATAAGTGTCGGTAAAGTTAAAACATAACACAGTAGCTAAGTTGTTTCAACCACGAATGAACGATACAATCCTTCAGGGCAAATACATCATGAAAACTAAAATTACATGGTTTCTTATCCTTTATATATTTACTTCTTCTTTGTTACTTTGTTTCTCCATTACTATCATCGTTTTGATCATCACATATTTACATTCCAAGAGCAGGTGAATATAATGCAACAGTAGCTGCATATATTTACACAAAAAAAAAATTTATTAATATACATTTTATTTCAATTGAACTTTATTAATAATAAAATACTCGATTATTTTTCAAATCATTCATAAAACAATTAATTTTATAATAAAAAAATCATAAAATATATTAAAAAAAAAAAAAACCAGACAATTCTTTTTCAATTTTTTTAAAAATAAAATAATTTATATAATCAATAATAATAATGAATCTCAATTATTTTTAAAATAACCTAATTGATTTGGAAATATTTAGATGAAATAATTAATAAATTATCGATGAAAATTATTTATATTATTTTTAGATGAAAAAAAAAATAACCATTTAAAATTGAATAATAAAATTTAATTATAAAATTGAAACCTTAATTTTATACATCATATTAAATGATAATAAAAATAATTTAAAATATATATAAAAATTGGAAATATATTTTGATTGTGGTAAATCTATTATTTAATCGATAAATCGAAATTACTGGCATATGGTTTTCAAATGGTGCCATAATCATTGTGTCTATATATATACAAATGTTTTATAATATATATATTTTTAAGTGTATACGTAATAAATGTTATATATTGTGTATTTATATATAGATAGACAAACAAGACACAAAATTAATACACAAAACTACCATATGCCATACACCAGGGCGCGAATCTAATCGCATTACGATGGTGCCATCGTAAATGTGCGTTGCATCGTTAAGCTTGCATTTACAGTTATACCAAAGAGTCACATTTATATTTATTTTTTATTTTAATAATTTTTTTTTTTACATTTAGCCTCAATGTACATATTGCAAATATAACCCAGACTTGTGTATATATATTCATCTGCTTGCCAAGATGATTATTCTTGACTTGAAATTTCGAGAATTATTTTCATACAATTTCATGAATAATTAAATCATATATATTTATAATTATTTAAATAAATTATTTAAGTAAATCAGATAAATTTTTTAAATATATAAAAATAAATTATCGATTAAATAAATAATATTATTAAAAATAATTGTCTGGAATAAATTTTAACAATTAAAATTTAAAATTAATTACATAAAAATTTTTTATATATTTTAAAATGTAAATTATATCAAAAATAAAATTAGTCATTGTCAATTAATTATTGAATATATTTAAATGTAAAATATATATTCTATTAATAATAATAATTTAATTTATAAATAATCTGATAATTCATGCAAATTAAAAAAATAAAAATGTAAATATGTAAATTTTTCATTATATAAAATTAAGTCTTTTAAATAATTTTTTTAATATTGACATTGTAAAATAAGTGTGAAATAAGATTTAAAATATATATATATATAAATGTATTATTTTTTTTTATTTATAACGGTCTTTGGTGACTAACAAACACGCACTTTTCATGATGATGAACACGCAAGTATATAAAACCACCTGGCAATTTATTGCAATCAGTGTCACTTTTTTTTTAAATTTCATTTATTTATTTCAGTGCGAGTTACGCGTGTGTCGTCTTGGTTATAATCAAGGTAAAATTAAAAATAAAAACATACATATTTTTTCTGAATGACTCTTGAAACTTGTGACTAAGAGGAATTTTCAACTTGTGAAAAAATATATTTCAAATGACACAAAAACAACTGAGGTAAAAAATCCTTAAGTCTTATTTTTTCTATGCAAAATATAACGAACGTAATTATAAACTTATAAATTCACTCTATCATTTTCCATGTCATCCATATAAAAATTACTGAACGTGACAAGATTATTCATGATAAAAAAAATAATTAAATATTTTATAATTATAAATCTAAAATGACAAATATTATGAATATTATTTAGACGTATTTAAATATAGAATTGGTTTTTCAAGTGACATGATTTGAGTACAGGTTTATTATAGGCATGCTTTGTGTTATAATTGCTTTGGGTATTCAGTGTGTTGTTGTTGTTGTTGTACCTCTCTTACGAAGGTAGTATTGCACATAACCAAGTCAATTCTATGCTTGACATGAATCACATCCTTTGGTGCACTATTCAATTGCTTGAAAACATAGGTACATAGGTGACACACTGGGTGTGCTTTCCTCGAAGCTGGTAGCGACATTATTCCAACAAATTTTCCAATATATATATATTAATCCTTTGAAAATTTAATCAACAATATATTGATTCATTTATATATAAATTTTAATAAATTAATTATAAATATAAAAATTCATTTGAAAATTAAAATAAATATGTATTTTTTTTTTGGAAATATTTATAGAGCTTTTACAGTAATTTTTTTATTATTATTAAAATATATATGAAATTGATAATTCATATTGACAGGAGATAATGCAATAGGGTGAAAATTCTCTTGGGAAATTGTTTGGGAAATATTATATACACAAAATATTGATATATATTTTTCAATGTTTAAAATTCTCATAAAAAAAAAAAAAATAGGACACAGAGTATACCGGAAGAAAGAGGAAATCAAAACGCTTTTACCTGTTTCCGTTTTTAGACAAGTGACATTTTATATTTCTTAAAAAAAAATATGATACAAATATATTTAAAAGTTTTTACTGATATAAAAAAAAAAAATATATTTTTACTGTGATATTTCCGACAATATACTGTCTGATATTTTATAAAAATAAATAAAATAAATTTAATATTTAATATTAATTATTATTTGCTAAATAAAATCAAATTGAAATATTTATTAAATATTTTAATTATAAATTTATAATTTTAGTTTATTATAATACGATGATAAAATTTAAACTGTAAATTAAATTTACAATAAGCGTTTTGCTCTTCCATCACCTTCTTAAACCTAAAATTAATTAGAAGTAGCAATTTAGTATTAACATTATACCGCGTGCAGAAAATCAAGTTCAGTTACAAAGTTGGTGGTAAATCTCACTTGATTCTCAAAATATCGTACATATAATTTGGCTTATTATAAAAGCAAAAGAGATTATATATGAAAAAATAAACAAGCAAAGTATATAAAAGGGAGTTAATATCTTGTTGAAATTTTCAAAACTAATATTATAATATTTGTATGTGTTATTATCATGATAAGAAAATGAACAAATATGTAAAAGAAAATTGTTTGTTTAACAAGTCAAACATCCTGTAAAGTGCAATTCTCTTCATATAATATTTTGCCAATCATCAGAATATATATTCAAGTGTAGATAAGATATCCTCTTGTTTAAAGATACCAGGTTAAACATACATACTCAATTGAGTTTGTGTATGGGGATGATAGTTTGTTGATATGGATCATCATGTAGGTATATGATTAAAGAACCAAGATTATACCATAAGCTCAAGTCATTATATACAATCAATTGTTGAGGAATGTTCAAGTGGTATGTGAAATTTTCAAGTACCATTTTGGTTTCGTGTTGGGTTTCATAGTTAACCACATCATATGCCAAACCAACGAGGGATGACTTTGATCAGGATGATAAATTTACAATTTTAATCAATTTATATTAAATCATTATTAACAATTTTTAAATTAAATAACAAATATTAATATTGAATTGAAAATTATTTAGAATTTTTTTTTCTTTTTATATTTTTACATTTATTGAATGAGTTTGTGAGAAAAAATAATATTAAATTCAGGGTTGAAAGCGTGATGATCGTTGATCGTGAAGAGTTAAATAAAAAAAAATTTAAAAATGGAAAAAAATAAATAAAATAAATTTCAATGAAAAAGTTCGCACGAACGGTGCTATAATCTCAATGCATTACGGATCTTATTGTACGATATACGTTGACTGCACACGAGTTCGTCCATCTGTAAATCCATTTCTCAAACCGCATTTGAAACTACATATATATATCGAATATAAAATGAAAAAATAATATATAGATTCGTTTATGATTCTCACGATTTTCGTGATACATAAAAATATATAAAAATATGTTAAAATATTTAATAAATATAAAAATTATTTACATTAACAATATTTATTTGATTTTTTTTCAAAAATAATATTTTAATATTTTATTTTAAGATACCAAGATGAATATATATATATTTTGAATCATTGACTTGTAAATAAGTCAAGTGGTTCTTTGAAATAAAATAGAATACATCAACTTCCGGTATAAAAATAAAATAATAAAATAAAAAAAAATTACTGTACAAGTGTCTATTGGAATTTCATACACAAAATTGATGTTGAAAAAATTTTTTGAACCATAAATTCATGTTCAAAAGATTTCAAGTAAACTTTACATTAATTTTTTTTTTTTTTTTTTTTTTACGTATATAAATAATGATACCAAAAGAATTTTTATCTGGTTTTTCAGTATATTTTGTTTTTTGTCTTTTTACATCCTAATGATCCTCTTCCATTTTTATCCAACAAATTTTTTTTTCTTTTTTTCATGCTTTTTCACATGATAGTTATCTTTTTTTCTTTCATATTTTTTTTTATTTATTTTTTATTTTCCTAATCCCTTGAGTAAAAATCTTTCTAGTCTCTTTCTGTGTTCATGAACGAGTCAAAATATATGTATATATCAACTATGTCACGTCAGTTTTGGCTCACTTGCTTTGTTACCTGAGCTATAGACATTTACTCTCTTGACGTGAATTTTTTTTAATGAGATTCTTAAAATACATATACACACTTCATGACAGACAATGTTCACTTTATATTTGACGTTCATTTTATATTATTAAAATTGCATTAATATATTTTTTCTTTGTTTTGAATTATTTAATTTTTTAAATTTATAAATAAAATTTTATTTTTGTTTAAAAATTATTCAAGTATTTATTATTTATTCATGTCAATTATATCAATTGTAAATAATTCATCAATATTTATTTTTTAACCAGATAATATATAATTAATAAATTTTTCATTTAAAAAAAAAAAGGATAAATATAATCGACTAAAAATAAATAACTTTTGCAATTTTATTTTATTAATTTCGTATTGAAAATTTATCATTTTGGCAGTTTAAATATTAATAAATGGTATATATTAAAATTGCCAATGAAATAATTATTCAAAACTTATCAAACTGTTTTAATATTGATAAAATTAATTAATCATTTTACCTTAAACATGTTTAAACTGGTGAAATATATATAAAGTAACATTGAAATATTTTTATTCAATATTTAACTTTTCAATTTTTATATAATAATAAGGATAAATTATTTAAATATACTTGGTATTTTTATAATTTAATAATCTTGTTAGAGAATTGAAAAAAAAATTCAACTTAACGTATCAATTTTTATCGAAGATTTTTAACATTTTACTGTGAAGATTATGTTTTTTTTTTTTCATTTTTTTATTTTGTAAACTATTGGAGAATAAATGCCTCAACAGCATCAGCGTTCTTTATAAAATCCAATAGATAAAGCAGCTTATTACTTTAAAAGTTATACGATATTTGTATTCTAACAAAAAAAAATAAGAAAAAAAAATTAAATTAGGCTAACGATTCAGTGAAGAAGATATTCCAAGAATTTTTTTATGCTCAATGACGTCATTGTTAAACTAGCATCCAACAGTGCGAAAAAATAAATTTATCTGATCATCATTGCAAACGAGAAGATGACTTTTAATATTATTTTTTTTACTTGTTATTTTAAAGTATCCTAAGGTGTATCTATAAAATAAAATATATAATAAATGTTCAATAATTACTTGCAATATTAATTTAAAAAATTAAAAAATATTACAATTAAAATACAATATAAATTTTATAAGCAATTAAAATGATCAAAAGACCAAAGAAATACGAAGATATAATAATAATTGTTCAGATTGTTTGATAATTATTAAAATAAAAAAAAAAATAATATTTTTTAAATGTCGATGATGCTGGTACCCACCAGTTTTAGTTGATATAAATCTCAATTTTTTTTTTTTTTAATTATTTTTTACTGTTAATTGTAAATGCAAAGAAATTATCTGTATTAGACAGACAAACAGAGAGAAATCTTTTTCTTTTGTTCAATATATCAAAATATAGGTCAATGAAATGCCATTTGTTATTTTTTTTTTTTAATTGAAAATATATAAAGAACCCCTATATGAATACTGAAAATATCAAAAAGATTAATTTTTAATTATTTTTTTATTTTTTTAATTAAAACAAAAAATACTTTTATAATTTATCGTTATTTGTTTCAATAGTTTTTCGATTATGTACTTGACATATTTTGTTTTTTTTAAGTATTTATTAAAGTTAGAAAAATAATATATCTTTTTAATTGATATAAAAATTCAAAGTGTGTTTCGGCAAAGTGCAATTGACATCAAAACATTTGCAGATGTAACTATTAAACATTTCAAAGTTTATGATGTTTAAATATATTTGTTAATATCACATGTCATTAATAGTTAAATCATATAACATTTCATATAGATTCAGTAAATACATTTCTCTGTGATTATATTTATATATATATTAAAATTTTCATCTCTGATTTTGTATATTTGAGCTCAAAGGAGGAACCAAAATAATCAAAACTGTAAATCGTTTGATGATTAAAATACAACTTTATGATGATATTGAAAAATAAAAATATATTTATCATTGAATTGATATATTTTTAAACTTATTATTAATATTATTGTTTAATTATTAATAACAATCATCCAGCCAAACTAATAATAAGCTCAATTTGAAATTATTCAAATCAAGAGGCACGGTAGTGCTTCGTGTCAAGTATGAGAAAAAAAATATATTCAATTAGAAAAACAAATGAAAGTGAAAAGGCACTACCGAGACTAATATACACAAAATAGAGGTAACCTTTGTCTTTGCTAAAATTAAATTGACTAATTTAAATATTATAAATTATCAATATCAAAATTTCATTCAGTGTAATCCCATAAATTAATATCAAGCTTTTTAATAAAAAAAAAAATTAAATTTTTTACTTGTATAAAATTTTACTTGTTTTTTTGCGTTAATTATTAATTAATTAATGTAATTGTTCATTATTTTATTATATAATAAAATATTAATATATATTCTTCAAATATTAAGTATTGTTTAAAATAAAAAAATAAAATAACAAAAATAAAATAAGAAAAATAAATTTATAAAATGATGGCCATTTTGAGCAATTCGAGTTTAAAATTGAATGGAAAAAAACAGCCGATTCTACCAGGCGAACAGAATAAGTGAGGAGTAACTAACTGTAAATTCAATTTCAAAGATGGCCAAGCTCAAAATGGCCATTTTATAAATTTATTTTTGTTATTTTATTTTTTTATTTTAAACAATACTTGATATTTTAAGAATATATATTTTTATTTTATATAATAAAATGACAGATAATTATATTAATTAAATAATAGTAAATAAAATAATATTAAAATAAGTGAAAATTAAATATTTATTTGTATTTAATGTGTATGTTCATTGTCAGTTATTTACTTATTTTTTTTATTTAATTTTTTTATCTAAACAATACTTGATATTTTGAGAATCTATACTCTTGTTTTATAAAATAAGTTGATAGATAATTACATTAATTAATTAATAATTAATGAAATAATAATAAATAATGAAAAATGCAATATTTTGATACATTAAAAGTGTATATGCATTGTCACTTATTTATTTATTTTTGTTTTTTTATTTTTCTATTTAAATCAATACTTCATATTTTAAAAAAATATATTATTATTTTATTATTATAATAAAATGATGAATAATCACATTAATTAATCAATAATTAATAAAATAATGATAAATATTGGAAAATAAAATATTTATTTGCATTAAAAGTGTATATTTAATACACTTTTTGTCAATTTTTTAATTTTTTTATTATTAAAAATAAATTTTGAGGATAAATATTAAGAAATAATTAAGAAGCTGAAAAACAATAATTAACTTGGGTATCATCAAGACTTTGTACAATATATTTTTGATAATTTATTTTGTTGTATTAAATAATTATTAATTAATTGTATTAAAGTGTAAAAAAATTATAAGACAGACAATAATAAATATACAATTTTAATACAAATATATATTTAATTTTCAAGTTTTTTATTATAATATAATTATTTTATTTGTCATCAATTAATTAATGTAATTATGCATTATTTTATTATATTATAAAATGATAATATATATTATTAAAATATCAAGTATTGTTTAAAATAAAAAAAAAAAATAACAAAAATAAATTTATAAAATGGTCATTTTGAGCTATTCGGGTTTAAAATTGGATGGAAAAAATCAGCCGATTCTACTAGGCGAATAGAATATGCGAGGAGTATTTACAGTTACTCCTCACTTATTCTGTTCGCCTGGTAGAATCGGCTGATTTTTTCCATTCACTTTCAAAGATGGATAGCTCAAAATGGCCATTTTATAAATTTATTTTTGTTATTTTATTTTTTTATTTTAAACAATACTTGATATTTTAATAATATATATTATTATTTTATATAATAAGATGATAGATAATTACATTAATTAATTAATAATTAATAAAATAATAATAAAATATATGAAAATTAAATATTTATTTGGATTTAAAGTGTATATTCATTGTCAGTTATTTATTTTATTTTGTTATTTAATTTTTTTATTTAAACAATAGTTAATATTTTGAGAATCTATACTATTGTTTTATAAAATAAATTGATAGATAATTACATTAATTAATTAATAATTAATAAAATAATGATAAATATTGGAAAATTAAATATTTATTTGCATTAAAAGTGTATATTTAATACACTTTTTGTCAATTTTATAATTTTTTTATTATTAAAAATAAATTTTGAG
Organism: Lysiphlebus fabarum; assembly: GCA_011426435.1. Taxonomy (NCBI): domain Eukaryota; kingdom Metazoa; phylum Arthropoda; class Insecta; order Hymenoptera; family Braconidae; genus Lysiphlebus; species Lysiphlebus fabarum. The sequence goes on from WSYQ01000108.1 coordinate 216,006, forward strand.
GATAAATATTAAGAAATAATTAAGAAGCTGAAAAACAATAATTAACTTGCGTATCATCAAGACTTTGTACAATATATTTTTGATAATTTATTTTGTTGTATTAAATAATTATTAAATAATTGTATTAATGTGTAAAAAAATTATAAAACAGACAATAATAAATATACAATTTTAATACAAATAAATATTTAATTTTCAAGTTTTTTATTATAATATAATTATTTTATTTATCACTAATTAATTAATGTAATTATGCATTATTTTATTATATTATAAAATGACAATATATATTATTAAAATATCAAGTATTGTTTAAAACAAAAAAATAAAATAACAAAAATAAATTTATAAAATGGCCGATAAGTGAGGAGTAACTGTAAATACTCCTCACTTATTCTATTCCCCTGGTAGAATCGGCTGAATTTTTTCAATAAATTTAAAACCCGAATTGCTCAAAATGACCATTTTATAAATATATTTTTGTTATTTTTTTTTTTCTGTTTTATTTTTTTGTTTTAAACAATAGTTGATATTTCAATAATATATATTATTATTATATCATATTATAATATAATGGATAAATACATTAATTACGTTATTTAATTAATAATAAATAAAATAATAACAAAATACTATTGAGAATCAAATATTCATTGTCAGTCTTATAATTTTTTTATTATTAAAAATAAATATTGAGAATAAAAATTAATTATAAATAAATAAACATAACAGTATTATAATTAAATTTAAAATATTCATTTCAACTTTTAATTATAATTTTGGAAATTTGATTCCGTTAATTTTACTTAATTAAACTAAAAATATTCCCAGAAATTTTTTTCATTTTTTTTTTTAAGTAGTATAAATTTGTTTTAGTCAGACAAATTTAAATATAAAATTTCAATTGACATTTATACAAAAATAAATTGTATAATCAATTGAAAATAATTACAATTGATTAATTATTTATTTAATTTTAAAATTAAATTATATATTATATAAATAAATATATTTATATTTTTAATTTTCATTAAATCTCAATTATATCATCACGTTATAAAAATAAATAAAAAAAAGACAAAAAAATATTTAAATTAAAAATAAAAAAAGTTTATATATTTAGTAATGCATATGGAATATTGATGTGGTAAATTTATATGGATTAATGAAGGTCTTTAGTTTGTATTGGTGGCAGTGTGCTAATTAATGGCAATTATCGGTGCCTCATCTGTTACGGCTATGCAATCTGTTCGGATACTATCGGCTGACTGGTCTTGGTAATTGCAATGAAGCTTCTGAATACGTGCTTATACATTCTATATGCATATGTGCATACGTGAATAAACACTATAAGAATTTTAGATGATCTCAAAAAAAAAAAAATAAATAAATAAATAACTAAAACATGTCACCAAAAAACATTAAATTCTTTTAAAATTAAATTTTAATTATCAATATTTTAATCAATTTTTTATTTAATTTTTACTCAAATATGTTTTTATTTTTAAATTCAAATATGAATTTGAATTATCTAATTAAAATTAAAAACCACATGTTTAAATTATTTATTAAATAAAATATAATTTATCAAATACTATCGTCATTTTATCAGTCAGCAGTTTTTTTTAATAATGAAAATAAAATAAGTCTAATCGAAAAAAAAAAGGAATAATCACATCAAGATTTTAAAAATACATTTTTAAAAAAATAGGAAAATCTTGTTATGCATCAATCTGCCAAGTAAAATCTAGAGAAAGTCTTAAAGTATAGACAAAAAAGGTTGTAAAAGTGGATATATGATAGAATCTGGTTAAAATAAAAAAATAAAAGATAAAAAAAATATATAAAAATGTAGACATTGGTCAAGTTTCTTTAAGGGCCATTGAGGGTTATATCTTTAAATAAAAAAAAAAACCTTTTTAACCCCTCAGGAAAAAGAGGATGATCCGCTTACTTTTATGCACACATGTAACTCCATCGGGAAATAAATATTTTGTAATTTTTTTTTTCAAATATATATATACAGTTTCACCGTTATGATAAACTTGATGTTACATTTAAACATTTTATATATAATCCTTCTCAAATTTCAACTGAGTAAAATAATTTTTTATAGTTTTTTTTTATGATTAACAGTTGAACACATGTTGCATTATATTAACTTGTAATTGAATCCAAAGATTTGTTTATTTAATGAATGATTTTATGTCTGTTATAAGTTGTTCTATATATTTTCAAAAAACAAAAAAAAATTAATAAAATTTATAATTTATAAATATAAAAAGTGTCATTTATATTTACTAAATTTTATTTGAAATAATAAATTAAATTGATAATTATTATTCATAAAATTGTTCAATTAGTAAAATAAATTTTAGTGAAAATAATTTTATATTAATTTAATAAATAAATGACTTTTATATTAGTAATTATTATTATTATTATTGATATTGTATTGAAAATGAAAAGTACTTTAGAGAGAGAGTAAAATTTGTTGCTAAAATTTTCATATAATTGTTCAAACGAGAGAATATTTTTGAGAGTAAATGGTTTTACCCTTTTCTCTTGATTCAAAATTTTATATATAAATGTGTATATTTATTTGTACGTGTGTCTATAATTGTGATATTGTATTTGCAATTGTGAATAAATTTAATTGAAGCATATTGAGAAACACACAACGAATATTTACACCAGACGTTTTCAATGATTGCTAATTGTAAAAATGTAAAGAAATTTTAAAAGCAAAATTGAATTTTATAACTTCAGTTATTGTTCACTTGATGAGGATATTATTCTGAATACTTATAAAAAAAAAATAATACAAATAAATTTATTTAAAAATTATTATTGTTTTTCATTATAATTCTCTCGAGATACCTATAAAATATCAAAAATTTAATAGTAAAAAAAAATTTTTTTTATAAATAAAAAAATATATTTAGATTGACAAATTAAATTCATGTTTTTTCATTCAAAAATTGTAAAAAAATAAAATAAATTTTCAGTCTATTGGAAAAATTGTCGGGTAAAATAACAACAGAAAATGAAAATAAATAAAAAAATATATATATATTTGTAAAAGTTAATAAAAGCAGTGATAAAAGTACGTACATATATAAAAGTTAAAAAAATTTGTCCCTTTGTTTTTCAATTGTATTGTTTTCTCTCTTTTTTTTTTCATTTTTTATTTGTTCTTTTAGGCTTGACGATTCATTTCTGTACAAATATTCAAAAAAAAAAGAGGGTAGAAATTTAAATTTGACAAAAAGACCAATCGACTCTGAGTGATTTGAACAAAAAATAATAAAAAAAATAAGGGTTGAAATAATACTTGTGTGTGTTTGTATGTGCAAGATACGTCTCACTAGTTTTTTTTAAAAAAAAAAAAAAAAAAAAACTTTTGGCATTTGCTCAATTCAATAACCAATTCCATTGGCTATAACTTTTTTATAAATTATCGTTTGTTTATTTCTGTCTTGAATCAATAAAATTTCAAAAATGAAGAAACCAAAATTCTTAAATTTTATCGACTGAAAAATAACACACTAATATTTTTTGATAGTTGAATTTTTATGATTAAATGAAATAAAACACATCATCATCATCATCACATGAGTCATAATTTCCATTCAATATAACAAGTTGCAATTTTAAAAAAATTATACATTATTATACATTTGAAGTTTATGAAGCAAGTAATAATGCATTGAATATTAATTATATTCATTTCCCTAGAATATAATCAAGTTTAACAAACTACTGTATATTGGAAAAAAATAAAATAAAATATTATATGTGATCTGAATGTAAAATTGAGTTGATAAATTATACCACTGAAAGTTGGTCTCATCCAGTCATGAAAAGTAGATTATTCATATCAAGTTAAAACACACATGCAAGATTTATTTAATTTCTATTTTTTAAATTATAATAATAAAAAAAAAAAGAGAAATTTATAAAAATATAAATTAATAATAATGAAGAAAAAATATTCATTATTTGTAAATAATATTTATTTTTCTATCTGCAATTTTTGAATAATTTATTTATCTTAAAACAAAAAAAATATTATTTATTTTTAGTTAAAAAAAAAGGATATTTAAAAAAATAAAATTATACTGAATTAATGGTAAAGTAACAATGAACATTGTCAAGATAAATAAATGAACAGTGACATGAAAAAATAAATAGAATTTTTTTATATTGAATGTATCTATTGACAATTGAACTGAGATAAATTTATCAATTGAATAATGAAAGATATTCTATTCAATCTATTTTTTACATCAATCAATTTTATTATTTTGTTGAAGGATTTTTTTAAAAGTATTTTCGTATATTGAATATCTTTTTTTAATTGTTAATTGATGAATTTATATTTAATCTAAATTTTAAAATACAAATTAAATTATTAAAATTTTTTATTTGTTTTGTATTATTTTGTTAATCATTTGCATGTGTACTTGAAAATAATTTAATATAAAATATTTAACAACTAATGTAGTTTTTAAATATAAAAATATCAAAAGAATTTACTGGAAAATTTTAACTGAAATATTTATTGTGAATTTTAAACTTTTCAGCCACCCAGGCTGTTGTCAAAACAGTATACATATTTTCTTGTATTTTATTTTTATTTATTTTTAAATATTTTTTTTATTTCATTTTTCTTTATGCATTTAAATTCTGTAAATATTCTTTACTTACCTCGTTAAATTTAAATTTTGTAATTCATAAAAAATTATTATTTCTTTCGAAACATGTTTCAGAGTAATTATAATATTCATTAGTTATTTTTTTATTTTTTATGAAACAAACCAATTGATACGTAATAATTATTTGAAAAGTATTTTTTTTTATTTTATTTTATTCATGTGAAATAATTTAAATTTACAAAGAATTTAATGTTTTCATTATTAAATTAATGGATTGTCAATTTTATAATAATGTTACACTCAATTTCAGACATTGAATTTTCATTTAATAAAATTAAATTTCAATCAGTTTTATCAAATGAACAATGCTATTTTAAAAAAATTAAAATAACAAAATGATTTCATTGTTTTTATTTAAAAAAAAATCATAATTAAAAATATTTCAACAATAAAAACTTCTTATTAATATATTTATTCATTTAATAATTTTTTATCAAAAAAATTTATCATTTTTTAGTAAAAATATAATTAATTATTTAAAAAAATACCCAAAGAATGTATGTCACAAATTAAAAATTTTAACGAATAATTACAATTAAAAAAGAAATAAAAAAAGAAATAATAATAATAATGATAAAAAATAAAAATAAAATTAATGAGTTTTACAGTATATAGAGACTGTTGCAGTATGTGTTTGTTGTAGCAGGTATGTAGTTAAGTCTTAACGCTTTATTTCAGGCCTGAGAGTCCAACGTGTGTGGTTACGACTATTCAGAATTTTAATTAGTAGAATTAGGCATGGCATTATGGACCCTAAATTTCTGTTAAATACAAGTAAAAAAAAAATTTAGACAAGGTAAAGAAAAATAAAAAAATAAAAAAAAGTAAATCATATATATTAATATAAGTAACAAAAAAATAAAAAATAATGAATAAAAATAAAATGTTGGAACCCACGCGTTCACCATTCCCTCAGTATGACACTAATTGTGTTTACGATCGTTGTCACAAGTAGCTGCTGTCGTCTTCAACCTCTTTTTTATCATTTTAACTTGTCTCTCTTACTCTCTTTTACTCTCTCTTTATCTCTGAACTTTTTTTTTATATTCAATTTTTTTTATCATAAAATGACAGAGAATAGAATCTCATACACTACCATTCAAGACATTGATATCATTTTTCATCAAAACATAAATAAAAAAAAATTAAAAAAATGATAAATAAAAAAAAATATATATATATATATATATAAACTGTAAAATATTGAAGTTTTTATTTTTTTTTATTTTTTAACATTACATCGACATATCTTAACCATCTGGATAAGGGTACATCGATTTTATATGTCACATCAGCAAAACAAAGACGTCAGGTAAAATGTTTCTCGATATATATTTTTTTAAAATATATAAAAAAAATTGAGTCTCGAAAAATATATATTTAAATTTATTCACTTTATGTCGATGGAATGCCAAGTATTCAAATATATAGTTTATATATTTTCATGAAAATGTCATTCATCATATAAAATTGATATATAAAATCACAATTGACTTGAATGATAATAGAAAAAAATTAATAAAAAAATATTTAATTTTCATTTGTTTGTTTAATTTATTTTAATTATAAATAATTTTTAAAAAAATTATAGAGAATTAATGATAATTTAATTTATGAAAAAAAAAATATATATATAATTTAATTTAATATGTATGAATTTAATGAAAATTGTTAGCTCACGTACAACAAGTTTCATTGCCAAGGTACTTGATATTTACCTTTGTACACATGTCATTAGCATCTCAAGTTTCACACTGACTTTGCCAATTGTCGTTCAAGCAATAATAAAAAATAATTTAAAATACAATTATATACCAATAGCCAAGTATATAAGTTAACCACAAACCCACTGTTAAAACCTCTTTGATATAATTAAATTAAAGACCAACTGGAGCACGATAAGCGTTTCACCATATCTGAATTTGTTACTTGCAACAAGCTTGTCAAAACAAATGCCAAAACCAACAAAATATATATATCCAACACCTTCAAAATTTACGAAAACTTATCATTAATATACTCTCTGGGTAAAATTACATTCGATATTAAAATACACACACGTTATTAATACAATAATAAATTAACAAAATAATCTAGATACTTGACATTTGAATTTTAAATATAAAAAACTTTATACTGATCATATTGATGAAGTTTAAATTTCAAAAAAACTTTAAATAAACAATTCACAAACAGATAAACATATTACTAAATATTTTAAATAATTTAAACTTTAAAATAACAACTTGTTTTGTCTACACAATTTAAAAACAATAAATACATTTTAAAAAATTTATTAATTTATTATTATATGATAATTAACACAATATTATTGCTTTAAAAATAAAATTAATTATCTGTAATAAATTAATTTAAATAAATTATTTAACAATACCGTATTACAAAGTTGTTTATGATTATGTGATATAAATTTAATGAAGAAATACAAACTGGCAAATATATATTATTGTAAATAGCAAACAAGAAAGAATTAAAGTTCAAATGATTAAGTGGATATATAAAATACATATAATGTTTTTAAATAAATGTTTCTGGACATTGAATGTAGAGATACTGATTAAGCAAGAATTTTACTTTATTACCATCCGGTTGTCGATCGAGACTTAATTTATAGTAACAGTCTTTCAAAGTATACATACATATGATATAAGTATGATAGAAAAATAAAATAAAAAAATTAAATTTTATAAAGAAACGGCGACACAACGACGGGCTGGAGACACATCAAGTTGTGCTATAGTTTGAAGTATTGATCATTATTGAAATACTATATAAGAATGGAAAGAATAAATATAAAAAAAAAAAAATGAAAAAATTGATAATAAAATATTTATAATGTATTGAAAAAAATTGGCATCGTTTCTAGTTGAATGAACGCTTACGGTTGAAAAATTTTTTGTTGAAAATTATGATAATGATAACACTTACTCTATATGTATATTCACAATTCATTATTATTGTAAATAAATTATTATTATGGTAGTTTAAAAGTATACTTGTGACATCAAAATTACTCACCTGTAACAAAAAATAAAAATACAATTTGATTAGAATAATTTTTATTAGTCTTGAAATATTTATTAATAATTAATTGCTTTTAAATTTTTATTATATAATTGTGATAAATTAATAAACAGGGTAAATTTGATATAAATAATTTGATGATGTTTATATTAATACAACTGTCATGTTTTAATAATGGCTTTTTGAACCTTCAAAAACCCACGTCATTGAAAAATATATATTTACATGTATTTTGATTATTTTTTACAACAAAAATAAACTTATTTTTGTTTTATTATTATAACAATTATTTTTTAAAGCCAAGAAGAATATGATATCTTGCTGAGATTAATGCCAATGAAAATAAAAAATTATTAAATAACACATGTATGAATTTGTGTGATGTATTACGAGGTTGTGAATTTTTGCGTGCATTTTAACTTGTAAATAACAAAAAAAAAAAAAATCATCAGCAAAAATAGAAATGAGCAAGTGTATATATATTTTTATGAATATTTTTATTCAAGTATCTACGTAGACATAAGTTAACTTCCTGTTTTTTAGCAAAGTGTTTCATCAATGACCTCACCAAGTGTTTCATGATAATAAAAAAAAAAAAACAGATAAATTGAATTTTATTTTTAAATATTATTTGTTAAAAAAAAAAAAAAACAAATTAAAAAATAATAAATATATATTTAACAGATAGTTTGTTTGTATATAATAATAAAATAATAATTCAAGTCTAAAAAAGATAGGGAGATGATCGTGTGAATGTTATTCAATATAAATACGTTGTTGAATTTCTATATGTGCAAGTTTGTTTCCCATGAATGATTGACTATTATTATATTTATACATCTACACATTGGTGACTTGAGGGGATAATATTATACGTGTCTTATCCATCAAATTTTAATGCCACTAATAGCATCTATCTACAAAGAAAAAATAAAATTCCAACACAAATAAAATATATATACATTTTTTTCCTCTTTTTTTTAATCCACAATATAAAAAAAAAAAAAAAAATGAAAATAAAAAGAAACAACCACATATATTTTTCTCATATTTACAATGTTCATGAAAAATGCAAAATCTGAAAACAAACTCGCACTTTTGCGGGTTATTTTCCACTGGGGTTTCTTTTGTTTTTATTTATTTATTTTTTATTTTTATATATATTCTCGAGTATTTCTATCTCAGCTATAAAAAGTTAAAAAAAAAAAATGAAAATTTATAATAAAAAATGAAAAACGCAGTACTGGTAGAAAATTCAAACCAGGCCTTGTGTATTCTGATACTGAAGCACACGTTGAAAATACTGGTGGTTCTACAAAGAGATGAAGAATAGAGGTAGATGAACAAAAACCAGACAATATATATTCTGCATAGATGTATAAAGCTGTATATGTTTAATACACCATCAAGTTGCTAAAGGAATGGCAAAAGGGTGCTTGATGATGGTGACTTGTCGGTGGTATAGTTCGACAGTCCGTGCGTGTATATATAGGTATATCTCATCTGCATATAAACAAGCTCAACTGAGACAATAGATTTTCTCGTCCATTCTGAATACTGAAAACAACATCGCAATTCATGTACAAATGTGCAGTCAGACCAATGATGGAAAAGCGACACAAGTAGTTATATATATACAAATATACATGTCTAATTTTATTCTCAATTTTCAATTTTATTCTACAAAATATCAAGTTTATCTATTTTTTTTTTTTGAATTATCATTTTTGTTGGATAAACTAGCTTTAAATTTGAGAGAGTAATAAAATACTTGTACAGTGTATTTTTTTTTAATTTTATTTTTTACACATTTTATGAATGAATAAATAATAAAGATAAAAAAAAATAAATAATAAATGAGTTGTTGTATATCGTGTCGTCAGTTTTAAGGAATCAAAAAAAAGGCTAACTATATATATAAAATTTTAAATTCTGTCTTTTTTACATTAGCTGATATCGGCTTTGTTCATTTTTATTATTCGTGCTGGAATTATTTTAAAGCCAACCCTCTATTTCTTCATCAGATTGTTTGAAGCCTTACCTTGAGGCTAAACATTTTTTTCTCTCTTATTTTGCACATTTTAAAATAAAATACGACAATGCATATAGTCTACTCTAGTCTACCTCTAGTCACTAAAAACCCTTCAAGTTTCATCTATAATAGCTATATTCACATAACTATCTTTATCTCAGTCTCCGGCGGATATCGTTATCTTCGAATTTGTAGAATCATGATCTTCTCTTCTCTTCTTTTTATATATTTTCTCTGTGGAACCTCTTATTTTATAATCAAATATAAAAAAAAAAAGAAAAGAATTGTAGATGAAAATGGTGAATAGTGACGTAAAGATGTATTATTCTTGATTTCAAAGAGAGACTCACTTTAAATATTACCCAAGTTTTAAATTTATAGCAATTTACTGTGAAATGATACTAACAAGTGCAAATAAAAAATTTGACCTAAAAAAAATATATATTTTATTATTATTTTATTTTCATGACTTATACAATTTTTTTTATTGGTTATTTAATATTATTTTTTTTCTATAAAAGACAAGATGAAATATCAAAATAAAAAATAAAATTTAAGTATTAATAAAAGTTTAAAAAGTTGATATTAAAGTTTGTAAGTTTATTAGTTAAAAAAAAAAAAAAAAAAATAGTTTTAGCCTATAATATTATAAACGCATTGCCAAAGTATATATACAGTATAAATTTATATGTAGCTTTACTTTGTCTTGATAATTAATCGTTTAAACTTGGAACGTAAACAAGGCACCATCAAGTTCTCATTCATTACAATAGAAGTGGTCTACAATACCCAAAGCAAGTTGGTCTCTCTAAGAGATGATACTAGTTTTTGTTCAAGTACATGCAACATGTGCAATGCACCTCAGGTAAACAAAATAATGACATAAATTTTTTGATAAAACAAATAAAAAATAAGACACGATAGTTTTTTTTTTTTATAAAAAATGAAGCAGTTTGTTTTGTGTCAACAAAAATGAGAACAAAGCTTATCTTTTATGAATATGCGATCTAATACAGGATTATCCAATATTACACCAGAAGCCCTGATATTTATAAAGCTATAAGAATCTCTTGAAAAAAATAATAAAAAAAATTAAATCTATAAAATTTAACGATACAAGTCTGGTAATCATTAAGCCATGACGTAATATTTTTCGATTAAGTATTTATAAATTTAAAAAAAAAAAAAAAAACAAATTAATTATTTAAAAATAATTTATGTGTTGATCAAAGAGTACATCTCAAGTATATCATAATATGAATCATCAGAATGAAATATATTATAAATCAAACATAAATAAACTTGATAAATATAATTTTTATAAAAATGTCAAATCAGAAATAAAATAAGATGAATGTATGTTAATAATCAATTTGACAAGTGAACTAGAAATTATTTGAGAGACAAGATATGTCTTGTAAACTTGTATGTAAAATATAAATAAAATATAAATAAAATATAAATAAAATATAAAAAAAAGTAATGTGGATTGAGTGTAAATTACGATGTATATCAGATTTCCAACTCGTACAACTGCAGTTAGTTACAATGCATTATTGCATTTGATATGCACTCAAGCATAGATTGAACGCAGGCCACTTTTAATCACTATTTGGACGAATTATACTAGATTCTAAATTATTTTCAATGTATTTTTATATTTTTTTTTACACATACATGTAATTTAAATGTATAAAAAAATCGTTTTTAAAAAAATATATGAATAAACTCGCAAATAGAACTCCGAGGAAGTCCATGTATACAACAGTTGGATTGGCTCTCTTATTTTTTGTTGATTTTTTTATTTTCAACTCAACTTGTTTCAATTTCTACAACCCGCTCGTGCTGAACCAACTGAGAATCAAGTTTTTCATTGAAAAAAAAATACAATTTTATTGTTTATAAATTTTAAAAAAAATATGGAAAATAAAAAATTTTTAAAAACAAATCAAGCTGAACATGAGAGTCTTTATATGTGATTTCAAATTACACAGTGATCTACTTTTGTTAATATTGAAATAAAAATTTCATCAATTTATAATGAACTTTTTTTTAAATTATTTTTTTATTCATAAAATAGATATTTTATATATCAAATGACATTATGTAAAATATAAATATATAAATTGAATTTTCATTGATAAACGTAAAACTCCTTTGAAATGTCAGAAAATATATTGACTATTTTATTTTTTTTCATTGACATTTGTTCAATTGTTCCAGTATTTTTTTAAATATTTTTTTTCATTAATTTATTCAATATTTTTCAATATTTTTCAATATTTTTTAACTCAAATATCACCTGGTTAAGTAGAATTAAAAAATAAATAAAAAAACTGAAACAAGTTATACCAATCACAATTTAAAAACTGCCATATGTCCAGCTGATTAAAAGCTAAAAGAAATATGAGATTTTTTGGTTCCTTTTTCATTCCAAATAGATACTCTTTTTTTTTTTTTTTTTTATAAATATAAAATCACGACTGACAATAATGAAATTAAGAAGATACTTGAATAGTGTGTCAATCAAATTTAATGAAAACATTGACTCATGTTACTTTTATATACATAAATGTGTTGGAGTTCATCAAGCTTTGACCCATTCTCCAAACTCATCAGGATGTAAATGACAGTAGCTCGAGTACAACAATAGTTAAATAAAAAAAAGGAACAAAAAAATGAATAATAATAATAAAATAAATGTTTGATATACTATATTTTATAAATTGAAATACAAAAATTTATATATATATGTTGTGAAAATGTGTATATACGCATGTACATGTTAGTCAATCGTTATGCCAACACACCCGTCCATTATTACGATAGAAGCTTGGATCAATATTGGCTCAAAGGGTTTCACCATGATTGTCTTTTGTACAAGAAGGCTAGTTCAGGCATACTGTACAACTTAGCATCAAATTCAACTGGCTAAAATCTATATATATTGTTATATATATAAACATCTTCTTCACTTGTGTCTGGCCCTCACTTGGGTCTCTTTTGTTCATTTCCATGTAGTTTGCACACAGCTTTTGTTGAAAGAGTGAGATAAATGCGTAAATCGATTTATCAAGAATTTATTCTCTTCATATATGTATATACGTTAAACAACTCAACTCAATAAGGGTCAATGGCCCAAAATTTAAATTCAATTTGATTATTTAAAAGTGCTTTTGATAAAATGAAATATATATTTTTGAATTTTATATATAAATGCAACACTTTGAAGATTTTATTTTTATTTTATATATTTTTTTTTTGCACTTTATGAAATATTGATGAAAGACAAGACACTATTATTTTTATATATATTTATAAGTTTGTGAACATTTATATATCTATTGTCACCAAAATATTGTGAACAACTTAAAGTCCAGTTGCTGAGTAAACAAAAAGGGTCGAGACCCATAATGCACTTACAAAATTCACTCTATTTTTTTTCCTTTTTTTTCTTGGAAAATCTTTTGATATAAAGTATGAAACGTGAACCCGTTTTGTAAATGTCTATATAAGATTCACTCTTACCCTATTTTTTCATCCCCCTTAAATAGATAAATCTAGTTTAAATTGATAAAAAATATAACAAAAAAAAATTTATTTACTCTTTGGTTAAATCTACGAATAATATTTCAGTTATATATTTGATAATTTGAAATCATCATTCACAATAATGTCATAATTTTTTTTTATATATTTTTTATGGTCTGCTTATTTCAATCATATTATTTTCCATAATATTTAAATTATTTTATATATACTTTTACTATTATTCAACAAGATATCTACAAAAAAAAAAATTCTCATAATTTATCAATTCATTTGCCAACTTTTATTCATTTTTATTTTACATTAAACCATTTTTCTTTACCACAATTTTATATATTTATGATAAAAAAAAAAAAAGTTAAAATCGTCTCGTTTAAATAGTACGAATATTATTTTTATGAGTTAGAAATCATAACCGTGCAGTTGAATATTTCAATTGTCAAGTTTTATTATTAAATTTTCATTTTTTCTTTTTTTTTTTCATTTATTATTTTCTTTAAAAAAAACTTTACGTATATATTTTTAATAAATTTATACAGTAATACGAGTTATTGAATAAAAATATAAAACTAAATTTGAAATAAAAACTTTTCTTTTAAAAAATAAAAAAAAAAAAATATTGTAAAAATATTTTTTAGATATTTGTTATAGATATTTTAAATAAATAATTTATAAATAGATTTATATTTAAAATTAGAATATCAATTTGATAAAATATTATAAGCATTTATTATAAAATTATTTAAAATAAATTTTGTAATTTAATGTAATTTAAATTTTTGTAAATTTTCAATCGATACATTTGATTATTAATTTTAAATTAATTAATTGATTCAAATATATAAAAAATACATAATTAAATCTGTCGATTTGATATAAAATCATTCAAATTAATTTGTGATAATGACAACCGATAATCGAAAAATTATATTTATTAAATATATTTTAATTAAATTTTTTTTTGAATTAAAAAAATCATACTTGAGCTCATTGATAAATAATATAATTATTAATAAATATATTTTATTTTTTTTTATAAAAATAAATTTTATTCTTATATTTTATTTTTTTCAATTAAAATTTACCGCAATTGCCTTGTCATTATGTTTGACAGGTACTTTATTATATATAAATTGTTGAAATAAAACATACGTTGATAAAATCATAAAATATATATCTAAAATTTTTTTTTTTATTTTAATAATTATCATGATAATTCATGAATATATTATTAAATAAAATGGCAGAGTTAAAATTTGGTTAATACGCATGATTGGACAATTATTTCGGCACTATTTTCCAAATGAAAACGTAATAAAGAATACTAGATTACGCATTGAAATATTTCGATGCATACCATAAATTTAAAGAGTTTTTTTTTTATATAATAAATGAGTATTGATATATATGTAGTTTAATTCGATGAAAATTAATTGGTTGGTTCATTGAAAATAATAATATTTCGTCTCTTGAATCACATTCCGGTCAACGCTACTACTAATGAGATGATAAAAATTATTTAAAAAAAAATACGAATATGAATAATTATTTTTTAATAAAATTTTAATAAAACTTCATTAAAAAAATTCATGTCACGTTTTATTTTTAAATTATATATACTTTTAGTAATTAAAAAAAAATATAAAAATATAGATTTTTTAAAAAAATTTATAGTTAATTTTGTAACTATAAAATTTTAAATAGAAAAAAAAAATTTTTCTATTTTTGAGCTTATGAAATTAAATATTTTTCTATAGAAAATTAAACACTTTGTATAATGGAAAAAAAATTATTGCTTTTTGAAACAAAAAGTCAATATGAAATTGGATTTTATTAATACCTCAGTTTTTAATTTTTATTTTTTTTTTAGGTTAATGAATATTGGCTTGATAGAGTTTTCATGTTTTTTTTTTTTTACTTATCCAATTTGTCGACTATTTCATTTATTTTATATTTCAGAGTAGGTCATTCAATGTTGCACAGCAAAATTTTGAGCTTTAAAAAATTCAATTATATTTACTTTTATGGTTTTATTTTATTTTGTTTTATTTTTTCATTTATCGTTAAGTAACGTGATGTGATTCATATCAATGGCCTATCAATGGTACTTGGTTGAAAAATTTTATTAAATACTGTAAAACATTGAGCTCATTCACAGCATCACCTTTTTTTATTTTAAAATTTTACTGATACTATGAATTAAAGATACACAATCTGGTTAATATTAGTCAAGAATTACTACCCTCCAATCTCTTAAAAAAAAACAAGGATATTTATAACTTTCAACCCTAAAAATATAAATAAATTTATTCACACACAGTTGAAGAAAAAAAAGACATCTTCATTAAAATTTAATTTAATAATTATTATAACGTTTTAACTAGATTATTCATTGACTTGAAAATTATACAGTATATTTTTTTGTAATTTATACAAACTATCAATTTCAAATAAAAAAAATATAAGTAAAATAAAAAATAAAAATGATAAAATTTGTAAATGATAATTCATATTTTTAGATGTAATTTGAAATTATTTAAATTAGTTTTTTGTAAGTTTCAATATCAGTTAATAAATACCCAACTCATTGAAATTTATGACGTGCTAAAATAACTTGGTATTTTAAGAATATATTTATTATATATCGCAAAGTTACAAGGATGCATTTTGCCCCAGGTGAGATTATATTCTCGTTACAAAATAAAATTTATGTCCTTTTCTTCTTCAAATGAATAGAATTTAAAAAATAATAAATACATCTAAATTATTTATTTGAAAATACGTTTAATAAAATATGTACATTTTTTGACATAAAAAAAAAAATTTTCTCAATACATCAATGTTTTATTTAAACTGCATACATAAAATAGATTATTGAGGCCAAGATCCGCATCATAACTAAACAAAGCCTCGTACTTATTTTACACAAACAAGGTATTTTTTTATTTTATTTTATTTTTCATTATATATACACAGCTGTGTGGGCTTTGACAATGTAGACCTACCATCATCAATAGATTTTATTTTCTCGTCTATTTTATTTTTATCAAAAAACTATTCAAATCAGTTTTTCATTTTTTTTTATATTTTAACAATTTAAAATATCAATAAATTGTATAAGCTATCTTATTCAATTGAAATCAAACTATTCATCATTTTAAAATTCAAAATTATCAATATTAATTAAAATTTATACACAAAATTACCAACAGCTTCAGAAAAATTCTGCCATAAAATAACAAAATTGCAAAACTTTAATTTTGAACTTTTAATTTTAAACTAAAATAGAAATATTTATTTATTTTTCTTTGTTAAGTCACTTTGTTTTTTGTATATCTATGTATAATTTTTTGCAAATTTAATTATACAGCTTATTTTATAGAAATAAAAAAATTGCATTAAATTTTTTATTAAACATTATAACAAAAGGTATTGTTAATGTGTTTATATATCTGTATAAATTTCATCATCATGCAAAAAATGTTTGATCGAATATTCTTAGTATTTTTCGATTTAAATTTATATATATATAAACTCTTTGGTTTACTGACTCTGCATAGTATTTGATAGTCTTGGTTACTTTGAGTATATATTCAGTTTAGAATCTCTTCGACGATCGCTTTTCTTAATTGGATGCGTTTCTGTAAGGCTAAAGAGAATCAGCCAAAGAAGATTGCCATAGTGCGGTGCTTTTTCAATGATTTTCAGTGTATGCAATTCCTTTTGATGTTTATACGAAAAGCTATTTTACATCAATAATTGTGGGTATATTTTTTTTTCATTTATTTTATTTTTTTTTTTTGGTTTTTTTCTTTTTTATTCAATATGTATATGTCTACTTTGATATAAATATTTATAAACTTGATGAAAAGGAAAATTTTATAGATAGAAAATTTTCAAATTCATTTAAATCAATCAGCAAATATTAATATTTAAATTAAAGTGTTATATTTTTATTTGATTTTTATATTCAATTTTAATTAGAGAATAAAGTTGGGTAATCATAATTTTTTAGTGATGTTTTTTTTTATTTTTTTTATTTACTTGCTTTCTAGTTTTGCATTACTAAAAACTTTTGTAAATATATAAAACACTGTCAAGCAATGAGTTGTTGACCTTCGTCAAATAAAAATATAAAAAAAAAAATTACAAAGATTAAAGTTCAAGATTTTTTTATGGGTCAAGAGACAAATGTAAAAGTGCAACCTCGTGTACAGCTAATGTCAAATTCACATTTCTATATCAAAGTTACTTTTATTCTTTTAAAAATAAAATAAATAATTTTTTATATTTTTATATATATATTTTTAAACTTGTCTAAATAATTTATATCGAGGAATTTTAAATGTTGACAATGATTAATTAAATTAAACATTCCAGTAATGATAAAATTCAATAAAACTTTTCAAATACCAATTTGACTTTTATGCCTAAAATTTAATTATGTATAAATATAATTAAAATTTTAAAAAAAAGTTTTTTTTTCTTTTTAAAACTATTTTTTCTTTTTAATTTTTTTTTATATTTACATTTTTTATTTTATTTTTTCTATTGTTATCAATGAGGCTTTACTCATGAGGGTTTGCTAATTAAAAATTGTTCAAACACAACTCAGACTTTTAGCATGAAAATTCAAATAAAAAAGATATTTAAAATGTAATGAAAAATTTTAACCATTAAATGAATTTATAATCCAAAGTGTCTGGATAATATAAAATCTTGTCAACATTTTTTCTCGAATTCATATCTAAATCAATAATAATTTCACAAAATTTATTATTTAAAATAAAAAATAAAAGCTTTTATATTTAAGTTTAAATTTAATATAAAAATTATTAAACATAAAAATAAAAATTTATCAGTAAAAAAATTTCAACAAGTAAAGCAATTTTTATTTTTATAAAAATTGCATATATAAAAGAATTTTTAGTACTAAAAATGAGTAATATTTATTTCAAGCTAAAAGCCTTTTGTACACGCATAGAAGATACTACTATTTTATTAGAAAAAAAAAAAAGCTCAAGTTCGTGTTTTGAAAAATAGCATTGTAAATAGAAAAAAAAAAATAAATAAAAAAATATGTTGACGTGACTTTAAAACATGTTGATCATATTTATAAGTCATCTGATTTCAAAGTTAATTTTTATTAAATATTCATATCAACAATGAAAGAATAATTATTGAAAATAAAAATGATAAAATAAATTATTTATCTCAGATGAATTTATATTTTATATATTTTTTTTATCCTGTTATTATAAAAGTCTTTGTTGAACGATAAAAATAAGCTCAAAAGACATATATTTTGTTATTTTATTTTATTTTTATAAAAGTTTAAAATTTAAAAACTTGACCTAGTCAAAGACATGCTTAAAAATTTTTTTTGAATATATAAGTCACTGGACAGAGTTAAAATTTACTTGGAAAATATATATTTTTTAATGGAAATTTTTATAAATATTACTATGGAAATATAAGTATATGCAAACTGTTAAAAAGTAAATGCAATAGTTGCAGTGAATATAAAATTGTAATATATTTTTTAAATATTAAATTTTAAAAATAAGAAAAATAAAAAAAAACATTTATAACTTTGAGTTGTAAACCTCAAAATTAAAACTAAAAGGAAAATAATTTTTTTTTCTATTTTTAAATAAAATATTAATGAATATGTTTATTCAGGAATAAGATTTTTATTTTTTATTGGAAATAAAATATTTAAAAATGGTTTTTTTTTTGACGCAACAGTATTAGCCAAATTTTATTTCCTAAAAAAAAAACCCAAAAAAATAATATAAAACTCTTTAAAATATCCAGTTTTATTATTGCAATTTTAAATCAATAAAAATTATTCTAAATAGATCAATACAAATTTAATAATTATTATAAAAAATATATATTTAAGTAATTTTGGTAGAAAAATATGAACATTCTGATGATATTTATTAATAAAATTTTGAACCATATATTTTTAAATTTTTTATATCACCTGGGAAATCTTTAGGTATAAAAAATCACATTTAATATTAAGTATAAAAAATTTCAATGGTTTCAACAGACGAGAAAAAATACATTTGCTTTTTTTTTTTTTTTCCTATTTGTCTATGCACAAGAAAATATTGCAGGTATAGCCGATGCATCAACGATAGGATGCGTGATTTCCCACGTGCCATTTTCACACTGACAAACTTTTTCTACACCCTCGTCTTATACTATGAATTATATAACTTTAAAACTTTTTTTTTTTTTATTTTTTTTATCGACGTATCGAAATAATGTTTATACCAAAAATTTAATAGTCCATCAATAAAAAATAAATAAAAAATAAATTTAAAACAAAAAAAAAAAAACAATTTATTATTCAAAAGTAAATAAAAATAAAATTCAATAATATCGTTATAAAGTTTAAAAAAAAAAAAAAAATATCTGAAGCATAGTTTTATATGAAAAAAAAATTAAACAAATAAAAAACATTTTATATATTTGTAAATATTTGTGGTTGATAATAAATACATGCAATGCAAATTTTTTTTTCATTTTATTTATCAACATTTTGCAAAAGTTTTGCTATATTTCAGTGAGCGTGTTGTACACCAAAGTAATAGATACAGTTAAATATAAAAAAAAAATAGAACATCACAAAAAAAAAAAAAAACAGGGGTAAATGCCAAAGAATAAAATACGAATGTTTAAAAAAAAAAACTGTAGCGTGTAAATATAACTGAGAAAAAAAATATATGAAAACTAGACTGTTTAAATGTGGCAAACATGTATTCGTCAGTAAAAGTCAAGAAAAAGCTTGTGGACATGCCGGAGGTATTTTTATTTCTATGCAAAAAATTTTTACGAATTGATGCATGGACAGATATGAGGTCAAATACAATAAACAAACATGAACTCTTCTGTCTTAAACTAGAATTTAAAAAATTTTTTTTATTTAAAAAATACTCTTTTTGTTTTTAACATAAAATATAAATTTATTTACTCAAAAATTGTTTGATAAATTTTTAAATAAATAAATAACAGAACATAAAGTTTAACAAATAAAATAAATAAAAAAATAAAAAATTAAATATTTATTTATGTTCATTTGAGATTCAGGTAGATCAACACATTATAAAAAAATATATATTTATATATAAAAAATTAAACTCAATAGATGTATATGTATGTCGATCCATTAACCCATGAATTCACATTGTCAGACCTAACCGACTGATAAGGATCCTATATAAACGATGCTCGGACAGACTAATTTTATAGCTGTCTGCACACGAGTAAACTACACACAAGTAGCTAAAGAAAGAAAAAAATAAAAAAATATAATTTCTTTTTTTATTTATTTCTTAAATGAACATTTTTTTTTTCTTTTCTTTTCTTTATGCATAAATTTAATGAAAATAATGATTTTATCAGTTTAAATATATTTGACATGAAGCCAAGTTATTCTAATGATACAAAAAAAAGTTCTAGTAAACTTTATGATTGGAAAAAAAAATATCAATTCAATATATATTTATTGTAAATATATTTTATAAAAATATATAAAAATAATTTTTACTATATTTATAAAGATAAATTGAATGAGCTTTTTTTAAAAAAGCTTATATTTACAGTAAAAAAAAAAAATATTATATTAATTTTTTTTATAATTTTATATTCAATTTTATCTATTTATAAAATCATTGTGTATTTTTTTAAATAAAAAAATGAAATTATGTGAGTTATTTTAACTAACCTTTATTAATATATTATATTTAAAAAAATAAAATAAAATAATAATGTTGAGAAAGTTGTAGTCAGTTTGAGCAATCTTTGATGTTAATTTATTTTATTTAAAATAAAAATAAATAAATGAACAATTATACACTTGGCTATATGAATTATTATAATCATATTTTTTTTATTTTTTTATTTAAAATATATAGTGATTATAATACGAAGCAGGTATGGGAATAAAATTACATTAATTTATTGTACCTAGAGAAAAACACAACCTTCTTACCGCCTACTAGAATTATTTTTTCAAGTCAATTATTTAATTTTATTTTTATTTTTATTTATCATTTTATCTATTTGTCTATTAATTTATCATACAAGCATATTTAAAAATAATAGATATATTAAATAGACAAATTATCATGATAAAAATTAGATCAACTTTGCAATTGTAGCATTTTATTGTTGAGGATAACAAACGATAGCTGTGTTGGCTACTTAAAACAAATCCAGTGTGTTTCTAATTTAAATGAAATTTTTCTCAGCATGATATATATATACCTACAACAACCACAAAATAAAAATAAAATAAATAAATAAAATAACTAGAGCTACCTATATTTTTTTTTTTTTTTCAATAAAAAAAAGAAAAAGGTAAAACGCTAAAGAGAAATTCAATCGATGGAGATATACTTTGATCGAGAAGCAGACATACTTTTTATTTATTTATTTTTTTTTTTTTTAAATTTATATATATATATATATATTTTCCTCTTTTGATTTTACTTCAATTCTTTTTATTATTATTATTATTATTTTTCCAGCTACTCTGCAAAATGGTATGATATAAAGTGGTGGTATCAACATGCTCTTTTAGTTTTCTCGATTTAAAATCGGATAAAGATAAATATCAAAGAAACATATATTTTTGTTTCTTTTACATTATTTTTTTTTTTGACTAAAAATAAACTAAAAAATAAAAAATACCTACAAACATATTATAAAAATAATATATTTGATATTCAAATATAAAATTGACAAAAAAATTTGTATATTTTTATAAAAAAAAATTAATGATTTATTAAAGAAAAATAGAAATAATTATTTTAAAAAAATTCCACCAATTGTCCAGACAAAAATTTTCATTTATTTTTAGCTTTTGAATGTACCATTATTCATCTTAATAGATTCACAAGGTGTATGTGTATATAAACTAGACTAAATTCTATATTCATCAGAGCATAGAAAGGGCATTGTCCTGAACATTTGCCTAACCGGAGACAACCAAGAGTAGGACCAAGACATAACTGGCTATGATAATATAAATACATGACATGTCATACGTATGCAGAAGCTGCAACGCCACTAAAAGTTCACGTAATATGATGAATTACCAGAGATTCAAAAGAGAGTACCATTAACACTCCAGCAACGTCAAAACGATGAATCCCAAGAAAAACTACCTCTGACAATTTTTCATATACATATTTTACTTTTTTGCATTAACAATTGATGTATAGCTATAAGTCAGACAGACTGTGATATAAAAATATAAAATTCTATGATAATTTTTTTATCTAAATAATAGATAATTTAAATAAATAAATTGACAAGTTTATTTTTTTTTTTTTTTTATATTTTAATTTAACTTTTATACAATGAATTCAAGTTTAAATGATAAACCCACGCAAGCATAAATAATTGGTGATGTGGTGAATAAGATGGTACCTTTATAAATTTTTTTTTTTCTTTTTATATTTTACCTCTATTATCTTGACACGCGTTGATTGCTGATGATAATAAGCTTCTGTTAAATTGTTATATTATGACAGCTCTTGCAAGGGACCCCATCTTTAACATGTCAAAATATAAACTTGAGATTTGGGATACCTGTCAATCTGTAGGTTTTTTTTTTATTTCACATCAAGTCACTTTATTGTGTCATTTTTTTACATCTTAACTGCTTCTTGTGGAATTTTTTTTGTTTCGATTTTAAATATTTATTTATTCATCATTAGATTATTATTTGAAATTTTATTATAATTTTTTAAATATTACACTGCAATGTGTCGTAACATGTCAAAATTATAATTTAAATTTGTTTAAATAATTGATGATAAATTTAAACGTTTTAAAATTGATCAAAGGTATTAAAAAATTTTTTATAAAAAATATTTGTTACACAAGTGTTGGTTTATATTTGATTAATGATAAAAGTGTTTTTATTTTTATGTTATATAAAATTGATTGATTCTTAATGTTTAGTATTATCACAGTATTATGATTGAATTTTATTTTATTTTTTAAATTTATTATGCATACACATGTGTGGTCTAGATATTGGCGCCACTTTCATCTGACACATTAGAATCGATTGACGTTCAGATTTAAATATTGATTTTAATATTTAGTCTATTTTTTTTTTTTTATTTTATTTAAACTATTATATTTTATGATTGATATAAAATAGAAAGCTTGATGTTAAAATATAAATCTGTCATTTAAATAAAAGATATATATATTAAATAATTTTGTAATTTAATGCCAATATTACATGTTTTTGTACTTTGAATTGTTACTCAATTTACACAATTGAATATTTCAATGAAAGTATCAGTTTACTATCAATTTTTTAACAGAACTATTTGGCAATATGATGCAAAAATTGATCCCCTTTAAATTCAATATTATGTTATACATTTTTTTTTTTTTTATTTTAAAATGTATATTAAATTTAATTTCCAAGAAAATAATGTGAAATAAAATTCACATAATATTTAAGTATATAGTCAATTGAAGGTGAATGACAAATGAACGGGTTGTTATTTTCCCACACTGTTATTATAGACAAAAGACTATAGTTACTTATGAATTTTTTAAAATAATATCTGATCGATGATATAGTTGACCATGTCAAACTTTTACATAAAAATTAATCAACTAACTTTAATAATTTTTATTTATTTTTTTTCTTCAATATTTTTTCAACACTCATTTAATCGTTTAAAAATTTATAAATAATTACAAACTAGATATTAATTTTTTTATCAAATATAATTATGACAACTGCATATTGAATCAAAAAAAAAAAAAATTAATAAATAAAAAATATAAATAAATAATTTAAATCAACAAATGTCAAAGCTGTAACCAACTTGTCTGTAAATCAAAATTATCAAAATCAGGATAAACAAGTTTTTGTATAGATTAAAATAATCCCAGAAAAAAATAATAATATTAAATATCAAGTTAAAAGTGTTTGACAGTTGGTATGTGTCAAGATATAAATCCACATGGAATCAAAAACATGTTTATCTTGTCTTTTATTAATAAATGTAAAATTAAAAAATAGAAATTTTAAATTAATATTTAATTTTATATAAAAATAATAAAATTTAATTGGATACTGTTTAAAATTTATTTATTATTTTATTATTTTTTTTCATAAAATATAAAATAAAAGTGGGATGAATGTTTTATAAAATAGATATTATAAATTATTTGAGTGGGTATATAATATCAACGACAATTGATTATGATCATGGTTCACAGAATTCTGGTTATATTTATATGTAGATGTAACAGCCAATTAATAATAACGAGTATAGACCATTTTGGCATTATGGAAAATTATCACTTTTAATTCGACGATGTTACTGGGGTTGAATTGTTGAACGTACGACGTAATTAATCGACTTCTGGTATGTATGTTTTTGTCTCTTTTTATATTTATATTTATATTTTATTTATATTTTTTTTATTTAAAATAGTCAAACATGGTGTTGAACGGAAAATGTGCGGGTGTAAAATTGAAAACCATGTATAATTAAAACATACGTTTAATTATTTGTCAATATATTTTTAAATGTCTGGTGAATTATAAAAATATTATTCAAAATTTTAGTGTCAACTTTATAATAATTTTTTTATGATTCATCAAACTTTGCTTGATTTGTTTTTGACTTGTTTTTTTTTAAATTTAACACTAATAGATATACATATATTTATGTAAATCAAGTACATTTGGTGATGTTGAATCTGATGATGATCCAAGTTCAAATAAAGCCAGGTTATCTTGGATAAATTTTGCTTTGAATAGATTTACGTATATGGAATGTTGATGGATGTTTATGTGCTGAACTGATGATGAGAGATCATTCTCAACAATATCACAGGTATCATAGGATTCAAGAGAGAATACCTGGTGTATATCAACCACAAACATATAGAATATCAAGGCACAACACTTTGACTGATACTGAATATATTCGTACAGTGTTGATCTAGCTAACGATCGTCCTCTTGAATTACTGCAAATACTTGCTCAATCACTCACATCAATAAATTATAATAATAAATTAAATCAATAATAATAATATTATCAAATTAATCATTTCATAAAAATTTTACTATTCAATTGTTTCATATATTTTTTTTTGACATTATTAAATTATCCAATAAAAAAAAATTTAAGATTCTTTGAAATATATAAAATGCAGTCATATGTAGAATTTTATTTTTATGGATATTGTAAAGTTTGTTGTATTATATTGTAAAAAAAAAAAAAAGGTTTATGGGTCACTGAAAGGTTACAAAAAAAAAAAACTTCACAATGTATATAATTTTAAAAAAAATAATAAAATATAAAAAAATAAGAATAACTTTAAATGAAATTTTTTCAAGTAATATATAAGTTATATAATTTTTTTTTTTATAAAACTTGTAAATTTCGTAGAAGAATCATGAAAGATGGACAGAAAAAAAAATTTATATATACATATTTGTTGGTTTCTGTAATAAATTTAACATTTATCAAGATGACTTCTTTTGTGCCTTCCCATTTTTTTCAAGAATAAACGAATAAGTAAAATCTAACACACAAATTCATTTATTTCATAAATATATATACAAAAAAAAAAAAAGACACAACGACGATTATTTGCAAGAATATTTGCAATCTCTCACAAGCTCGTGCTCTCGTTGAAGAGGCCTCAGGGATTGTTAATGTGTGGGCGATTTAAGAGCGTACGTGCCCCGTTGCGAATCTCCGGAACAATTTTACAGACAGCTTTTATCCTCGGTTATGAAGGACAACAAAGGAAAAGTGTGTTGAAAAAAAAAAATTAACAATAATGCAAAAAAAAAAATAATGAAAATGTAAAAACAAATCAAAAATTTTTATTTTTTTGAAATAAAATAGGTAAAAAATTTATTGAAATAAAATGTAAATTATTTTTGAAAAAATACTGACTATAAATAATTTTTTAACAACAATATATTTAATAAAATAATTATATACATACGTATATTTTTTGTATCGTAAATTCAATTGTAATAATATTTAAAATTATATTATACAATGTTATTTCATCACGTTGTTGTTCCATATGGTGTATGACTTAAAAAAAATATATATATTTATTTTCAAATGAAACTATCTCTTAAGGCAATGTAGAAAATAATTTTAAAGATATACATTATTTGAGTTTAAGTATGTATATATGAATGGTCAGAAAATAAAAAAATATATATATATTTTTTATTTATTTGATATGTATATGTATTGAAACCAATATTCGTTTCGCTTGTCTTACAAATGCATTAATAAAATACACATAGATAGACAGTCATATGGTTGATATTTATGAATAATGATAATGCCTCTTGTTGAGACTTTGTAAGAAACAATATACCCAGCAATATACCCTTCTCATTCAATGAAAAATATATTTTTAATGTGGGAGTACACAAAGTAATATTCTAAAAAAGAATTAAATTTAAAAAAAATTTTAATGATGAATTTCAAAGAAGATCGATTTTTTTACTTAATTTTTTGTCAGAACATTTAGATTTTTTTTTGTATTTAATTATATTAAATATACATCAAAAGTTTTATGTTTAATTGTATAAAAAAATATATATAAAAATTAATGGGAAAAAGATTTTGAAGTAGCGTTAATTAAAAGTGCGAATTTTATTATTTAAAATACAGAAAAATAATATAGAAGTGACTCATTTTGACATTTAATTTTATATAAAAAAGTATTCATATATTTTTTTACCTTCATTATCCAGACATAAGTTGGTAGAAAAGGGCAAGATTTTTTGCTTTTTTTTTTTTACAGTAAATTCTTTACTTGTATACACGCAAGTGAAGTTGACAGTTAGAAAAGATAAAATAAAATTTACAGAAATGAAAAAATTATTTATAAAATTCTCATGTAAAAATAATAAATATTATCAACAAACATATATAATTATTCAAAAAATTTTATATAAATATTTTAACATTTAAATTGTTATTTTGTTTTTTAATAAAACAATTGTTTAAAAATAAAAAAAATTGAGGTAAGAAAAAATAGAGTAATGCATCGATTGACAATAGTCAATAGTTGCCAAGTAAAAAAAAATTTAATCTATTGATTAAAAATAATAAAACAATATACTTTCATTTCCATTAAAATGATTAAATTGAAGAGAAAAAAAATAGGTGTGCTAAGTGGAGTACATTGTTATTAATGCGGGTGTATAAAAAATTTATGATAAAAAATTTTTTTCTGCAAGTAAATATATTCAGATGAAGGCAGACAGACAGAATGTCTCATTGAGGCTTAACATAATCCAACACGGAAATACATATATACTCATAAAAGATGAATAAAAAATAAAAAATAAAATGCATCTTTGATTAAAAAATATTAAAAAAAAAAAACTGCATAATATAATTTTACTTTAATTATATATTTATATTTAATATAATACAAAAATTATTTTAAAAATAATATTTGGCAACGAGTAGATAAATATTTCATTTAGAAATATAAAAAATTTATATTTAAAAAATCTCAAGGGCATAAGTGATGGTCAAATGTATAACGTTGTTGTAAAAATGACTATGAGCACAAAGCAGGTTTAATAAATTTTTTAAATAGTCAAAGTATATATTACAACATCTTTTGAAAAATAATAAATATTTATGTGGATAAATTTTTACTATCTTTAAAATACATTTAGCTTCAACTTGTATCATATTATATTTCTTACGTAGTAAAAAAATAAATATAAAAATGTTTTTTTTTATTGATAACTTTGCAGTTTATATTTATCATTTCTAACGTAGTCATTTATCATTATTGAAAACAATGCATCAGCTAAAATTTATTTATTTATATAGCTAGATATTTTTTTGAAATAACACGATGATGATGATGTTGAAGAATCCACTTGAGAATCAAAAATTCATTCACCATATATTCCTTAAAATAATAAATTAATAAAAAATATTAAAAACTAGAATAAATTAATTATTTTTTATTTATTTTTCATTAACAAGTACTTGTTTAAATTCATTCGTCATTCTTTTTTAAATTTGAATTTCATTTAACAACTGGGGTGGTCTTGAAAAAAATAAAAAAAATAAAATTGATTTTTGTATCAATTTAATTGACTAAAAAAATAAAATATTCTTGGCATGTTTTTTAATTCAATCTGGTGATCATTGATTTAATCATTTGATCGGTATCATCATCTACAATTTGAGAAAGTGAGAAAATAAAATATAAAAAAATATACACAAACAAATCTTATTTATGTCAGATTATTATTCATTTTTTTTTATTTTTTTTTTTATTTTGATATTTATTATTTATTCAATATATATTATTTTTTGTATTTAATTTAATCTGACGTGACTCAAAGCACAGACAGCTCCCTGTATAAATGTCGGTGTAACGTAATCACGTTTGTTTGTAATTCAAAGCTGACGAGAGACCATATAAATTTCTTGTGTGATGTCTTGTACACTGTGTGTGAGGCCATTGGCAGCAAAATAAATATACAATGAAATTATATACTCAGTGTAAAGTTGCACTGATAATAATTCATTACAAAATTGATGCATGTCAAAAAAAAAAAAATGTGTAGACTATATATTTTTAAAAATTATTTATTAAAAATTAAAATGAAAATCGCATTTAATCCTGGAAATAATAATTAATTTTTATAATTATTAAAATATTATTTTAAAATTATTATCATTAAAATATTTTTAAATTTAAAAGCTAATTAATATTTATCATTTAAATTTGACATTAATTTTTAATTTTTTTTTATAATTTTTTTATAATTAATAATTATTAAAATTTTTATTTTTTAATTATTTATTAAAGTGTGTGTTTAAATATTAACCTTCACAGTTGTATTGTCAAAGTGAAGTTTTTAAAAATCACTTGTAAAAAATCTAGAGGATCAATTTACTCTGGTCACTTTTAGATGTCGATCGATAAAAGTCTGTTAGTTGTAACGCCCACTTCCGCGATAAACATTGAGGTCGTTTATTGATACAAAAAAAATATAAAAATTTATTTTTATAAAAATTAAAAAAATACAAGTAAAAACATACTGGTTAAGTAATTTTTTGAGCTGAATCAAAATGATGTAGTTTTTAATAATTATAATAAAAAAAAAAAAATCATATAAAAATACAAGAAAAGAGAAAATAACACTTTGAAATTTTAATGTTAATTTTTTTTCGGCAGGTATATATTCATTTTTTTTTTTTTTTTTTTTTTTTCTACTGTATTACCATGGTGACTTGAGTATAATCTTTTTATTGGCGTCGTTAAAGCAAATGGCTTCGTCGTGAAAGAAAAAAAAAAAGGTAAAAATAAAAATTGAGAAGAAAAATAAAATGCCGATAAAAAGAATGAATATATATTTGAAGAAAATAAAAAAATAAAAAATTATATAAGAAAGGTTAAAAAGGTATATTGCTGAGAAAGATTAGACTGAGTTGAAAAGTGTCGGTGTGTTTTGGAGCTAAAACAGGTAAACTACTTTGATAATAAATGAAAAATAATACAAAAATATAAAAAACAGCAAACAAAGAGATTTAAAAAAGTAAAAAAAAATATTATACGTTCAAGATGACTCATAATATATATTTTTTTTGTTAATGCACTTTATCATACTGTACAGACTAAAAAATATATAATAAAGTATTTTTTTTTATCATACATGTGACTTTGAGATGAAAGACAAAAATATTTTAGATATTTGATTTTAACCAGGTCAAAGAAAATTATTTTATGCGGTAAAATTTATAAAAAAAAAATAACAAAAAGCAATCAGAGATTATAGAATTAATTTGACAACAAAAGATTTTCATAAAAACAGAATTAAATTATTGAACAAAAGAAATACTAGAGATGAATTTTTCGTTGAATTTAATGACTCGTTATGAGTCAATTAATTTTTATTTATTGTTAATTGATAATCAGTTATATAATTAATTCAAAAATACAAATATTTATTTGAAACAATTTTGATACAAAATTAAATTTACTGATAATTACATCAATCAAAATCAACACTTGAAATAATAATAAATAAAATTGACTTGGAAAATTTTATGACAGTCATATTTATATAAAATTATATATAACTTTCAGAGATCAATCATATTTTTGTTGTACAATTTATTACCTAGTAAATAATTGAATAAAATAAACAAATAAAAATTAAAATAAATTAAATTATTGATCTAACATGGATTTATTTTATAACATGTTTCGATGTGAAAAAGATCGCGTGCATTTATTATCAGCACGCGTGTGTCTATTTTCTTCATTTATTTCAAGCCTCAAGTGCGACTAGGGCATTAAAAAAATTATAAAAAAATAAAATAAATAAAAACATTTTAAAGTATATAGAAGGCGTGCATGGTCCAGCCAATTCGTGCTATGAAATCTATGCTCGTGACGGAAATGCTTTCTCTTCTTCACATATACAAACACAAATTTATATTTTTTATATTTTTTTTTAATTTTTCCTTTAGTTCATCGCGATTTTACAATCGTGAGTATGAATTTTAACCAAATGACCTCGACATATTTATTATTTTTCAACTTATTCATCAAATTCATTTGGAAATTTTTCAAAGAAAAAAAAAAAAAAATTACTTGAATATTTTTTTCAAATAAATAATAAACATTTTAAAAATGAAAATTATTTAAATATTCCTGAGTAAAATGACTTTAAATACACTTAAATTTTATTTTTATTTTCTATTATTTATTTAAATGACACCAAAATAATTTAACACAGTAATTTAATATTATTATGACTTTTGATAAATAGAAAATTGAATTTTATTAAATTATGAAAATTTTTTTTATTATTCATTGAATTTCACACCTTCAGGATATATGCATAGATCACGCAAATCATGGGTATGAATTTCTCAACAGTATTCACATCATCTTAACTAATGTCAATGCGATTTTATATTTTTATTTGCCTTGCAGTTGTGAATTATCCAAAGTACCTGTAGCTTCTTGCATTCAAGTCAGCCGTAACTAGAGCTTCACTTCATACCAAGACCACTCTTGGTCTTGTCTTGGCATATTTAGTCTTGGATGGAGCCGCCAAGGCAGTTTTGTGAAGATAGAGCACTTTAGTCGATAATAGATTTTCTGAGTTCAAATATAATGGTTTCATGATTTAATCGTGTAAACAACAATGGAAGTCATAAATTATTATCACTCATTTTTAGATTTTGTTAGACTTTGACGCAAACGTTGGCATCCAAGCTAGAGTCAGTTTTGTAGAAATAGAGCATTTTGGTTAAAATAAATTTTTCTAAGTTGAAATTTATCAAGATTATGATTGGATTGAGTTAACGACAATGGAAGACGTTGTTTCCGAACAAGAAATAATTTGTTTCTATTCATTTTGAAATTTTATGAGACTTTGAAGATAACTTCTACCTCCGACTTAGACTCGTCTTTCAAAAAAAAAAGGCGTTTTGGTTAAAATAAATTTTTCTAAGTGAAAATTCATCAAGTATATGATTAAATTGAGTTAACAACAATGGAAGACGTTGTTTCCATGCATTGAATAATTTGTTTCTATGCATTTTGAAATTTTATGAGACTTTGACGCTAACTTTTACCTCTGACTTAGAGTCGTCTTTTTGAAAATGAGACATTTTCATCAAAATAAATTTTTCTCGGTTAAAATATTGAAATATTATGATTGAATTCAGTCAACAACAATGAAAGACGTTGTTTACAATCACAAAATAATTTATTTTTATTTATTTTCAAATTTTATTGGACTTTGAAGATAACTTCTACCTCCGACTTAGAGTCATCTTTTTGAAAATGAGACATTTTCGTCAAAATAAATTTTTCTCGGTTAAAATATTGTAATATTATAATCGAATTTAGTCAACAACAATGGAAGACGTTGTTTACAATCATAAAATAATTTATTTCTATTGATGTTGAATTTTTATTGGACTTTGAAGATAACTTTTACCTCCGACTTAGAGTCGTCGGTTTGAAAATGAGAAATTTTCGTCAAAATAAATTTTTCTCGGTTAAAATATTGAAATATTATGATTGAATTTAGTCAACAACAATTAAAGACGTTGTTTACAATCATTAATTAGATTATATCTATTTATTTTCAAATTTTATTGGACTTTGAAGATAACTTCTACCTCCGACTTAGAGTCGTCTTTTTGAAAATGAGACATTTTCATCAAAATAAATTTTTCTCCGTCAAAATATTGTAATATTATAATCGAATTCAGTCAACAACAATAGAAGACGTTGTTTTGAAGTATAAAATGAATTATTTCTATTCATTTTAAAATTTTATTAGACTTTGAAGATAACTTCTACCTCCGACTTAGAGTCATCTTTGTGAAAATAAGACATTTTGGTTAATATAAATTTTCCTCAATTAAAATTTATTAAGATTATGATTGAATTTAGTTGACAACAATAAAAGACGTTGTTTACAATCATAAAATAATTTATTTCTATCGATTTTCAAGTTTTATTGGATTTTGAAGATAACTTCTACCTCCGACTTAGAGTCGTCTTTATGAAAATGAGACATTTTCATCAAAATAAATTTTTCTCGGTAAAAATATTGTAATATTATAATTGAATTTACTCAACAACAATGAAAGACGTTGTTTCAGACTATAAAATAAATTATTTCTATTCATTTTGAAATTTTATTGGACTTTGAAGATAACTTTCACCTCCGACTTAAAGTCATCTTTTTGAAAATGAGACATTTTCGTCAAAATAAATTTTTCTCCGTCAAAATATTGTAATATTATAATCGAATTCAGTCAACAACAATGGAAGACGTTGTTTACAATCATAACATAATTTATTTTTATTTATTTTCAAATTTTATTGGACTTTGAAGATAACTTCTACCTCCGACTTAGAGTCGTCTGTTTAAAAATGAGACATTTTCGTCAAAATAAATTTTTCTCGGTTAAAATATTGAAATATTATAATTGAATTTAGTCAACAACAATGAAAGACGTTGTTTACAATCATTAATTAGATTATATCTATTTATTTTCAAATTTTATTGGACTTTGAAGATAACTTCTACCTCCGACTTAGAGTCATCTTTTTGAAAATGAGACATTTTCATCAAAATAAATTTTTCTCGGTTAAAATATTGTAATATTATAATTGAATTTAGTCAACAACAATGAAAGACGTTGTTTCAGAGTATAAAATGAATTATTTCTATTCATTTTGAAATTTTATTGGACTTTGAAGTTAACTTTCACCTCCGACTTAAAGTCATCTTTTTGAAAATGAGACATTTTCGTCAAAATAAATTTTTCTCCGTCAAAATATTGTAATATTATAATTGAATTTAGTCAACAACAATGAAAGACGTTGTTTACAATCATTAATTAGATTATATCTATTTATTTTCAAATTTTATTGGACTTTGAAGATAACTTCTACCTCCGACTTAGAGTCGTCTGTTTGAAAATGAGACATTCTCGTCAAAATAAATTTTTCTCGGTAAAAATATTGAAATATTATAATTGAATTTAGTCAACAACAATGAACGACGTTGTTTACAATCATTAATTAGATTATATCTATTTATTTTCAAATTTTATTGGACTTTGAAGATAACTTCTACCTCCGACTTAGAGTCATCTTTTTGAAAATGAGACATTTTCGTCAAAATAAATTTTTCTCGGTCAAAATATTGAAATATTATGATTGAATTTAGTCAACAACAATAAAAGACGTTGTTTCCAATCATTTAATAAATTATATCTATTTATTTTCAAATTTTATTGGACTTTGAAGATAACTTCTACCTCCGACTTAGAGTCAGTTTTGTCAAAATAAGGCATTTCGTTCAATAATAATTTCTCTAAGTTCTAATACAATGGTTTAATGATCCAATCGTGTAAACAACTATAAAAACCAAGACAAGACTAATGTTTTTAAACCAAGACAAGATTAAAACAAGACTGGGCTCAGTCTTGGCATATTTAGTCTTGGGTAAAGCCCTAGCCATAACAAAGTTGATGAACATAGGTATATCACCAACACTTGTAAAAAAAAAGATAAAAAAATAACAAAAAATAATTGTGTTTATATTTTTCTTAATAAAAAAATCCATAACTTTATCAGTTGTTTTTTTTTTTTACAATCAAAAACGTATATATCATTGAAAAATAATTTATACTTAGTCTATTTTATTCGTCGGTATAAATGTTATAAATTTAACCTCAAACTTCACGCTTATAATGAAACCTTTTCGCGGTTCTTTACGGATGATTATGATTTCATATTTAGTATGAAAGATGTTAAAAAGAGATATGTTATGACGATTGGATATTATAGCTATATAAAATATTAAAGGAAGAAGTGAGAAAAAATTTTCAAGATATTTCTGTATAATATATTTGAGTTGAAATATTTGAGTTTATATTGGAAGGTGGTGAGAAGAGGCAAATGCAAAAACGAAAGAAAACTTGGCAGGGAGTCTGCGGTCGAGTGTAGCTAAGGGTCAAGGGTCAGTTACGTGCTTGCATTCGTATATATATATGCATTTATATATATATTGCAAGAAAGTACTTCGGCTGAACGCCAAGCTGTATACTTTTTTGTCTTTTTTTTTAAATTTTATTTTTTTATTCATCTATAGCAAGCTTGTTCAGCCTCAAGGCAAAACACACCTGCCCAGTGCATTCGGGGTCGAACTCGTTACTCTTGACCAGTGGTACCGTATATTTTATCCTGTGGTGCAACTCAAGCGTGTTTGTTGGAACACTATTTTCATGTTGACCTTATATACTTACTATAAAATATAAATCATATATCAAGAAAATTCTTTATACTCTTGTTTTTCTCAATCAAATTTTATTAACGTTTTTTTTAATTTTATTTTGTGATATTCATTGTTATGCTATATTTTTTTTATATTTTTTTAAAATAATAATAAAAAAAGTTTTTTTATCATAATAAATTTGTAGATTGATATATAAAAAATTTTTTTATGAGATGTTAAAAAAGTTTTTTAATAATTTATTTATATAAAAAAAAAAAAAAATTTATAAAATTTTTGTTTTTTAAATTGAATTCAAAGTATTGAAGTTTTTAAATTTATTTTTTAATTTTTATTATATTATTTTATTAATATTGAAAAATTTATGTTTGTGAGAATTTTGTACTTCACTTTATCATAGAAACTTCTTGTAATGTTATTTAATTTGAAGTCGAAAAAACTGTAATTCAAAAATTAAGGGATGAAAAAGTCAAACTTGTTCAAATTTATTATTGAAACATTTATTTATCTATCATTTTGTTTATTTTTATTATTTTACTATTGTAAATTAATAAATATAAAAAAAATAAATACAATATATAAAAAAGTTTTAACGTAAAAACAGATAAGAAAAGTTCACAGTTTATAAACTGTACAAACTTATATTATGTAGGTGTTTTAATGCATATATGTGTATCGCAAATCTGAAGGGATATTGTTGGTACTATCTGCATTGGGTAACCACTGAAAAAAAATGAATAAAAAAATAGAATTTGTGATCCAGCCATACGCATTATATTCTCATGTATTACGATCCATTTATTCGATCAGCCACGCGTCGTTCAATATATATACATAAAAAAAAAACAGTACATCTTTCGTGTAAATATCGTAAAGAAAACTTGTCTTTTTCTTTGCTTATATGTAAATAATATAAAAAATAAAATTCACCACAAGACAGGTAGTGTTAGTAACATGTGGG
The DNA here is from genome assembly GCA_011426435.1 of Lysiphlebus fabarum. Taxonomy (NCBI): domain Eukaryota; kingdom Metazoa; phylum Arthropoda; class Insecta; order Hymenoptera; family Braconidae; genus Lysiphlebus; species Lysiphlebus fabarum. The sequence goes on from WSYQ01000108.1 coordinate 252,166, forward strand.
CGATGTAAAAATACATAGCCACAAAAAAACGATAAAGAAAAAAATAAAATAAAATAAATAATACAACTGGAATCTTCAATTTTTATGAAAAAAAAAAATGTATTTTCTATCTATTTTTCTATCAGACTTATATTCAACACACACATGTAACTTTATATACTACTACACAAACACAATTGACTTTACTATTTTTACATCTACTGAATTTAAAGAAAAGTATAGAAAAAAAAAAAAAATATATATCTTCCCAAAATTTACGAAGAGAGAATTTTTATCGAGTATATACATAAATTTTGTGACTCGAATATCTTGTGGGAGTGTATCGACATGTCAACTGGTATAAAGTTAAAAGAAAAAAAAATAATAAATAAATATGAAACAGGAACAATTACAAAAGAAAGATAACAAAATAAAATAAAAAAAAACATAGAATGTAGGTTTGCCTATCACTCTTGTCTCATTCATACATTTCAAAAAAAAATAAAATAAAAAATTACTACTATCACCTTGAATTCAGCTGTACCTTGAGAATCATCCCATTTATTTTTGCACTGTACTTATAAACTTTCAGTGACAAAACAAGAAAACATATACAGAAAAAGCTAAAAAAAAAAGATTTAATAAATAAATAAAATTTGATAAAAAAAAATATTATAAAAGGACAAGAGTAGTTTTACAACAACGAGATAATAGGATCAAGAAAATACGAGAAAAACACAAGAGAAGTGTTCAAGAATCAGGATGTCTTCTTCTTGATTTTTTTTTTTTATTATTTTATATAAAGTGGACTCTTTACTTCTTAACGAAAGATAAAAGCATGTTTATTTTCTTATTTTTTTTTATTTTTTTTTGTAGATGTGAATATGTGGGAGGGTGTGGAGATACAAGTCCAGTTTATAACGAGATATAAGTATACCAACATAATGGCAACACAGCAGCAACAACAATCATCAACTACATATTCTAGACTGTATATAAATGTACCTGAATCATTGACCAGTTGGTTCAATGATTTGCTTATGTTGTGATGTATAAAATAAAATACACAAACACAAAGTTGTTTGATAAAAAATTGTCACAAAAATATGTAAAAGTTTTTGAATCATTGATTATATTTTCTATCAACCAAGAGCTGTATCTATTCAATAGCATCAATGACATCACAACACAACAAAAACACAGGTATAATATTTATTTATTTATATATATATTTTTATATGAAACTAGAGTTAACGGGTTGGAACAAATATAATATAAGTTGGCAAACGAATAGTCGTTGCACAGTAGAAAAAATAATGAAAAATAAAAAATAAAAAAACAAATAATTCATCATGACATAGATGTCTGTATGTGTGTATAAATTTTTGGTAGCTCATATGACCTTGGTAAATATAAATAAAAAATAATAAAACAAATAAAACATGAAATGGGATTTGAAAAATAAAAATACTTGTTACTCGCACCATTTCCGTTTTGACAAAATGTGCGGACATACATGAATATATAAAATAAAAAATAATAAAAAAAAATTTTTTTTTCATGAATATAAATTGACAATGTATTATCAAGAGATATATTTTTTTAATAATATAATTTTAAAAAATTAATTGGATTATTTGTTAATTTAAATAATGACTAAATTTAATGAATACAATTGTGAATATTTGTTAATTAAATTGAAGATTGTTGATCGTTAATGATTGTCACAAAGGAAAACCGTTGTCCCTTTTATTTGGTCTGAGAATTATAAATTAAATTTATAAAATAGTTTAAATTGTTATGTTTGACCTTTAGTGGTTGCTTTCGTCAATTCAACTTGATAAATTTCATTATATGTAAATTTTTTTTTTTTAAATTAATAAATTTGTCATAAAATTGTCAATTTTTGTTTTTTTTTTTCTATTTCAAATATTTTTTTTTCATTTGAATATGAGTAATTCAAATATTATTTATAAATTTGTGACTCACAAATTTTTGATGTAATTTAATTTGTTATTTATTATTAAATACTAAGTTTATCAATTAAAATCAAAAATCATTTTATAAAAGCAATTTTGACCTCGTCATTTGACTGTTACTGAGAATAACTTATTGCTGACCTTTATAACTGAACATTCCGCTTGACTTTAAAGTACACATAATTACACCTTTACTATGTATATACTAACTTTGATGAGAAACTGAGAGTTCATGTTGTCCACCACACATTTACTTGACTTTAGTCAAAAGGCAACCCCAATGTCTGTGGTTACATGGTGACACTACTATACAGTCAGTAATCATGTAATATCATTGCATCTCTTTGATGGAAAATTCAAGTGGATATAATATACACAGACACATTATTTCAATCAAAAATATATAATTTAATAAATAATTATTCATTTTAATTAATTTTTCAATTTATTTACAGAAAATATTTGAAGTTATTACAAAGACAACTGATGAATTTATGTCAACTTGATTGCAGTATTTAAAATTGATGAAAAAAATTAAATAAAATGATCAAGGATCAAAGTTGAATTGCGTGGTATTATTTGCAAAAAAAAATATTGACTACAATACTTGGTTATTTTGAATTGCATGTGACAATCCTCAAAGATTTTATCGATATAAAAACAGTATACCTGTAGAAACATCAAGGTGAAGCTGAAGAAGATAAATAAAATAAAAATAAAAATACATGATGTCCATTTGGTCTGTTTGGACAGTTATAATTTGCAAAAATCGTTCGTCAATCGTGATAAGAAATGGTTTCAATGTTTGCCAATTAGCAAGATGAGGTTTTTATATATATTTACAGGGCACAACGGGTGTCGGCTAATGGCAAAGTCTCGTTTATTCAGTCGTATAGACAACACAACCAATGAGACAGACTGTACTCAAGTGCATTTGACACAATGTCTGGTTTAATATATACTCACAGGAAGTTGATTCAAAAAAAAATAAATAAAAGAAACCTCATTCATACATCCTGATCAAGTAACACAAATTAACAAAAATTTTAATTTATTTTTTCTTCTAGCTATACATAAGTTTAAAGTTACAATAGACTTACGAATGACATATGTCGTGAATCCATATATTATGTGGAATTCTGGTACTTACCTGAAACAAAATAAAAATAATAAAAAACATTAGTAAAAATTATAAATTGATTTACAAATAGATTTAAAATATCATCATTTTTTTTGGTAAAATATTTATTAAATTGTTGATTGTCAATTAAAACTGTCTGTTAAAAATTATTTAGAGTTTTTATTTGTGAATAAAAGAAATATCTAATGTCAAATAAGAATTACAATATTATTATTTTGTTGTGTAAATAAATTTTCTGCTCAACATCGGAAATGAAAATGACGATACAGTAAAAGTAAATATCAAAGATGTTTTTTCGAGGTAAATACGAAAAATCAAGTGAGAAAATAATGAAAAAATAAAAACTATTTGTTGTTTTGTTGTAAAAAGGGTGACATGTGTACTAAAAGTAAAGAGAAAGAGAAAAAAGTATTTAATAAAAACCGCATTATACGCGTCAGGTGATTTTCAACGTGTATCCATGTTACAATGCTCTTTTTATTTGTTGACAAACCGTGCGTACAAATAATCACGTGAAACTATATGATATATAAAAGAGAACTGAATTTCTATTGGATTTTAAATCAAGCATATATTTTCAATGTTTTATTTTTTTTATAAACTTTTAAATAATTAAAAAAAATTAATTTTAACTTTGAATATATATTTTTTAATTAAATATAAAAAAATTTAAGCAAAAGTACTTGAAAAAACTTGAAAATTTCAATATAAAAATTTAATGATATAAATTTTAAATAAATATCAATATTTATTTTGATTTTTTTAAAATAATAATACAATTTTTTTCTTTCTATAAAATTTTTGTATTGAGTATTATAATATGAAAAAGTACAAAAAAATTTCAGTGGATTATTCCATCTGATAAAAAAATCTATATATACAATGTGACAGACTAAAGTGTTTTCAACTTTTAAAAAACTTTAGCTACTTTTTTTTTTTTTTTTTATCTTTTGATTTACAAGAAAAACGTTTCCTGAGCTTATTTTTTATCCAACAAGTGAACAACTATATGTACATCTATCGTGAATAAAAATAAAATTATTCTGCGTAAAAAATTTTCAACTATTTTGAATAATAAAAAAAAATAAAATAAAAAATATAGTTGCCCAGGGCTTTTTTTTTTTTTTTCATACATGTACTTATATATTTATATATTGCACATTCATATATATTTTATTCAACTTTATATTGACTTTTGAATATATATGGAAAAATAAACCAGTGTGTCTAGTCATAGTGCAAGTTTCTTAAATCATAAACTTTTAAAATTCTTCAGACACTCATCCTATAAAAAATAAAAATTATTTTAAATAAAAAAAATTAAGAATTAAAAAAAAAAAACAAGTTTGGCAAACCAAGATCATTAGTTTAAAACTTTAAACTAACGAAGATTCTTTGTGTAAATTTGTTTCACTAGAACCAGAGATTTTCTTGTCTAATAAAATTTAAAAAAATTGACTTATCTTAAAATATTTTTATTTTTTATCTTTTAAAAGTTAAAATAAATTTTTTACTTATTTTCAAACAATAACTAAAAATTAATTAACCAAAATAATTATTAATCAATTTTATTTGATTTTTTTTTAAAATACATTAATTTTAATTTAAAAAATTATACAAAAGTTTTATTTAATTTTTAATAATTGTTAAAATGACCACAAAAGGAAAATCATGTAATTTTTAATAAACACATATATATACTTTTACAAAATACATATAATCCTTGACACAATGAGCCTGAGGATATTAAATAAATAATTTTTTTTTTCATTTTACGAGTCAAAATATCCCTCGGGTAAAAGTTGCCATTTCTCTTGATATCAGAGGGGTTGTTCGTTCACTTTTCTATACAGGGTATAAATTTTTCTCTCTAAAAATCTTACTGTTCTTTAAAACTTTTCTTTTCTATAGCTACATAGTTGATCTACTCTTCATAAAAATGAATATACACCCAGTATTTTGATACCAACTCCGGATCTTACCATAACCCCATCAAAAAAGTTGTATTATATTCTCTCTTCTTATTCATACAATGTTATTTTATATTTTATTCTACTCAATATGTATTTATTATTTTTTTTTATAACAAAATTTATTGTAGACTAATAAATATACATTTTTATATTTATAAATATAAAAATAGTCAAACTGAGCTTTTGTTTGTTATAAATTTACAAAAAAAAATATAAAAGCTTTTTTTAAAAAATTTCACATCAATTAAATTCTTAGCCCTAATTTTCTTAAAAATCTTTGAGTACAAATCTTGAATTTCTTGTTATACATACAAGTGCATACATAGATAAATTTGTAGAAGCTATAAATGGCATAGTTAAGTTACTCTTGTTCCAAGACTTAATCACAACTAACTTTGGTAATGGATGCTTCAATGTGATTTGTAAATCAGGCTAATGCCTTCTCTTGAGGGCTCTGAAGTTTCTATATTTTTTTTTGTTTTAATTTTATGTTAAATTATAATAGTTTTTTAGAAAAATATACTCTGAAACACTTGATAAATTACACATGTATATTATTATCATGTTAATCAACAAAATAGACAAGTTGATTATAAAATTTTTAAATAAATATGAATTTTTTTTTGATGTTTTTTATTTGAAAATTATTTATTGTTAGTGTAGTCTCATGTGGATTATGTTATAGTGTTTTTAATATTTTGCATGTGTATATTTTAATTTGAGCGTGAGGTTAGTTTGTTGAAGCAAATATATAAGAATTTTTTTTATTTGTTGACTATGTTGAAGGTACAACTTGACTTCCCCTTTATTCCCTCTTTGACCTCCTACTCACTTAAAGCATACACCATATAACCAAGGACTATACCAACCGGTAATTGGCTTGCAGTGCCTTTTACGTTGGGTAAATTGTGTTAATAAATTCCATAGTCATTGTACATTTAGCTTTCGTAATTTACAACACTACACGATAGAGGTGCGATAATTAATTTATATTTTCCCATGCTATTCTAATCGAGCCTATCAGCTTTCTATTTTTTTGTCTTTTTTTTTAAATTTTTTTTTAGCTTTATAAAGTTTTTTACATCCCCAAAGTATTTAATATTCAATTAAATATTTTATTTATTTATTTTTTATTAACCGATTGATTGTCATCAGCAAGTTTTTTCTCTTTTTTTTTAGAATTTTTTGTTATCAATTTTTTTTTAGGGATTTTAATAGTTAACTATTTGAAAGATTTAATTTTGAACAAAAATTGTTTAATTTTATTTAGTTTTTTTATTTTTTTATGTATAATAGTGTAATTGATTATTGAGTGTATCGATGTTTTATCAGTATTGGATTTAAAAATGAGACAGGTGTGAAAAATTTTGATATGGTTAAATTTTTTAAAAGCTTTTGATCCTTTTAAGTGTGAAATATTACTTAAATAAGGTGCACAGTCATAATGCCACTTGAAAATTTTATATAATGTATCTTACTGACAACTGACAACTGCCCAATGAAAATTAAATTACTTATTAAAAATTAAATACAAAAAAAATAACGAAAAAATTTTATATAAAAAAAAAAAAAAAAATTAATGAACAATTTCTTTATAATATTTTTATAAAAATAATAAAAAAACATTTTCAATTTAAATCACAAAATATCAAAGTTCAAAGAATTTTAAACAACGTTTAGTTTTATTTTATTTTATTTTTCTATAAAAATTGACCGTATATATTTTTTGTTGTCTAAAATGTTTTTGGATGGTTATTTTCCCCTCTGGGCACTCGATAAGAGCTAAATTGAAAAATGTTATCCAAAAAATAATAATAAAAATAAAATGGGCTCTTAGAAGCATTAGACCACTCAATGCAGCACATATCAAATTTCTATGGTTATATGTATAAATCTTTGATAAAAAAATTTTTCTAAAAAAGAATTTAAAGTTGCTTTTAAATAAAAATACTTTTTCATTTAAATACTTAATATTTTCTTGAATAAAAAAAAATAATATTCAAATAATATAAATTGAATAACTCTATAAATTATAATCACATATTAATGGTTGAAATAAATAATCATCCAAGCATATATATATTTATTATTTTTATTATATAATGAGACACACGTGTCATATTAATTAACAGGAAGTGACTCCACCCTGAATATCGAGATATATACCAAATGACATTCGTTATAGAAATTCAACCGATGCTTCCGCAAACTTATATATAAATTTTCTATGTGTAACATATTTAATCAAAGACATCAAAACATGTGTGGGCAATATTGCGTGAGAGGTAAATTATCAACAACAATATCAGGTGAATTATGACACAAAAATATATTTTATAAATTATAAAATTAAAAATTAATCAACTGATGATTTCAATGTGTTTCATATCAAATGATTTATTTAAAAAATTAAATAATTAAATATTTTTTGAAAAATAAAAATTGAGGATTTAAATTTTATTTGTTATTTTATGTAACAATTATTATCATACAGAACTTTTTATTTTATCATTTTATCATTTTAATCTTGGTGAACATAATGCTGACAGAGTAAAAGGAAAAAAAAAAGATAAATAAATAAATAAAAATATATAAAAAAAAAAAATAAATGAATCAAGTAGCTGGATGGTGGTTTCACGTTAAACCTTAAGAAACGAGCTTCTAAAATGGTCTTGGTGTTTGAAGTTAATAAAGAAATATACAAGGTGACCAAGCCAAGGCATTTAATATCAATTTGCTAGTGTATATGCTCCCTCACAGTATCACATCTAAGACTTGTCTGGACTAAGGGTAAAATTTTCATGGTGTTATAGGGTGCCTTAGCAACGAGGGTGGAAATAAAAAAAAAAAAGATCTTGATGTGGTCTCAGACACCAGAGTGTAAGGCTTAATGTATATGAGCTATATATAAAACTTGACTGGTTGAACATTGAAATGGAGATCGAGTGAAAAGGCGAAGAGTATTTTTTCGTTTTTTTATTTTTTTTTTTGAGAGTCAGTAACACGATGGACGAGTCCCAGTTGTAAAATAAAAGAAAATGAAGTGAAGGGTGGTTTTTTTATTTTTTATTTTTTTGGGTATTCGTGATACAAGATGAGAATTAGGGTGACGTTGGCTTTTCAATGACAAGAAATTCCAAGGTAGATGATACCCTTCGAGATGCTTGGAATGTATTCATTTTAAGAATTTTTTTTTTTATTATTATTTTTTCACTTAACTTTACTTTTGGCAAAGGTTTTTACCAAGTTGAAAAAAAAAAAAAAAAAAAAATGAAAATACCTTCATAACTATATTTTATTTCAATTTTTTATGAGTGATAAAAAAAAATTTATTTAAAATAAAATTGATGGATTTTCTTTTTTTATTTATTAACTCATTAATTCATTTTATATTTTTATAATATTTTTTATAATAATATTGCAATTGTAATTTATAAAAAAAAAAATAAAAAATGTTTATGTAATTTTAACAAAAAGATATGAAAGTTGATTGTAAAATAAAATCAAAGTATTGTAGTTTAAACACTTGACTGAACAACAAAACAATAATTTATGTAAAAAATTTTTATAAAAGTAACATTAGTCATGGCTAATATGATTCTATCATGATTTATATATTTTAAATGATTCAAAGGTTATATACTGTCAACCTCAGTTGATTTTAATTTATCAAAATTCTTCATGTCTTCATCATCACTTTTGTCATTTTATTCACAACAAATATATATACATCTCTTTGACTTTTAGTATTCAAAATAATACTGGTATAAACTTGTCAGACTCAATGTACAACAATATCTACACTTTGAGACAAGAATTATATATCAAGCATTGAAAATACAAATTTCATGTTCATTCTTGCATATATTTTTGATAAGATGTTTACGCATCAATTTTCAAGAATGTAATTAAGAAATTTCTGTGTAAATTTACAATCTCAATTTATTTTAAATTAAATTAAATATATTTATAAAAAAAATAAATAAATAAAAAGTAATTTATTATTATTTTTTTTATTAACAACAACTACATACATCTATAATAAATTTATATTTAAAAAAATTTTTTATGTTTATAATGAAATTGAAAAAAAAAAAATTAAATAAATATAAAAGTACGGTTAACATGATAGTCGTCATGAAATAATTGATTTGCACAAAAATACACGAGGGATACATTTTGCTATGAAAACCTTTACGATCTTTTTCATTCTATATTTTTATATATGACTTGGAAATATACCCTTCACGTGTGTGGTTTTACGATCCAAGTGTCGCCATTTTTGTAGGAAAAATATAAAATAAAAAAAAAGTAGGTACTTCAACCACGTACGAGGATATTTTATTTATTTTTTTTCATTTTTATTTTTTGTTGATTTTTTTATCATACAGTTTTATATATGTTTTTTTTTTTATTTTTTTCTACATAGGATTTTCTAAAGACGCATTTACAAGGGTGTATAATAGATGCTGTCGAATGACCTCACAAAATGCGTGCAAACGACTCAACTGCTTTAGATACTTTTACGAGTTTCAATGTTACTATTACCTAACAAAAAAAAAAAAATAAATAAAAAAATTACTGCATACAGTTATACAGTGTTTTTATTTATTTTTGATGACATAAAAAATACATCATAAAAATGTATATTTGATAATAATAAAATATAAAGTGAAAATAAATTTTTATGAGATTAATTATTGAGTAAGTTTTATGTATATATTTGTATCAAAAGTTGCAAGAAAGTTTAAAATTTTATTTAATAAAGATTTAAAATTTATTACACTTTTAATATCATAATTATATAAAATATATTTTTTTTTTTTGAATTAACATGAATTGAAAAATTTAAACAACTCAATAGACAATGAGTTTTTAATAATATTTTCTTTTGTTTGTTGATTGTTCTAGTCGATAAAATATATATGATCAAGTCATAGATAAATCATTAAATTATGACATATAATAATTAAAAAAATAAAATAAAATAAAACAACAATAGCTTTTTTATATAAATCATATTATAAAACTACCTGTCAAAAATATTTATCAAATAAAATGACAGTTGAATAAAAAATTATGAAAATTATTCATTACAATTTTTTTTCCACAAATAAATTTATTTAATTATTTAAAAAAATTCACAATAATAATATGTAAATTAAAATAGCCAGAGGATATATTTTTTTGTTGAGCTTATTAATTTTAATATTGTATGAAAAAAACTTGAGTTATTTCTTCATTTTATAAGTAAAGTTATCAGTCACCGGAAGTTAGGGTTCGATGGTAGTCTTTAAAACGCCCCAAGAACTTCCGGCTAGTTCACTACACATTGTGTAGGATCTTGTGAAAATCTTTTGTTAAACTTGGTGATATTATATATATATATTAATGGTTACTATAACTATATCTATATTTAAGCATAATGAGATCCTGACTCTGACAATTGTCTGACCATCGAGATCTCTGTACCCATACTCTCTCTTGCTCATCTGTCCATTGTTCGTGGCTTGATGATTTGATTCATTTACAATGAATGACACATCTAAATTTACCCATAATCATCCTCTATTACACAACTATTTGACCTAAATATTAATACAAGTCATTGTACAATTCAATATATACACAAAGAAATATTAAAAATATAACAAAATCAATGTGATAAAATAAATAATTTACATAAATTATAAACAATCAAAACATTAATGTATACAATTTCAACTGATATATTTTTATATATTAATTAACAGTTTGTTAATTAGTACTTAATTTAATAGCCGGATATGTATATGTACAAAGTTTATATAATTAAAAAATGACAAACAGACGTTTATGTTGTTTCCGCTGTAAATACAAAAATAAAATAGACAGTAAACAAATAATTGCAATTACAAATGAACTATTAACACAAATATTTATTAAATTTTTTACAGAAAAAATTAATTATAACACTATTAATTTTTAATAAATATAAATGATAAATATAAAATTCATCAGAAAAATTATTTATTTATAAATATCAAAAAACACTTGTCAGTCAATCAAAATTATTCAACTTAATTTATATTTTTTGAAAATAAAATTATGCTGTAATAATTATAACAATAAAAAAAATTATTGACATATAAAAATAGTAAAAATAATTACTGTAATAGTCATGTTAAATTTACATTAGCCTAAGGGTTATAAAAAAAATGAGTATATTTTTTAACAACATGAGATAAACAAAAATAAAAATAACAAACCAAATCGTTATAAGAAAAATATGAATTTCAATAAATATAAAAAGACAACTATTATACTCGAGAGAATAAAAACCGGAAGTATGAAAAGTTTGAAATCTATGATGACTTTGTATAATAAAACAATTGAATACCGCACGAACGACCATGGGGGTGAAAATATCGTCTCAATAGTGTTTCTTTTATTTTTCATTTTTATTTATTTATTTTTTTTTTTATAATATTGCTTTTGTGTGTATTTGTCTGACGGTATATATATTGTCCTCAATTATTTGCCCTTGCAGTCTTCTGGAAACTTATACACCCTATTTTAGTCGATACAGAAAGTAAATCGAGACGGAAACTATATAAAATCATCCCTCTTTATATTTTTTTTTCTCTTCAGCTACAAATATATATACGCACATTTTACCTTCTTAGTTTTTCTGCACTGTATACTTACTCTATTTTTTTTTTTTTGTTTTTTTATTATTTTATTTATCTTTTTTACTTTCTTGCAAGTCGCTCTCTGTGTCCCCTTCATCCGGCCTAGAAAAGTATTATCCTCGAAACGTGCTTGGCTTCAGGGCAATAACAGCAAATTCACTGTATAGATGGTTAGGTAGCAAACAGTGGCAAAACATATTTCAATCGAACTTGCCCGAAAGCTAATATCACAACTTTTATGAGAACATACTGAAGCAAAATAAAGCAAATGAATTTTTTTTTTTTTTTTTTTTCATTTTTTATATATTTAATTATGTTTTTTTATTATATCTATCAAATTGAAAGTTAATTTATAATAAATTAACTTGAAATAATAATAGTCAATGAGGAATTGATATATTTAATTTTTAAATTATTTAAAAATATAATTTCTTGGTTTATTTATTTTTAGATCAATTTTTTTTATGATTATTTAATTGATGAATAAGAAATTATATGAAAATTTTTTATGATAAGATTTTGATGATGATAAAATAAATAGAAATTAATTAAAAATTCTTGAATACAATAAAAATTTTAATGAGTTTTTTAATCAATACAATGATTAATCATTAATAATTTTAATTCAAGATTTTCTTTGTAATTTTTTTATTTTATTTCTCAAGAAAAACCAGAATTAAATATATATATTATCGTTATTCTGAAGCTTCTAAATTATTCTCTCGTTGAATTTTATTTCAATTATTAGAACCAAGAAAATCTTAATTGCAAGTTGCACTAACTGTCGTATCTTTGGTATCGTTCCACTTGCTTAAACATCAATGTCGTGATTGTAGTTACAAATAAAATGTCTCATTTCCGGTAAAATATATAGAAAAAATAAAATCAATTGAATGAAAATATATGTTGAAGAGATAGCGATGCAGAATAAAAAAATTGAAATAAAAAAATACAAGAAAATGTGTGAGGTCTTGTGCATTTATATACGACATGTTATTTGATTTTGTGTCATATTGAATAAATTTGATGAGAAATTCAATTGTATTGATGAGTGACAAAGGAAATACAAGATGAAAATTTATGATAAATTACGTGGAAAAATGCTGCATCGACGATTCGTCAATTTCAAAGGCACTCATTGTAAAAAAAAAAATGAAAATGAACATTAAAAACGAGTAAAAAAATAAAAAATAAAAAATAAATGCTATAAAATTTGAAACCATTTCAGCAGAATATCTCGTAATGTTGACCACAGAAAAACCACTTATCGGAATCACGACAAAAAAAAAATAAATAAGTAAATAAATAAAAAGTATTGTTGAATGGAATTGAAGCTTTTCAATATAATACGATTGAAAAATTTACGGTTAAACATGAATCAAGTACAGGTTTTATTTATTATTTATTTATATTTTTTCAAACGAATAAAAAAAAATTACAATATAAAATATATAAATAATAAAACTCTGATAATTTTATTTTTGTGTAATGTGATGTTTTCTATATACTAAAAACACATTAAATTTATAAAAATTAATAAAAAATTATTTATAAATAGTAAAAGATAAAATATCAATTGCAATATTGACAGATAAATAAAATAAATAAATAAAATTTGTACTTGAAACAAACATATAATTTATATATTTTATTTATTTATTTATACTTGCGATAGTACATGCAATTGTAATAAAAATAATAAACAAAATTAATAAATAATTATAACATTTATTATTAAATAATAAAACACAATTTTATTACAAAAATAAAAAATAAAAAATAAAATAAATAAAAAGCTTTAAATAATTCAGAATACATATAGACAGACTCGTGATGTTTTTTTCGAAAAAGATAAACAATATAAGCATATATCACAAAGAGAAACATCATACTAGATTTAAAAATTTATCAACAATATTTTTTGTGTTTGTGTTTGTCTAGATATGGAAGCGCTAATGGCCGATAAGATCTTATCAGTTGTCATTGGTTTACCGCATGTGTATCTCTGCGTCACCATTATACAAACAAAAAAAAAAAATTTTCGAGTTCTCATTTCTTTATATACTTTTGTAATCAGGAATTGGATTTTTGAATTTTTTTTTATTTCATTTTGTTGATCAGTGGATGGTATTATTTATAAATACAGGTAAATTGAACTACATTTTAATTTATCTACACATTGAAATTGTAAATTTATATTATGGCTATAACTATTTGTATTTTTTTAATTTTAATTTATTTATATTTATATAAAGTATACATGTGTTTTATCAAATAGGTTTTCCAAGTCTTTTTAGAATCCCAACTGAGTATACATACAACGACTGTGGGGGTCGTGCGATCGTAACTCCCCAGGGTGCATTAATAATTTATATCGAGACTGCAACAGATATGCAGGGCAAAATCGTGATCGCTGATTGAATCGCGAATTTTAAATAAATAAAATACAAGTTGAGTTTTTTTAAAAAATATATAAAAATAAACACAAAAATTAAAATAAATAATAAATAAAAAACATAAAATTTATATTAATTTTTAAATTACTAATAAATTTTAATTGATTTTTTTTTACATTTTCATTTTACATTATAGTTTTTTACAAAAATTAATTGAATATTATATACAATTTAATAATTATCTATTAATTGACAATATAAAATTTTACTTTGATAAAATTTTTAAATGAAAATTTATGTAATTAGTAGTTGAAAATAAAATTAAACCAGACTGATTTTATATAAAATTGATTCGATATATATAAATAGTCAAAAGTTCATTAGCAACATATAAATATTTAACATTTATATTCTAAAAAATAAAAAATAGTTCTAGTAGTGAGTATAATCACAAGGTAATTTCCAATATTTTTTTAGTATTAGTGATGGCTATTTGAACTTTCTGTATTTCGAGAATTTGCAATAGTGGTTTTATTGAAATCATGAAGGCCCAGTAGCTCGTTCGTAATTAAAATTTTTCCAACATACAAATTGTATTTTTTTTTTTTATCTTTGTTTCAATTTGTACCCTCTTTTGGTCTTGCAATTTGCGTTAATTCTAAGCCTCATTTTATCCCTCGTTTTTTTTTTTCCTCTCATCCCTCAATAAATACACCCCACATCAACATTTTCCCTCCGGGGTGAGAAAAGTAAGGTTATATAACCCATATAAACCCCATACTATCAAACGATTTCTCGATATAATTAGTTTCAACTCTGCTGTATATATATTTCATAGACATATATACAACTTTTGTTAATAAAATGTTAGCAACACTGTGATACACCCTGGTTGCTTTTGTATAAGCTTCATCGAAACATTTAAAACCCTCAAATTCAATTATACAATTGTTACATAGCCACAGGCAAGTGAGCACTATAAATAAAAACAAAATTAATATCTTTAAAAAATATTTTAATAAATTAAAAAAAAATAATTATATTGATTATTATTTTTCAAATATAATTAATTCTTTTTTTGTTATTTTTTTTATGACAATATTATAATGAATTTTTTTATTTATTTATTATAAAGTTGTAAAGAAAATATATACTAATCACAACGTTTTAATAATATATATGTTGTGACTAAAAGATTGTATGGTTCATAATATTTAAGTACATGTTTAAATTAACGCAATATGTGTTGGTTATAACGGTAGTCAGAAATGAAAAAAAAAAATATATATATTATAAAGTGAATAGGTAATAAAAAAAAGTATTTAAAAAAAAAAATAGAATGAAAAATTAGAGCTAGTTGCAAAAGCGACGTGATAGCGTGTCACATGATTTGCAGAGACTTTTATTGTTGGTGAGATTTCAACGCTTGATAAATTTCTAGTGTAACTGTTCAGTTGCTGAAAATCGATAAATCGCATCTAGTAGATCAAAAAAAAAAAATATAGAAAAAAAATTACCTTCAAGTCTACGAATCTATATATGAATGCAGGTCATATGATTATTTTATTTTATTAGACATTTTGTATTTATATATATATAAAATCGAGATGAAAAAATACAAAAACAATATGCATTAACTGAAAAAAAATTAAGTGAAAATTTTTTATTATTACTTGTGAACACGTAAAGGCTTGTACATTTTAAAGCTTTTGCACTGATTATTTAGACTTATCAATATATTTAATCAAGATTTATCATTTTACATTTTTTTTTTTAAATAATAGTAAAATGTACAAAAAAAAGTAGAATAATATAAATTGTACAACTTAAAATGTGTTTGGTAATTTAACTATCTGTACAAACTTATAAAATTTATTTATTTATTTTTTATTTTTTAGATTGAAATAAATAAAATGTATGTATTTTTTTTTGTCTGATGTTTGAGCTGTAGTTAAAATTATTTCTTGCTTGCAATTTATTTAAAATAAATTAACATTAAATTTAAATTATAAAAAAAAAAAGTATTGGATATTTAAAAATATAAATATTTTTATAATTTGTATTGTTTGGTGTCAAAGAACGATAAGGGTTAATCAAACTAAAAATATCTACAGTCTGTATACGTTATGATCACCAGCACATGTGTGATCTCTCATGGATCGTTGAATTTTACGAATTGCTGAAGCCCACGCGACTACAAACATCCGTTGAAATTTCACTAAATTTTATGTTACATCATGAGAGGGTGATGAAAAAAAGAAGGTGGCAAGCTAGGGGTGGTTTTTCATTGTCAGCATGCGGGAAATGACAGACAGGGTGAAAGTGGTCACACGCGGTTACTGTCGTTTGATACACGAATTTTCATGATAAATTTGTGATACCTGGGGTACGAGGTAACAAATAAAAAAAAATACAGAATAAAACACGAGTATTTGATTGTTTTTAGGGTGTTGAAAAAATAAATAAATAAACAAAATTATAAATGACACAAGACAATAATATATGAGCAACATGATTGAATATTTTTGAACAGAAAAAAAGTTTTTTTGTAAAATAAAAATAATTAATTGTAATATATTTGTAAAAGAAAAGTTTATTTTATTTTATATTTTTTGTTTTTTTTTTTTTTTAATAAATTATAATGCATTTGTGTTGATAAAATGCTGCAAACAAAAATTATTTTGATAGACCATATCAAGTTTAACAGAGTAGGGGACCTATATCATAATTTGATCGATCACTTTTTTTTTTTTTTTATTTCTATTTATCCATTTTATATTAAATGTATTCACCTGCCATGGTATATATCCAACACCAACCACTCAATCTTCATAATAAACTCAAGATATATATTTATTTTTTTTTTTTATATTTTTATTATTTTTTTTTTTGCATTTAATTTTCTTTTTCGCCAACGTCGCAAAAATATAAAAAAGAATTTTTATTATTTTCTACAATATAAAAAAATATTTTTCAGTGAACGAAGAATGAAGTACAGATACGATACATAGAAAAGCAATCACTTCAGCATATTGTGGTTGGAGTTTATGCAACGGGTGTTCAATATGCAAGATAGTCGATGTTGCGAGAGAAATCTCTCAATTTTCTACAGCTAAAATCTCTATATATACTATTTCTACCACAACGAATTTCGACCAAAGAGAACAAAACAAATTTTTTTCTTTTTTTTAATTTTAAAAAGTGAAAAAAACGAAGAAATAAATTATAAAATAAAATTTAAAAGTATATATCATTCTCATATTCTTTAGTATAATTTTATTTTTTTTTTTTCTTATTTTTCATCGATACGTCAACAATATATTCTGACAATTAATTTACATTTCATTGTGCTGAGTTAATTGAAAAATCTCAATTTATAAAACTTTTCAATTTTTTCACACCAGTGATATCAAACTGCAAAAAATAAATAAATATATACAGATGTGTAGAAAAAAAGAAAATTTAAATATGTAAATTATAAATTTTAAAACTTTAATATAATAATTATAATAAAAAATATTATCCAATAAGAAAATTTATGTTTAATATGCTAAATTGTCAAGCAGAATTTCACAAAAAATCAAAAATACAAGTACAGCAATCAAAAAAATTTTCAAGTTTGTTAAATCGCCTAGACAATTTGGTAAAATCGTCATACATCACATTGAACATCAAAAAAAGAAAAAAAATTGAAAAAAAGAAATAGTTCATTTAGTGGATCCAATCTGTATTTACTAATGCAACTTCTAGTCAACAATGAAGCTTGTAGGGATTTTGAAAAGGGTGCAGAATGGTATGTATATTTCCCTTGTATTATTTTCTTATGATCTTTGTGTTTTTCATCATACTACCGGAAGGGACTTTGAAGGTGACTTAACTTTCAGGAAAGGGAAAGGCACTTGCATTTTAACGCTCCGATTGTCAAGGATGTCTAGGGCTCTTGTGTAAAGATATTTCTATGTATATATGTTAACTTTCTTAGTAGTTAAATTTATAATACACAATACATATTCATCTGAATAACCACTCATAGAAAAGTTCACGTTGTGTAAAAGCTCACCAGTTGCAGCAGCTGATATACAATTTTTTTTTTTACTTATCCAAATTAATTTACAAAAAAATATATAAAATTTAGGGCTGAGCATAAGTTTATTCCAGTTGCATAAATCTCTGGATTAAGGGCATACGTTATATACTTAAGGAAATAGCAACTTGCGTGCTTTTTTATTTAATTTTTTTACCCATTTTTTATATGAATTTATTTATTTTTTTAAATTTTAAATTTTATTATTCTGCAGTTTAGTCGTGAAGAGTTGTTTATTTTTTTTTTTTTTCTACCAAAGGGTTATATAAAATATTAAAAATATCAAGTATAAAGGAAGTAGTATTAACGACTTGGTGATTTTGAAGGACTATATAAGATTTGCGTGTTCTTAACGAAGTGTGGAATTTTGTAATCACAATGAGAAACACTCGTAAATTTTTTGAGAGCCTATAACATCGTAATATACTTTGGGTAATTTTTTTTATTTAAAAAAAATATATATATATGAATAATAAATATATATGAAAATAAAAAATAATCAAAATTTTTATATACGAGTCTATATATGAGTATACAAAAGCTTTTACACATGGCAACTGTATTTTTATATGAAAAAAAGGATGAATGATGCTCATCGTCTGACAAAGAAATATTTATTATACCAAAATATAATCAAAAAGAAATTCAACTGATGATGGTGATGTTTGATATTTTATTATTTTTATTTTAAATATGCTAATATATTTATTGAATCGACAACCATATCGAATGCAATCATCATTTTTAATACCTTTATTTTATTTTTCAACTTGATATTTTTTTTTTTTCATAATCAAATTTAGTATCAAGGTTATTTATTTTTTTTTTTAAATTCATCACAAAGTTACAATCTTCAAAATGATGTAGCTATAGATAATCAAATATTTTAGTTTGATGAAATTCATTGATAAGAACATTGTGTTTAAATTGAATTTACTTCAAAATTTTAACTATTGACAGGAGCAATAGACTATTGTGTCAATTTCATTTTATAGCTGACTCTCAATATTTAATCTGACAAGAATTTGAGAAAGTTTATCTCATT
Source organism: Lysiphlebus fabarum (assembly GCA_011426435.1). Lineage (NCBI taxonomy): Eukaryota > Metazoa > Arthropoda > Insecta > Hymenoptera > Braconidae > Lysiphlebus > Lysiphlebus fabarum. Next base: position 271,434 of record WSYQ01000108.1, read on the forward strand.
AACAGATTCAACGTTAACGACTATTCAAAGTTTAACTCAATTTGAATTTATATACACAGAAAATATGCTCAGATATTTTCGAAGAATATACAATAAACACAACTAAATATATATAAATTTGATAGACAAAATTTGAAACTAGTTAAATTGGCAATGCTGACGATGGCAACAACCAAGTGATACTGTCAAAAATTTGATGGCCACATACTGGGTGTTAACACGTGTCAAATTTTGTCGTTGCAAAATCATCTAGTAGGGATTAGCCAAACTATGAACTGTTTTCAACACCCTCTCTCATTGGTTGACTTGAGCCACAAGTCCAGTTTGAAGCTGTCTGTAAAATGGACATTGAGAGAGAATTTCCAGTTTATATCTTTGGTATATAACGAATGAAATAGACAGATTCATACACAACTTCAAATGCAACTTATATGTGTCAAGAGATTGTCTGACATTGAGCATACACTCACTAGTCGATTGATAAAATATAGCTTTTCATATACAGTATATATATAAACGAATAGAAATGGTCAGTCGATAACGAGATCTCGTTATTTATTGACACGATTTCACATCGTGTTATATTTATCATGACAACTTTTGAAGATCATTATATAAGATCTGACAACTTATTCACCATGACAGATGAATTATTAAAAAATAATAATTTTATCAATTTAAAATATAAATAAAAAAATAAAATTATCAACTGTAAATTTTAATCTGAGACAGTCAATATTCAAGTTATAAAATAAAAAATCAACAATTTTGGCTGAATTGCTTTTAAATTTTTCATGTCACTTGAAAATATGACATACAGATTGAAATTGAATCACTTTTTTTAAAATATTTTATACACCGTATGATAACTTTATTTTGAAATTTGTTTACTACATCATATGAAAATTATTATTTTATTTATTTATTTATTTAAAAATAAAAATGCAAAAACTCATCTTTAAACCAATTTCAAATGCAATTTGTTGCTGTTGGAAATATATTTTAAAATTTACGTTAAAAAATTGATGTTTTTATTTTTTTAAATTGGTAAAATAAATTTTTTACAAAAGATAATTATTATTTATCAATTTTTTTTTTGTATTAAAAAATAAATTATTTATTTATAGTTAATATTAAAAATTAAAAAAATCATTTAATTTATTTTGTGAATTTTTTTTTAAGTTTATTTTGTTTTTCTGTTGAGTTTATTTCAAGTCTGAGTTTGCTATTGCAAGTCATTTATATATTTTTAAAGATGCAAAATAAATTCTAACGATATAAAATGTATATAAAAAAATAAAATACAACTTGCTCATTTCAACATGAGTTAAATTGAAGACAAAAATGACCAAAGAAAAATGAAAATACACGACATTATTATCAGATATTTTCATGCTTGAGAAAATCCAATTATTTTTTTCCTCTATCTAAATTCTAAAGCACAATTTCATTGATGCGATTTTTTTTTTTTTTAAATTGTATTCAATTTCTTGTAATGATGCAAAATTTAAAATAATTAAAAAATAAAATAAAAAATATATTTTACAATCAAAAGGACTATAATTTTTGGAGTCAAGCAGTTGGATTTTATTCGACACAGGTTGGCAATTAGGGATCGAATGTTCCAGCAATACAAGTTTTAATCGTTTTGTAATCACCACAATAAATTCTCTGACTTTTATCGATTCTTAACTTGATTTTTTTACCACCACATTGGTAATTACAATTGGCTCGATACAAAAATTAATTCAATCATTAAAAAGTTTCAATTTTCTTTTTTTTTTTTTTTTACATTTAAAAATACATGTATGTAATTATAAAATAATTCAGTTGTAAATATTTTCTTGAAAAAATTATATTTTTTTCTTTAATTATTTAGTCATTTTAATGTTTTATTAATATTTAATATTTATTTTTATTTTCCATAACACTTTTAGCTACTTTACGTTGAGTAAACTTAAAACTTTAACGACGTTTTTTTTTTTTTATTTTATCTTTGTACATGATGGTGATGATATTACACATCCTGTTGTAAATATCAGCGAACATCTTTGTGTTTATCAGGTAGTCATATTTATCTTGTGCATATATACATAAACGAATTTCAAAAAAATTCATAAATCGAAATAATATAATATTTTTTGGGGTCCGAAAAAAAAGGATTGTATTTTTAGTTGGTTTTTAAAGGGTTTTTTTTTTACACACAGGTATACTTGCCTGCAGTAAATTATTAATAAAAAAAATAAAAATATTAAAAATTGAATTTAAAAATCGCCGGCAGACATTTATACTTTTTTGCTTCCGAATGACGCGCCCTTCACTAACTGAGGGATCTCGTGCGTGTATGATGATTTCAAGGGAATCACCACTCACGGGAATTATGCTTCGTAAAATGAATGAAAAGTGGGGTTTTACATCAAAAGGATTATACCGTGATTAATGCCGTGAGACGCAACAGATGCGTGACTCGATCTGGTAGCCCAAAAAAATTAAAAAAATTAAAAAATAAAATAAACTATGCACCTCTTACATACATTTATAAATGTAATCTAAAAAAATGAGAATGACTAAAGTTTAATAAAACCTATATTTTTTTTTTATATATATAAATACATATATAAATGGTTTTTTTTTTCAACATTCAAACTCACACATTAATGTGATCAAGAGAAATCGAAAAAGCTTTTTTATAAAACTATTCAACTCTCTTTCTGTAATCTCACTGAGTAAAAAAAAAATTCTAAAAAAAAATACTTTTATTCATTTTTCAATTGAAAATTTTGATGGTATTTTATCATATCCATGCATATCATCGTTCTTTCAACAATCAGATTATATTTTTTTTTACAATTTTTGACCATTGTTAATCACAGTTTTTGTATAAAAAATATAATAAATTTAATTTTGAAATAAATTGCATTGAATGTCATTAAGATATTCTATGAAATTCAATGCAATAATGTCAATAATCTTTCTTGATGGTCACAGCTGTACCTACATTAATCTCATCGTGAGAATTTTTTTTTTTTAAATAAGTAGGATAGTTTTATATGTATATTATTATATTGAAAACGAATTTCACGTTCTTGGTTTAAAACCACATTTTGTATTTGCATATTTGATACGTACTTACTATACCGAGTGGAAATATCGATTTTAAAATTTGCGCATTCAGCAAATGTATACGTAAATGTATATGTGTATTTGGTATTATGTTCATACTTGGTAGTTTTTCAGATATATTTATGTGCCAATATATAACAGCACATGCTGGTTGTTAAGGCATTGTCAATAATTTATTATCGATGAATACAAATACATTATAATTAGAGTGATCATATACACAATACATTGTTTCGATATAATGAAAAATTATTTTCAATCTTATATACATAAAATTATTCACGAAATTTACTAAATTATTTCGCAAAAAGTTTCTATTATATTAGATATTTTCATAATTAAATTGCATTTTCAATTTCTTAATTATTTTATGAGAAAAAATATTCTATAGTTGATTAGTTTGAATATAAATCTTGTAAATTTAAATAATCTGTTAAAAATATTCAAAGAAATAAATTTAAAAAATATAAATAATTATAAATTAAATGAAATTTTTTTCTTTTTGTTGAATGTTTTGCATATTATTATCATCAACCTACAAAATTCCAGTGTATGTTAATGATGTAGTAAATGTAGTCCACAACAACCACAAATTCAATGATGCATTTGACAAGCATTGAAAATCGATTAACCCAACAGTATGTCAAATCTTTTCCGGCAGGTGTCATACTGACTAATAATCGGTCTTCAATATTAATTATAAACATTGATGACTGGTATTTTATTCAATTGGAAAGTTTATTTTTAAATATATTAATATATAATAAATAATTTATGCATAAATGTTTCATCCTGGATTATATGATACGAGTATAATATTGTGATTTATAGAGGTGAGGTAAAATATGTGTGTTAAATTGAATTGAAAGGAATAGATCACGTCTCTTACAATTTCTTGTCTATGTTACAAAGATATCTTACGACACACACACACGCATTCATTTAAATTAAAAAATAAATAAATATATAAAAACAAATAAAATAAAAATAATAAATAAATAAACTTACATATAAAAATGTGAACAAAAGTAAATACAAGATTGAATAGGGTCATCTTTCACTATGTGGTATTCAGCCACAACTTTATGTCTTATCTCTTCTTCCACCCACCAGTTATACCATCAATGACGTTTAACGTTGACTTTGTTGGAATTTTCATCTTGTCTTTTATATTTATTTATTTATTTATTTATTATATTATATTTTTTTTATATTTTTGCACTTGGATGCTAATCTTTTTGTGTTCACCAGCACCATTATCATCATCATCATGACTACCATCATTGCAAGACCACTACCACAGTCCGAGAGTTGATGCTTCTGGTTTATTGTGCAAAACCACAATCGTATTTAAAATTTATGTCTCTGATATATATTATTATGTATATATAGAGAAAATTATTTAACTTTAACAACAACCCTTGGTGAACTACTTTCAGTGTGTATCAAGTTGCACTTGTGTATGCCAAAAGACGCAACACAAATTCATTATATATGTGGATGAAACTATATGAAATTTATTTTGTATATTATATAGAGAAACATACAACTACTGACAATGATTATTTTTATATATATATGTACACTTTGAAATTCTAGGCTCAATGTCAACGACCGCATATACATTTATATAATGACTCTTTAAACATGTACCTCATTTTACTTATTCTCTACAAGCCGACATGCATAATTAATTTGTTTCAAGACTTGACTTAAATATTACATTTAAAATGAAAAAAAAAAAAAAGGTATAAAATTATTGTCATTATTAATATTAATGTCATCATATTTTTATACAAAAAAAAAATTTTTTTTAATGTTTAATGTTGTCTAGTTATTTTTTTTTAAATTTAAAAATATATAATTTTATTTCATTTTTTTTTTATTTAATTATTTTTTGTAATTTATAATTTTTATTTATTTAATTATGTTATTTAAATGTCAAATTATATTTTTTTATTTTTGTTTATGGAATTTTTTTTTTAAATAAAAATTTAAACTTATATTAGTTTTGACTTTTTGATTATAAATTTTGTATATAATTTATTATATTTTTCTTTCATTAAGACAAGTAGGTTTTAAAAGTTTCTCAGTTAAATTTATAATTGTATTTTCACGGTTGATGTACCAAATACATATATGAAATTCGAGGAAAAGATCTACTTGAGTAAACAAGAGAATATATGTATATTGTTTAATATAAGTTAAAGAAGTTTAAACCAAAATGCAAAGCAAAAGTAAGTTGACATTGTTGTCCAAAACTTGGTTTAATATAAATTTAACAAAACAAATCTGCATAATGCAACAGTCAAGATTCATTTTAAAGCTTAATTTGATTTGTAAAATTTGTCCTTGGTAGATTAGTCAATCCAGTGTTCCATGTATAATCAAATAAAATCAAAATAGCCACCATAATTTAAGTTGGACAATGTTTCAGCATCATCAACATAATCCATGAAAATTCTAGTGACCCAGTATTTCTAATTAAATACAAATTAGTTGACATGAATGACACGTATATAAGGACAGACTTATCTCATTATTTTCAATTCTCTATATTCTGGCTTTTCACATATAACAGGTAATAAAATTATATGTACATTCAGTCGTTATTAATTTTCAAACATATGTCATGAAAATGTCATCCATATTATCAATAATGCCCGCAGCAATTAATTTAAACTGTCAATTTTGTACTAATCTAATTTATTTTTTTTTTTTCATCCAAAATCAAATATCTATTTCACAATGATTTTAAATTATAATTATTATATCAAAATTTTATTTAAAACCAAAATCTATATTGATATTTCATAAAAATTATGAGTTTTTATAACAACTTAGGGTTAAAAGTTGATGCTTTGACAAATTCAAGACAGATCGTTGAAAAAAACCTGCTTGTTTTATATTTTTTTAATTTATAATTTTATATATACTATTTTTATTTTTATATATAATTTTGTATCTTTTGCCATGTCACCACTCCCTTAACTTTAACAACCCCTATTTCGTGCAATTTTTTATAAAACTCATTCTGACGACAACAACAATCACAATCAAACAAATTTATATACTAAAATTTTTGTTAAAAATATATGAACAACATCGTAGTAACTTTATTCAAAAAACACGCGATTTAAAAATACCCTGATAAATATATTTAAAATAGTAGAGATAAATATTTTTTTTAAATATGATGAGCATATAATTGTACAAGTTTTTTTTTATTTTTTTTACCACACACATACACTGAAGTGTATTTTTAAATCAAACATATAAGATGATACATATTAAAAATAAAAAAAAATTTTTAATTCACAGGGAGAATGTAATCATTTTTAATAATGAAAACAGCATAATGACACGGGCACGTCGCACGATCAACGTGGCAGGACACTCCTGCAATATGTACCGCCAATCTTCTGTCATTATTTCAAAGTATAATTTTTGTCATTATTAATATAATATAAAGCCGGTATATATTTTATATATAACCTGAAAAAGGTAAGGGTCACCAACAAGTTGTTCGAACAACATCAATTACATAATTATATTATTATTTTTATATAAAAATGTTTCACTATCAAGTTAATCAAATGATAATTAATATTGTATAAATTAAATTATAAAAATTGTAAATTTTAAAATAAAAATAAATAATGACGATATAATTTTTTTAAATGTACAGGGAAAAGTAAAATAAGATAAATTGAAAACAGCTGATGGAGCAATTTTGTTGCTTGCCTTATGAAGTATTGAAAAAAATTTATATAAAAAAAAAAAAGATTATGTACATGTGGAAAAGCATTACATGAGCATTTTTTTTTTAGTTTCGTTTATATATTTTTGAGTCAGAATAACGTATACGTATATATACATAATGAAAAAGAAAAATCATGGAATCACACACCGGAAGAGGGCGGTGAATGAAAAATAAATCGAGATGATGAAGGGAAATGAATATGAGAAGAAAAATAAGAGTAGAATTTTGGAACTCGACGAAGCTCGAAGCAATTTGACGAAGCGTGGAACAGTACAACCGTGACTCTAGTTTTTTGCAGAAACCAAATCTCACATACACAAGGGTTGAAATATTTTTTATTTTTGCCATAATGATTTTTTTTTTATTTTATTTTCATTTCTATATATATTTTTCCTTTATTTTTTTATTTTTTATTTTAACTCTTGAAAATAATTTTCGGTATATTGTTGAGTTAGCATGTCACTTGGTATTTATTCATTATGTACTTGAAAAAATAATTCAAAAAATTTGTATTATATTAAAAAAATTAAACAAAAAAAAAATGACTGATTTGAGCTTGCAGCAATGTCATCTGTCAAATTAAAATTTCCATTTTAACCTGACTGTCTTTAATTAACAAAAGAAAAATACAAATAATATTTTTTTAAAAAATTGGTTAACAACTGATTATTAATTTATTTTATTCAGCAGCTTTGAAATTTTATAAATATTTTAAACATATCAACATGATACATTAACTTAACCAACATTTAAACCTTTGAAAAAGAAAAAACTGTACAAAACAAACAAAAGTTTTTATCAAATAAAATTGAATTATACGGTGTTATGAACATGAAATAATATTTGTGTATCGTTTTCTATGTTAAAAAAATAATAAAATTTATAAAAAGATGTTTGAAAAAGATTTAAAAAAAATTTATGAAAATGAAAATAGACTGAGAATATAATAACAAAAGGTTTCGAAACATGCTGATAGTTGTAAATTGTGTACATAAATGTGTGGTTTGAATTAATATACAGAAAGTGATAATTCTATTCGAAAACAGTTGAATCAGTAACTAGTTGTGTGTTTCATATTCTGATCACTTGAATGATCATATTTATCATCAACTTATATAGGGGTGAGATAATTGTCAAATATGATAAATTTATTTCAGTTACATTGCTGTAAATTCACCCTTGTGGAATTATCAAAGTATCAACTATAAACGAGCTCTAGTAAACAAGATGAGAGACAATAAAAGTATTATTGTTTTCAGCTTAAAATTGATCTACAAGTACTGATTTTTGGTTGAGTCTTGATTCTGGCTTAGTTGGACTATATGAGCCCTCAATAAGTTTTATACTTTTATTCAAGTTTTATTGTATCTACACCACTCAAGAGAAAATAATTTTTTTTTATTTCATTTAAACCTTTGAACCCTCTTTATTTTTTTACACTTTTCAATATACATTTTTTTTTTTCTGATACAAATTTCTTTTATTATAGGAACAGCTCATTGCAGCGTGACTTGCTTTCGCTTCACCAAATCAATGGTAGATAAAACGGCTTCGATGGAATAAAAAAAAAATCTGCTCACCTATTGGCAATTTTCTATAGATATACTATTTTCTACTGGTATCCAACTGTCATTATCACGGCCGACTTGGCTAGTTCGATTAGATGAAAAGCAATTGAAGGTCCAGTTATAAACGATAAGATTCAAACATTGCATGTTATAAGAATTTTAGCTTCATTGCAGATATTACATGATAAAAATTGAACGAATTTTGCTATCGCTGATCTGGCAGAATGATTTTTAAAGATAAAAAATTATATAAATTCCATTTAAAAAATATAAATAATAATAACAGTTATTATTTTTTGTAGAAATTTTAATTAATTGTGTATATATTTAAAATTGTTGAATTAATTTGCATTAATTTTTGGATAGACTATTTGTTGTCGGTGTGTTCAGTAACTTGATAAATTTTGTAGAATATTAGTGAACAAGTAAATTGCAGTGAAAGACTAAAAGAGAAGGCAATGATCACAATGAATAGCTGTAGAATAAATATACATATAAAAATATATTTATATAGAATTGGTCTAGGGACTTATTTACTCTTCGGAAGAAACTCTTAAAGAGACCACTTTTATCAAAGTATAACATTAAACTGTATATACATGAGTTTTCCAGATGAAAGACTGAGAAATATATATAGAATTTTCAAGTTCCATGTATAGCTTACACTTGCAGGTATGTAAGATAGGTAAGCAGTTTAATTTGTTTACAGCCCACCACAAGAGGATTGCTTGTCAAGTTTGCAAGTCTTTCGACTTACAGACCCGTCAACAAAGCGACAAATATTTATCTCTTATATTTTTTTCTGTACCATTTATTCTCTGTCGTCTTTATGTTTTTCACTAATTTTTTTTTTCTTTATCTTTATTTTTTCACTTTCACAGTCATCTAATTTCCATTTAAAATTTATATTTATTTATTTTTATGAGTTTAAAAAAAAATATAATGAGAAAATTTTATTTAAAAAAAAAAAAAACATAAGTAGCAATAAATGAATAAAACACCTGAAATAAATGGAAAATATAAAAATTGTTGTTTGCAAAATTGCCTAGTGGCTTACAGGATAAAATCATATTCATTCTGATTGCGATTTTTTAAATTTTATTTTACATACTATTTTTTTTACCAAAAATAAAAAAAAAATTTATAAAACTATAAAAATACCAAAATAATTTAAAAAACTTGTTTATTATTTTTCACTCTTTGACACAGTTATAAATAAATAAAATAAAAAATTTATAATCTTTATTCAAATAAAAATAGAATTATTAAAAAATTCATGAAATCAAAAATTTAAAAATATAAAATTTGAAATGAATAAATAAATTATCTCTTTTGTCGACGAAATCTTGATAAATTTCTATAAATAATTTGATAAATAATTCAAAACAATTGCTCTTAAAATTATTTAAAAAAATTGAAAAGATTAAATATAAATTTGATTGAATTGATTCTGATAAATATGTGATTTCGATATCAATTTATATAAAGATGGTAATTATCGATGTGTCTTTAGCTGTGACAATCAGACAATCAACTAATGAAAATAAATAATTAGCTAATATAATTGAAGTAATCGTGAGTTGAAGCACCAAAAGCAGCACATGATTTGAGGACAATAAAATATCAAATAATTATATACAACATCCAGGTATGTATATCTATAAGCAATGACAAATGAAATTCCCTGGAGATAATATAAAATCTTGTAAAATAAATATATATACACCAGTAAATAATTATAATGAGTAACTTGATTCTTTCGTTGATGTGTTTCTCTCATATTCGTTTGGTATATGATAATAATTTGGACCACCTTTGACGAATTTGTCGACGTGTTCAAAAACCCACGCTGTATCATCTATAAAGTAATTTGACACGACTAGTCAGATGATATTTGTCAAAGTTATGTTCAAAAAAAAATAAAAATAAAAATAAATTAAATAAAATTTTTTTTTTTTATGTATAAATGGATATTATAATTTAATGTCTACAGTGATTATTTAATTTTTTTATTCAATAAATAAATTTAAATTAGATATATATTAAAAATAAAAATAAAAAAAAAAAAACAAAAGTATTAAACTGCATGACGAAAAATATAGTCAATCAAGGACCATCTATGTTTATGATTATTATTATAATGACTTGGCCATTTATGGAACAAGAAAGACATTAGACTTTGTCGACGATAGACATTTATTATTATGTATTTTTTTTTTTTTTTAATATTATTTTTATTATTATTTTTATTGCTTGTTTACAACACTCGGTGGGAAGAGTTCTAGCAGGAAGTATTATAGTTTGAGGTACACCTATTGCGTGCCCAATTAAGGTTATAGAGCTTTTAGAAACAAATCGTTGTATAAATGATGAAACAAATACATTAAATAACATTTATTTTTGACATTTAAATAGATAAAATATAGATAAAATTCATGTCAAAATAGTAACTCTGATTAAAATGTTTTTAAAATATTTATCATTAAATTAACTTACATTTGTTGTTTAATAAAATATATATTAAATATAGATGAAAAATTTACTCACCTGAAACAGAAAATAAATAATAAAAAAATAAATTAATAAATTTATAATTAATTATCATCATCATATTTAATTTATGTATTTATAAAATTTGTAAATTAAATTTTAATAATAAAAGTTGAACTACGTATATTATGAGTATGAGATGAAAAGGTAGTAAAGTAAATTCGATTATATACAAACTCTTGGACACATGTGAGTTCAATACGTGTACATGATAACCACAGGGAAACAGCTGTTAAAATTTATCCTTTGACCATAACGAGCCAATCAAAACTCCTATAATAATTGGTTTCAAAAATACTTTGAGACCAATTCAGCTTCTTCTCTTACAACCATTAAACTAGATATACATTCATTCAAAAATTTTAAATTCAATATAACCCAACAATAACTAATCCAAAAATAATCTATTTTATCATTATTATTATCATTTAATATTTTAATAAGAAAAAATAAAAAAAATATATACACAAAATTCAATTTAACCAGGAAAAAAATTTTTAAAAAAATAACAAAATAGATAATGAAATAAAAAAAAAAAATATCCATCGTATCGTGAATCCCAGGATGGTGTGTGGTTAGACGAGATAAAACGTTATTAGAGCATTAACGAGATTCATTTTTAAGCTTCGAAAGAAAAAAAAAAAATTACTAAAATACAAAATTATATTAGTAAATTTGTTGTGAAAAAAAAATAAAATATAATATTGTGTAATAACAACAATAGACTTTTAAATTTAAAATAATTTGTTTGAAAAGAAAAAGAAAAATATAACAAAAAAAAATTTATAATTTTTTGATATATTTTTTTAGGATATATTATTTTGCGGTTAAAAATTTGAATTGACAAGTTAATAGTCAAAAAATAAAATAGACAAAAACATAATTATATGAAAAAAAAAAAGGACTACAATTTACACGTGTTTCATGTCACGAAGTGTAACAAGTTTGTGAAGTGGCAATGTCACGTTCACCCCCGGGGCATCTAGCAATCATATATATACCAACAAGGCGGTATAAACGTGTGGCTAGTCTTCCATATCTCGGCTTCCTGCTGTCACCACGATGTAATATCCGTTGAATGGCACTCAAACAAACGAACCTTCCTCATTCTATTTTATTTATTCCCTCCTTCATTTATCCTCATCATCCAAACATCAGACCAAAAGTTTACCGCACTACAGAAAATCTATCTCGACAAACTACTCAGATGAAACAACTCATATTGCAAATTGCAAAACAATGAATTTATTATTAAATTATTATATTTTCTTTTTTCTTTTATTAATCATTTATCAAGGTAAATTAATTTATTAAAAAATCATAATTTTAATTATTTTTATAAATATGATTTGTTTATTTCTTTCAACATGAAAAAGTTTTCATCATATTTATATAATTTTAAAAGTTTTTAATGCAAATATATATGGAAAAGTTTGTGTTGTGACTGAAAAAGTCATTAGTGAATTTAAAAAAACATATTATAAAAAATATATGAAAACATAAATTTATTAAAATTACTATTTTAGATGACTAAAAAATCCAAAAAGAAAAAATATTTAATTAAATTTTGAATGAATAATTTAATTTGATATAACAAAAATATCTACAATGATTATTTATTAATATGTTTAATATGTTTTTTTATATTTTTAAACATAAAAATCCCCTTGAAATATCGTCATTCTCATCGAAGTTAACTGTCAAAGCGTGAGAAATAAAATTAAACGTGCACAAGTGTGTGAAGCAGCCAAGTTTGGCCCACGCCCCAAATGCCTCAATCACTGCGGGCCGATTGTACGTGAATTTTTTTTCTTTTGTTATATATTGTCTGAGTGTTGAAAGAAGCAATAATAAAATAAATATATAAAAATAGAAATAGATGATAAAAAAAGAGAAAAAAAATAAATAAAAAATATTAAATCCGGTAGCTGTTTAAGACACGCACGCGCTTTCAATATCATAACTCGTAATATGACAGTAAGAGATGACAAGTAGAAAAAGAAAATAGAAAATGGAAAAAAAAAAATTTTTAAAAAAGTAAAAAAGCATTAGGACAAGGTATATACTATATAGTATTAAATCGGAGACATTGAGGGTGTTTAAAAGGCCAGTGACTGAACCTAAACTGTCTCGAGTGCGAACCACAAGAGGGGACATGTGCTTCAACTAGTGAAGGAGACCAGGGTGTCTCCTCATTTTATTTTATACCGTAAATAGTTACAAGGGGATGAAAAATAAGAACATAAAAAAACGAAAAAATAATATCTATATTTATAAAGAGAGGTAAAATTGTTTGTGAAAGAGACAAGTGTGGCATCAGATAAAAAATCATGTCTTTTGAAAATTCATCAATGAGAAAATAAATATACAAAAATATATAGATAAAAAATCTCCAGGTGATGATATATTTTTACATGTCACTATGTTTTACAGATTGAGATAAAATTTGAAGTAAAAAAAAAACAATTTAATAAACATCAAAATAAATATTGAATGAAATGAAAAAAAATTCAAACTCGTAGTGTGAAAGAAGGAAGTTAAAATACATCCAGACATTGATCATACTTTAGGACATTGTCATGTTTAAAGTGAAAAAATAAAAAAAAGTTAATAAAAAGAGAAAAAAAAAAGTTTAAGAAAACTCAATCTTCTTAACCATGTCATGACCCATTTCGTCAAACACACATGACCCAACAAAAAATAAAAATACTTTAAAAGTGTGTTCAGATTTTTTATATATATATATTTTTTTTTTTGCTTATACTTGCACAGTCACTTTGAGTAAAGTTGGTTTTACTTGTGGATAGAAATTGAAACTGTCAGTCCAAAGTCTGTACAAACTCATACCCTCTAACACACACACATAAGACATATTGTCTTTATTGCATTTTGATAAAAAAAATAGTCATAAAAGTGTTTTAAAATAGAAAAATAACATTAACGAATCGATCCATATCCAAAGTTTCAGATAAACTTTACTTTTAAATGTTGAGTTGAGTAGTGAATGAACAAGTTGGCGTGATGATGTTTCAACTTTCAAATCTAACAAGGGCTAAATATACAAACAAAAAAAAAAAGTAGCAGCAGCAAAAAAAAAAAAAAAAACCAATATAAAATAAAAATAAATAAAATATGAGAAACGAAAAGAAAAAATAAGAAAAATTATTCGAAGTATATAACTGCTATCCCCTAGTTGGTACCAACTTTTTTATTTTTATGTTGACGACAATCATAGACATACAAAAACGATATTTATATATATATAATTTTTTTTTAGTTATATATATATAAATATATAACTACGCAATAAAAAGTTGACACGCAAACACGCACATTTAAAATTACACGAAATGCAATATTTATATCGTCAGTTAAAACATTTGTTGGTTAGGACATCTCAATCACGAGCAACTCATGCGCACTTAACATTATATTACCGGACATTTTTTATATATGGATCACCATGAAGACGATTTAATAAATAGAAAATTGTACGAATAAATAAATAATAAATTAAAAAAAAAAAATATAATACGGAAATTATTATTATTACAAAAAAAAATTTGTCAACTCTTTTTTATTCATTACAAAATTTGTCTTTTCCTGTTGTCAAATGGGCCAAGCCTTGATCATCATTATCACGATGACTATGAACCTACACTGTACAATATATACAAAAATCTATTTGAATATATATTTATATACTATTATTCCGGATGTTAATCATGACTCAACACTTGCAACAAACTATACACACAAAGTTTTTTTTTCTTTCTTTTATTATTTAAGATTGAATTGTACATAAAAATTTATGAACAAAAGAAAAGAAACAGTCAAAAGTCTTGAAACTGATTACAAACGATAACCGCATATAAATCTGTATGTATTTTGTTGACATTTTTGTTACATAAAGTTTGCTTTTACAAAAGATTAGCTTTTGTTAAAATCATGTGTATTCGCATGAAAAAAAAAAAAAAAAAAATAGTATTAAACAATATGGGAAAAAAAAAATAAGTAAATAAGGTCCCAAAGGACACGTAGCCAACAGACCCGGGTCAATAATGGTTTGGAGTGGTTCGCTGACCATTACCAAGTCCCCTGTTGTTTTTTCAAATGAGCATTCCTTCTCGTAATTGGAGCACCGGGGGAATCATGGACCGATGAATAAAAGAGAAATACTTGATATTTTTTTTATGTATGTTGATGAAAGAAAGGGAAATATATACATACAAGAGGTTTTATACTAATACCAACACAAAGCTATGATAAAAAAATAAAAAATACAATAGAAAACAAAAAAATAAGAGAGTTAGATAAAAAATAAAAAAATATATATCAAAAAAATAGGATAACACTTGGACAGTCTGAGTGGTTTCAGGGTAAAGGTATATATTGTATAAAATTGAGAAAAAGAATTTTAAAAAATGGTTCATAAAATTTTTATTTTTAAAGTATTTAAAGATTTTTTATAAGTAAAAAATTGTTTATCTAAATCACTAATACTTATGGGCTTTGATAAAATTTTATTTATGAAGATTAGAAGAAAAGGTGAGGTTATGTTGTTTAATGAAAAAAAAAAAATTGTTGAGTTTAAAATTAATTTCAAATGAAAATAACTGTGATCAAGTTTTGGTAAATTGAAACAGTTAGTTTTTTAATTTATGATTTATTATTTTGGTGTATTATTCTAGCCACTTGCATTGATGCAAGTTTAAACGAATGTTGTAAAACACAATGAGTTAAATGAATAATAGAAAAAGTTGAGTGTTGCTAGGATCATATTGCTTAGAAGTTGATGGGAAGACCTCACACATAGAATACATAGATTTATATATTTTGTGGGTTACCAAAACCTTTAATTTTTTTTATTTTTTTTTTTATACCAGATGATCGTAATTCTTTGGTTTCGTTACGACTCGCGACAACTGATTTCATGGGTTATATACGACCTCAAAGACGTGTGACTTTGAACTACGATTATTTTTTTTTTTTACCTTTTAGATTCTTCGAAAATGAGTTTTGTGATCAACGAGTTTTAAAGATTTAAATGTATATATAAAAGGGTTTTTTATTCAGCTCTTAAAATATAAAATTATGACGCAGAACGAGCTCAACACTGTCGCAATATATTACAGTTGTAAAAAATAAAATAGAAATATAAAAAAACTCATAAAAAATATATCCTATATATATATTTACAAGTAAAAATATATATTTTTTGAATTTTCAGGGTCAAGTTTAAATAAATAAATAATCAACAAATAAATTTTGTTATTTTTTCAAAATTAATTCATATATTCATTAAATTTATTAATCATTTTAATTTATAATTTTTTGCTTTTAAATTTAGAAAATTTATTAATTCGAATGAGCAGAAATTTAAAATAGGTATCATTTATTTTATGATTGAAGTGAAAATATAAAACAGTAGTAATTTGATGTGTCTTGAAGATGATTCGTTGAACCATCTGGCATCAAAGAATCTCATCTCTGATATTAATTATTGTATACAATTGTCACGCACAGGTTTCATACAACATCACCTACACGTATTATGTGATTTCACAAAGTGCGTGACATGCATGAAGTAGCAGCAATATTAACCTCCAAGAAATCATCTCTCAGCTTATTACATGCTTATTTATTTATTATTTTTTTTATTCATTTTTCAAATCTCAGTATCATTTCAAATATAATATAGCAAAAATAATTATAAAAAACATGTCATTTTAATTGTCATTTAATAAAATCAACATGAAATAATAATTTGTCAAACATTTGTCAAATGTTTTTTTTTTTTTGCTCAGTTGTAATTTAATTAATGATTTTTTATGCAAATGGTTGAGTTAGTTTGTAATTTTATTACTATTATATTCAAGTATACATTTTTTTTTATACTTTCAAGTATTCTTTCTCGAATCCACTGAGACAGATAATAATGACACAAGAAAAAAAAATGTCGTTGTTTTAATTGTTGCAATTAAAAAATAATCGTAAAGCAACGAGCTGTGAACAACAATTAAATATATTCTTGTCACGTAGATGAAACAACGCATAATTTTCAACATTTTACGTACAAAAATATAAATTTATATATACAAATTTCTCTCTTCCCATCGTCATCTACGTTTTTGTTCTTTTTTAAATATTTTTATTTTTATTTCAACTTTTGTACAATCAGATTTCCTATAGTTATTCTGTATTTTTATTTTTTTTTTTTTGTTGTCGTTTCTAACTATACAATATTGCATTAACGAGAAGTTAATTCCAAAAATGTTGAATGTTTTTTTTTAAATTTTGACGAGTGAAAAATCATATCAAAGAAAAAAAAATATTGAAATAACTTGAGGCGAGAATATTAACAGTTAACTCATATATATTTATAATTTATGGATTTTTTTGGAAAAAAAAAGTTTCAATGATTAAACGCAGGTTTTTTTTTTTAATTTACAATTTTTTTAATATATTTTTTTTTAATTGAGATATGGCCAATGTTCGTAATATACGTATATAGACAGACAGGTATGGGGCGGGTACGATCTGTCCAACTATAAGAAGACGAATGTCTTATGAAATGAGCAAGGAAGTCTTCCATTACCCTTCTCACAATGGAACAACCATCTCACAGCAAGAGAATCTTTACTACCCTAATGCTGATTAATATAAATCTGTATTTTTCTCAACCCATCATTTTTTTTTTTTCATTTTTTTCATAAATATTATTCCATTATTAATAGATGTATTCAATTTTTTTTTCTTTCAAATACAATTTTATGTATATTTTAACAATTTAATTTCATCAAAAAATTCTCATTATTTTCATTAACAAGATTAAAATAAAGTAGAAGTGTAATAAAACTTGTAAAATATATATTCAGACGAAAAATTTTGTAAATAAAAAACAAAAATTTTTATATTTTAGCTTGAATTGTTGAGGAAGAAAATAAGTTAGAAAAGTTTGTGGTATATATATTTTTTTTTATGTAAATATATTCACGGGGTAGGTATTGCAACTGTTTTTTTTTTTTTTTTTTATTTATTTTACTATTTTTTTATCTTGGTCGTCTCTTGCAAACGAGAAAATATGCAACGGGGGATAAGACGTTGGCAATTGACCGAAAAATAAAAAAAATAAAAGGTGAAAGAAATAGATAGCGAGAATTAAGCAAAATTTCGTTTTACATTTATTATTTATATAAATAATTATTATCATTTTTTATTATTATTTTTGTTTTTTATAAGTAAAAACTAAAACAACATAAGATAATATTTTTTTTTTTAGAAAAATTATTCAAATTTATTATAAAATTTTAATTGTAATTTCAACTAGTATTTATTGTTTAATAAATTTTTATTATTTTTTTTTATATTTAAAAATTTTTTTTATACAAATATTATTCTATAAAAAAATATATGGATTCTAATTGCAATATAAAATTCAAAAGAAAAAAAAATATAAAAGTTTTCAAAAAATAAAAATTCCTTAGCTTAAAAAAATTTATATTTTATAACAATTAAAATTTATTTTCAATTGAAATAAAATCAATTTTTTAAATTAAATATAAAGCTATGAATATTTGTGAATTATTAAATTCCATGTTCCAAGTAATATAGTGAGGGTCAAAATTATAAATTTAGTATGCACTTAGTCAAATGTGATTTATACTCGGTTGACTAGTGTATATAACAAAACAGGGTTGATTGAAGCTGAGAATGGGTTATAGCTTTATTTTATCTCATTTCTATATAGATGCAACCCGAGTTAATATATATAACACAAACCAACAAGTACAAACTGCATTTTCACTAACGTGAACATAAAATTCTCTAATGTGTATGCATATTTTGCCACATGTGTGCAATTTATACTCAAATATAATTGTACCACAAGTATTTTATTATTATTAGTAAATATTTTTTATTTTTCTCCCTAAACGTAAATTAAAATTGTATTTTTTTTTTAAATTTTAACAAGCTCATGTATTATTTGTTGAACAACAGTTTAGAAATATAAAAAATTATTTTATATTTATAATAAATATAATTTATCAGTTTTGCTGATGAACATTCTGTTCTAGTTTATGACTTTTTGTGATAGTAATAATTATTTACCTCAATTTTCTGCTGTCATTAATTATTTTTAAGTAATTATTATAATTTTTAAATATACACTTATTTATAACGAATAAATATTTTAAATATTTGTCAACATTTCAGCTACAAATATCATTTGAATTTGCACGTGAGATGAAATGAAAATGAAGGGAATATGCCACTGGTATAATGTTGACACTTGGATGTATGAAATATTTTAACGCAAGGTGTGTAACATATAAATTTATGAGTATGTTGGATGAGATGAAACGTGATTGCATATACATAGTTATGTCTATATCTATATGTTAAATTTAAATACGTATATTTTGTTTTTTACTTTTTTATACTTTGTTTGCTTTTTCTGTTATTTATTTTTTTAATTTAAATGAAACATTTTTCAGACTAATAAACAATTTTGACTTACAAAATTAACAGACTATATTTTTTATTTAATTGTTGATAGATATAATTAACATTAAAATAAATTTATAAAAAACAAATCATAAAATCATTTACGCATTTATAAAATTTTCATTGCATGCCTATTTAACTGATCAAATTATCCATAATCAAATAAATTTTTTGCTTGAATTACTACTCTCTTGTATTTATTTTTTTATTATTTTTTTTTTAATCTTTTGGTTTTTATTCATTTATCCAATAATATGTACGCCCTTTGAATTTTTTTAAGCGCCCATTTTTTTTTAATCTCATGTTATTTAATATAAATGCTTTAATTTTTATATATTTATTTTTTAAGATTAAATTTAAAAATAAAAAAAAATTAATTAACATTAAATTAATGAATAAAATAATTTTAAAGATTTTATTATTTTTATTTGTTAATTATTTTAAAATATTCAAGGTTTATAAAATTAAAATTAATTTTGAATATTGATATTTTAATTCGTGGGAAAATAATATAAATAAAATTGTATAATAATTTGTAATGTGCAAATCAAGTATTAACTTTTCAGCCGCAAGGTGAATATTTTTTATTTTTTTTTATACTTCAAACTTGGTAATATATATATGTATATAAATTTAGTTAATACAAAAGGTTAAATATTTGTTTTTTTTTTTTTAGACTCACAAAGTCGATTGGATAAGTACTGAGTATGATAAATACAACGAAGAATTGTAAAAGGCGTTTCTCAACAAATCGATCTCTTCAATCGACATGTGTTTCAGTGAGAAATTTTATGAAAAAAAATTATCTCAAATAAAAATAAAAACACATATCGTTTTAAAATGAATGCAGTAATAACAATTTAACCACTTAACTGTATGATTTTTCTTCAATTAAATATCCCAAAGATAACTGGTTATTTAACGACGTTTTATTATGTCGCAACATATTATTACATTCAACTCTTCAAATTCATACAGCACAAAAATTAAATTAAAAAAAAAAATTATAAATAAATTGTTTAGTCGTGATATCCAATAAATTTATCAACAATATAATTATATATATTTTTTATTATTATTTATTTATTAATTTAATTTTTATTTATTTATAAATTTTTTTGTTATTAAATCTCTAAAAACTCGATTCACGTATGTCCATTTACCTGGATATAAACCAACAAATAAAAAAACAACATTAATCGACAATTTTAAACAAGCTGTGTTTTTGTTTACCGAGTTTTGTGAATTTTTTTTTATATTATTTTATATATTCAATTCTCATCACGTTCTCAAAATTTTCACCATTTGCTATTGTGTATTTTAATGTCCATATGCATTTGGTACTGAATGTTGCCAAAAAGCTTGTATAACAAATAAACGAGACAGCTGCAATGTTTGCTGTTTGCGCATCAAATATTTGAAAGAAACGTGGAGGACAGTTTTAAATAAAAAAAAAATAAAAATAAATAAATAAATAATAAATAAACAAAATTTGAGTCGATGTAGCATGTGTCATATTGAAAAATTTCAAGATTCAACGAACCGAATAAAAGTGTATATATAAACTAGGTCGACAAGGTATTTTCAACTTTTGTGGTATAAAACTTAAAAAAAAAAAAAAATAGTAAAAACTTTAATCTTGTTTCTAATTTTTTTATTTTAAAATTTATTTTCTATTCAATTTTTAAATCGATTGTTTCAACAAGCTACATTGACATGTTGGTTACGCCTTCAGATTACGATCATTGATACTTAAAACTTTGTCGTGTTTTCATGTATCAATAGTTCATTATAATTATTAGTTGCTATTTTTATATTTTATGTATTATATTGTTTAAATATTTACATATATTTATTACTCGATTATTATCGTTTAATCCTTGTCCTAGATTTTATTATTATTATTGTCATTTAAAATTATATATTTTTTTTAATAAAAATATTCACTTATAAATCTATATTTACTTGACTCAAAAGCGATTATTTTTTATGATTACCTTATGAAATATCAGTTGTATTAAAAAATAAAAAAAATTACTCAATTATCGTTATTACTAAAAAAAAAAATATATAATTCTGTCACAAGAATTAACTTGTGTGTTAAAAATAAAATGTAAATTCATAAATTTATTATTTAAAAATAAACAAATGAAGATGAAAAATTTGATGTATTAAGTTGAACGAATGTGTGTATACTATTTCTATAAAAGGATACAAGTATGTTACAATTAATCAGTATGTCATAAATGGTATTTTTCAATTTAAGTTTGTATAAGAGCTTTTGCTTCAAGCGCCAAAAAAAAAGAGTAAAAAAAAAATTGTTTAAACGTATTTCAAGGGATCATTCAGTTGCTCTTTTACAACTTGCATTTTCTCTCCTGATTTTGCATCTCTACTTGTGCATTTTTCTCTTTGCAGATATATATATAATATTTTGCATAGTTTACAACACTATGTAACCACAAACAAACTTGTATACGTATGTTAATAAATTGTTGGTTATTTTAAGAATAAGTTAGTTAAATTCTCAAATTTATTTACAAAAAAAAAAAAATAAAACAGACTTTTTAATTTCTTTGATAATTTTAACAACGTTAATGTTTTTTTTTTATAAATTAAAATAATAAATAATTAATAAAATATTTAAATTAATATTGTCAATTAATTTGAATAAAAATTATAATTTTTTATGATTAAATTAAATTTGTATATATTAAATGTGAGATAATTAAATACTTGAATGTAAAAATTTTCAAAATTAAATAATGTTTTTCTTTCTTTTACGTTAGTTAATTTCCTAAATTCAGTAAATCGAAAAGTTAAAATTACGGTAAAATGAGAAAATGAAAAGTTAAAAATTAAAAAAAAAAAAAAAAAAAAAATAGATTATAAAGACAAGAAAGGGATGTTTGAAGATGGGCGGAAAACGAGATTTACGTCTCGACGGCGCCGGCTGACGGGAATAGAAATGGCGTTACTGTTGGCACACACTTCCTTCATGCGGGTAAAATAATATATATTCCATGAGAAAACACGACGATGAAGTATCACCAAACTTGCGAAAAAAAAAACCATAAAAATATAGTAAATTTTAAGAATTAAAATTAGCAATAAATACATTTAAACATTAGCACACATAAATATTCAAAAAAAAAAAAAGATAAAAAGTAAACAAATGAAATTATTATTCATACGAAATTATAAAATACAAATTAATAAATTAAATTAAATATATCTACGTATTTTTTTTTGTTATAATTATAATTGCAAAATAATTTTAAAATAGATACAATTATTTTTCTTGAGCAACTTGATAAAGAGACACGTTGAAATTTAGTCTTCTGACTTGAAGACTATCAACAACAATAACGACAATTTTATACAGTATTTTATTTTTTTATATTTACAAGATTTAGTTTAACTTGAAAACTTTTATATCGTCATCAACAGACAAAAATAGTAAAAATAAAAAAAATGTATATATATATCTTTGATGCTTCAAAGCAAGTTACTGAAGAAAACCATTAATACACCTTGAAAGTAAAATAGAAAAATAAAAAGACATTTTGTTTTTCGATTTCAGTATTATTACATTATTTTAAAAACCTTGACTACAATATATTTTACACTTTGATTATATTTTATTCTCTTTTTCAAATATAACAGTCTTAAAATTTAGCCCTTGCTAGTAATTTTCTATCCATTAATTATTTTTTGTTAATGTGTTCGTGAGAGAAACAATAACAAAAAATAAAAATATATAAAAACTGAATTGCTAGTAAGAAACTGGTTTATATATTTTTTTTTTTCTTATTATTTTTATATTATATATATATTTTTATCTTTTATTCTTCTTAAACATTAAATCTGGCGTTGATATTTTGCTTCATCATCACGACCAAGTAAATTATTAAAAAAATAAAATAAAACATCTTCATAGATTAACGTTAAAAGAAAATAAGAAAATATCTGATGTAATTAATTAACTTAAATTATATTACTCCAAAGTAATTTGTATCATAATTATAATATACTTTTATTTTATTATTAAACATTGTTATACAAAATTTTATTATTAATTTGACATAAAAAAAAGAATTAAAATATAATAAAAATTTTATTATTTTAGGTATTTAAATTTGTTGATAATAAATTTATATAAAAATTTTTTTTATGAATGTAATTATTAACTGAATGATTTATAAATTTAAAAATATAAAATAGCCAATAATTAATTTTTGTTTATAAATTAAAATCAATATATTATTATTATTATTTATTCAATTAAATTAAAAATAATAGCTATTTTTTTAAATTAAGATATTTAAAATATCCAGTGTCGCCCACGTTGAATAATTAAATAATATTAAACGAGCTTGAAAGTTAAAACGAGGGTTTGATAATTGAAAGTTAAATATTTTATTATGAATTATTATTATTATTTATTGAATAAATTTATAATATCAACTATTAAAATCCATAGTTATTTTTGTTTAAAATATAAATATATTTTTTCTACGAGTCTAAGAAAGCTATAAATTTTATAACTTTAAATTTATTTTTCATATAAAAATAAAAAAACTTTTGATAATAAATTATGTATTTAATAATTTTTGATTGAAAATTTTTAAATCCATTAGACATCTTAATATTAAACATATATGTGTTTGAATAAATTATATATAAATTTTCTAAAAAAATTTTTGTTTAAACAGCTTTAAAAATAAATTAAATATTATTGTAATTTTTAATAAAGTTTATAATAAAATCATTTACAAGAGAAATTTAATTTTAACAATATAAAATTCAATTGAATTTTTTAATATTAATGAAATTTTAATTTAAAATACCGCGAAATATATAAACTTTCATATTAATTGCTTTTGATGCTTATTAAATTTCTTATTTTCAACAAGTTTGATATTGAGAATGAGATATCAGTGTTTATATACTACAGAATAATTTAACATTAATAATTTATACTTAAATAAAATTTATCATAGGTATATATACAAAAGTGATGGTTTTCAAATAAATAAATAACCAAGTTTGAATTAATTATTGGCATACAAATTTCAAGTCAATCTTGATTATCAAATTGATTTAAAATTTAAATAAAATATATATATGTTTAACATGAATTTCATATATGTTTAACAATGTATTGTTAATTGATTTTTCATCAAGTTAACCTTTACCAATGAAAAATTATTATTCATGATAAATTTATTATGCACTATGTAAAAAAAAAAAAAATATAATAATAATAATCGTGTTGATCGAAACCTTTTACAACGATATATAAAATTTACGTAATTCAGCAGTCACTGCCATCATTGGTGTTTTTATTTTAACCCTTTTTTTTGTTAATAATTTATTATTATTTCTTAACTTAATATATATTTTATATTTATTGACTATTTATATCATTTATTTTAACCTTTTATTTAAAATCATGCTCTATCGCTTTTTAATAGAAATTTTTTTTTATTTTTTGGTTTATTACTTTGCTTGATCAAGTCACTATGGAGGTCCAGACACAAGTTGTCGACCCTTGGGTTTGATTTTGAAAAGACACCGCGATAACAAAACAAAACCAACGAATAAATAAAAAAATAAATTTTTTTTTTGATAAAGGTGGTGACCGCATGCTCAGTGGGATACATGTATTGTCCGAAAAATTTAGAACGGCGCCCCCGGAACGAATAAAATGGGTGGGTTAAAATAATAAACAACGAAAAAAAAAAATTTATTAAATTGAAAAAAAAGGAGTAATATAAATGGTAATGTTTTGTGGTGTCAATAGATGTGGCTTTAAAAATGTTTATGTGAAAATTAATAGTAAAAAAAAAATAGTTAATAAAATTTAATTTTAAAAATATATATATTTTTTTTTTCTGTTTGTTAAATAATTATGTTTTTAATGGTTTTTTGCATGCAATGATGCTTGAAATAATAATTCTTACAACTCTCTCTTGTACAAGAAATTTTTACACTATTTTTTTATAAAATATTTTACTGTAAATATATAAATTTTTTTATTTATTTTTTTTTATATTGAAACTTGTAAATAATTTATCATTAATTTATTTAATTTTTATTAAAATATATTTATTATTTTTTTTATAAATGTGGTTCCACTTGAGTTCAATCATGAATAATGATTATTTTAAAATTTTTAAATTATATAGCAATCTGAATGTTGACAGTTTAACATTGTATATACAAGACACATGTAGATATTGAGTGATAATTTAATGACTGATTATTATCTTTATTGGCTGATTGGTTATATCAAGTACATATTTCCCACTGTTTTACTATATAAATTAATAACATCAAAATCTTGTTGATATACATTAAATAACCATGTCTATATTATTTTAATTCCATATTTTAATTTGAAAAAAAAAAATATACTTTTAATGATTAAAATTTGATCATTTTATTAATATTTATTTTATAAATTTTATTATTTAAAATATAAATTTATATTTCATCGTTTTTTATTTTTAATACTGACTTTTCATATTTGACTTGTAATTTTCCGATGAGCATAAACTTTTTATATACATATTTATATATATAAAAAAAAAAAAAGAAATAAAATTCTATGATATTTATTGTAACGTATATAAATTAAATTTATTTTATTTTTCTATGGAATTTGTAGGTCATGATCCGTTAACAATAGACATATATATATGTGTATTGGGGATTGAGTGTAAACTGGGAGATTTGTACGTTGACAATCAAGAAGATTGACGTTTACAATTCAGTAATAATGCCTAATACTTTGTGGCTTTTGTGACAATATACATATATATAACAATAATATTAATAATAATAATAATAATAATTTTGTAACATAAAAATTTGTCGTATGGCGCCATACAGTGACCCAAAGAAAGTCTTAATGTTGATTTATGATCAATCTGCTCACAGCTATATGTGTGCTACCAGTTAAAAGTCTTAATCGTATTTGGCCCAGTACCAACTTGTCCTTGTGCATTTAACAAGCATCATTGTAATTCCAGTTTAAAGTTTCTTAATAATAATTTTATTTTATTAACTGTTTGATTAATTATTTATCTGCAAAATATATATTCAACGGTTATTGATATTTAAATATTTTAAAAAATATTCAATATTGAGTATATAATTATTATAAAAATCCTAGAAATTAATTTCAATTTTTTTTCAATAATTTTTTTAATTCAATATTTCATTCTGACTATTATTCCTATTTTTTTTTTTTTTTTTTAATAATAAAAATACTAGGAATTTTAAATTCAATTATTTCATTGAATATTGTAAGTTTAAATTTATTATTTTCATAGAAATTTCTTCGATAGGAATAAAAATAGATCAAATTAATATGACCACTCTGTAAAGTCACGTAATTTTTTTTTTTTTAAATTTTCCTATTTTTATATATTTTTTTCATTGACCCTTTTAATAATAGTTTATTTATTTTATTTATATATTTTTTATACTGATTTTATTTTAAAATTTTGCCTGTCTCAATGTGTCTGTGCCCTCGGGGGTCATGTCGGTGCATAAGCACACACGAGTTATTTTTTTTATTTTATTTTTCTTTTTATCTCGTTTTTTCGAATAAGCACACATTTATATACATATAAATGGTTACCCTGGCATGCATACACCCCCTGGGGAGATTCCAGACCGACAGTGTGTAATTGTCAAAAATCGTGAACAGCAAAACGCAATGCGCGATCACGTTTTGTTACAAATATATATATATATAAATGTTCTATAGAAAATTTTTACCTGAGATTAAATTAATTCTCAACGTGTGGTTGTTGGTTTTTTTTTTTTTATTTATTTTGATGCACAACATCAATGACGACAAGGTACAGCTTCCAAATAAAAAATAAATAAAAAAAATATATAAAAATATCTGTTAGCGAACCACGCCCAGGGTTGTGTCTCGAGACGATAGAAAAATTGACAACGAGGTGGAGCAGATGTAGAAATAGAAAAAATAAATAAATAAAAAAATTTAGAAAAATAAAATTCCAACCCCTTGAATTCTTTGTTTGACCCGAGTGCGTAACTGGAAAACTTGGATCATTAATTTCAGCATGTCAATTTCAATCTTTAATGTTATATATATATATCTGTACATATATACACACTGATGATTGTAGTATTAGTTAAACTCTCATCTACAAATACATACACATAAACTTGATTGCATTTTAAAGTGACGAGAAACGTTTTCATTGAACCGTATCAATCTTCAACTCGTGTCATGAATTACAAAGTTATACAAATACAAATATATATTTTTTTGAAAATTTTTTATAACGGAAATTAAACTAAAAAAAAATATCTAGTTGATATAGTCAACACAAACTTATATTGCATGTTTATATTTTATGTATTTATATGTTGATGTACAATCGATTTACAAATGTTGTTTAGAACTTGTTCATTATCCAAGACAGTTACGTTCCAGTCTGATTAATTCATAAATATACATATGTAACATACTTTGATCATATATATATTGATGCATTATGAATTTCATTTATTTTAATTTATTTTATAAAAAACTGAGTAAAAAATAATCTGTCAATAATTATCAATCCTTTTCCTTAACTACAATTGATTGATCAATCATTAAAATCATAAATCAATTTTATTAATTAACAAAAAGCAAATTATTATTTTTTTTTTTTTCAATGTTTAAATGGCAAAATATAAAAAATATATTTTATGAAATTTTTACACGCAAGAATATATATTTCGTCGGCTTCGTCAGGAGTTTTAAAAAGACGATATATATATATGTTATTTCATATAGGGAGGCATAAATATTTAATGCATTTCGACGCGCTTCTCCCTGGAACAACCATATAACTTTCAAAATCGAGCCGAGCATGCCACGAAATTGTACGTGCGTGTATGCTTGCGCTACGTTGGGCTTTTATTTCATCTACCCTCAAATTGTAATAAATATATATATATGTATATATACACATCATATGTATTAACGCATTTATATATATATATATATATATATATATTTACTATACGCATATTCGTTGAAATGTACAATGCATGAATGCTTTTGTTTGAATTTTACGGTCACCCGGGCGCGCCAAGGATTCCCGAGGTCGTTTATAATCGCAATCCATTCATTTTTTAATGGTTTAAATAAAATTTAAAAAATACGTGAATATGTATGTATATCATATAGAAATTTTAAAGTAGATAAGTAACATACCTTGTTAAAAAAAAATCACAAAAAATACAGATATTTATCAAAATTATTATTAAATTAAAATTTTTTTTTTATATTTTTAAATTTATTTTATGATAATTTTGTTCTTATAACTTTTGATTTATATTTTTTGTTATAATATATTATTAGCAAAATAATATTAAAAATTTACTTAATAAAAAAATACAATAACTTATTTTAGTTGTTAGATATAAATTTGTTTGATTTTTAAACGACTGTTTGCACAAGTTAATCGAAATATTTGTAAGTGGTTATTTCACATTGGTTTACTCAACTCAAACCAGAAGCTTAAAGTAACTATAAATATATTTTTATAAAAAAATATAAAAATAAATAAAATGAACAGTGCGTTGATGAGGGGATGAAAGAAAATAATAAAAAGGGTTAAATACTGCACGTGACTAGTTTTGAGTTAAACTCATACTACTATTGAGTTCCGGCACGTTCAAAATTGAAATGCTTCCAATCTTGATTGTACATCAGATATGCTCATTTTATGTGCCTACTAAATCACTATTTTTATTGAATTCTAAATATCCAATTTTCAAGAGGATTAGCTTGTTTTATTTGAATTATGAAATATAAATTCACTGGTTATTCATTCAAATATACTAGCGACTACTGATGGACATAATTTTTTTTTTTAAAATATCAATAATTCAGTCAAAAATAATATTGATATTTTAAATATTAAATTTAATATTTAATTTTAATATTTTCACATGTATGTTTGTATTGATATAATGAGTTATTTTTAATTATTTTATAGAATTAAATAAATATTCAAATATAAAAATAGTTATTTAAATATCAAATT
This sequence comes from Lysiphlebus fabarum, assembly GCA_011426435.1. Lineage (NCBI taxonomy): Eukaryota > Metazoa > Arthropoda > Insecta > Hymenoptera > Braconidae > Lysiphlebus > Lysiphlebus fabarum. The sequence goes on from WSYQ01000108.1 coordinate 301,034, forward strand.
TAAAATTTATAATTTTTTTAAAATATATACTTTTTTTGGGTAAATTTGAGTTAAATATATGAATTGGTTTTGCCAAAAAGAAGAATCAGGGTCAACCACAAAGTTTCTGCTTGTATTTATATATATCCAGAGGCAATGTGATCATAAATCTGAGTGTTTCATTAATCTACTTGGGTTTGGTATGCAACCGCCAACACAAATATATAGTATGTTACATTCAAGTTGGGAATTGTGTGTATATATTGCCACAAAATTGTGAAAATCAAAAAGCTTAAAAAGGGTAGTTTTATAAAGATATTATAAAATAAAATTAAAATTGATTGTAAATTTTATTAACTTTATCAGTAAAATATTTTTATATAAATTTTTAAAAAAATTAATACACGTTTATTTCTTTTTATGTGGCAATCACTTTGACATTAAATATTTTAAATAATATTTTTTTATTTTGACATGCATTTGACATATTATAAAAAAAACTAAAAAAATTATAGTAAAAAAAAAAAGTATATAAAAAAATATAAAAAAGAAATATTTCGAAAGAAAAATTGAAGGGACAAATCAGATATAGAAACATACGAACCATTTGTTCATCGACTTGATCACATATATATATTTTTTTTGTCCGTTATCTCGGTATCGAAAAATGTCTGAACAGGTATATACATGAGGGCTTCAATCGAACCGAGTGATCTTTAAAAAAAATCTTCAAGTATCTATATTTTTTTTTATATAAATTTTTTTTTTTGAAATTACAAAAAAAAAAAAAAACAAATAAATAAAAAAATTTATCTAGCAATAGAATAAATGTAAAATGAAATAAAATATATACAAAATCGTTAAAAAAAACTAGGCAAGGTCTTGTTGTTATTTCTGCGTTTGAAAATTCTCATGTTAATGCCGTTAATTTTACGACATTTTCTTATCGTACGTGTTAATCTGCTCGTCAATTAGCATTTTAATGTATGTGTATGTTGATACCATAGGCTAAATTATTATATATATATTTTTCATTAACATGCAAGACTTAAAATACGTATGTCAGAATTCATTTAAACTTTTTATAAATAAATTAAAAAAAAAAAAAAATCTATAAAAGTTGTAAATAATAAATGCTTCATTAAATTTATAAACAAAATATTTTTTATTTAATTTTTTTTTAACCATCAAAATTAATAAATTGTAATTTAAAAATTAAAGGGATCGATGTTTTAAAAATAATTTAAATATATTTTATGCACATCAGTTAATCACGTGCCAATTAACGGATGGCAAGACAGATGGGGTTGTACATGTATATTAAAGTAGTGGTAGTTTTAATATTAGTAGAAATAAAAAAGATAAAAAAAAAAAAAAAATGTATCAAGGGGCTTAATTAAATATTGCATAGTAACGAATATTTATATGTATATATTTTATGTTTGTACGTATATGTTTGATGGCACAGTGGAGCGATTTACAAGCTAAAACTTTTGGTAGAAAGATCGATATAAAGTATAAAATTCCCTTGTGGTATATATACACAAAACTCACAGGGTTATACAAACAAGGAGTCTACAGAAATTATTAAAATATTCATATACACGCTTAATGAGGCATTAGATATTAATGATACGAGATTTTCACAGTGTATTTACTAAAAGTTAACCATGTCCCCATCAACAGACAAGATCAAGTTATTTTTTTAATTTAATTTAATTTTTTTATCAATTTTTTTTTTTTTTTTAATACAAGTGTATTAATAATAATAATAAGTCAAAGGTAGATGATGACATGTTAAATGAGATCAATTTTAGATAATAAAAAAATAAAATTACCATTTGTATAAAATATAAATGAATACAAGTTGTTGCAAATATATAACAAGATATGTTTTTCATGATTTTAATTATTATTTATTATTTTTAACACTTGTTTATATTTTATATTAAATCATATGGTAATTTTACTTAAACATGGTTAATATTTTATTCTTAGTTAGACTATAAATCTACACATCTTGATCAGTGTATCATTGATTATTCCTTCGAATCCATTAAGTGTAAACTTGAATTTTCATGTATATATAAGCTGAGTGCAATATACTCTGTAAATATACTCATTGGTTCTCGCCTCTTGTGTACTTTTCAGTAACAAAATATATTTATACACTTTACAATGACGCGCCTTTAGACATTTATGATAATCACACACTAATCACAAAGCTTGTAAAATACCTCAAGCAAAATACAAAATAAAATATACAAATTTATGAATTTTTTAAAAAATATTAAACCAAGAAAAACAAAATTAATTAATTACTTACAATTTTTCGGCAAGAACAGCAAGATCCCCAGGCACCTGTGTAAGACCTCTTTCTGAACAATCAAGATCTTGTCCAGTACATGAACATGCCCATGGACATTTAGCACCATTAAGATCTTCCATATTACCAACATTATCAAAACTACCATATTCATGTTCACCAGTACCATGTGATGCACCACCACCAAGTACTGATAAAACAAGTAATAATCCCCAAGCACAAACAACTGAACCACAACTAACACTTAAAAAACGCATTGACCAAGTTGGTGTCATTGTTTTAAATATTTTAATAAGTTTATTATTTATATTTTTAATTTTATTATTTGATTTATCAAGTATATCAATAAAATTATGTTTATTTTTATTATTTGTATGAATTATATTTGTTGATGGTATAACAATTCTTGTATAAATATTATTATTTTCACTAAAACCAATTGAACAATCAAATCTATGTATAACACCTGTACGTGAATGATCAATAACTGTTTCTAATATATTATCACTGTGACAAAGTGGATTTATTGTTGATGTATTATTAATTTCAGTTGATGCTGTTGTTGTTGTTGTTTTAGAATTTTTATAATTACTATTATTATTTATAATTGTTGATGTAACGGCTGTTGATGCCGTATATAATGTTTCATTTATTTCATTTATTTGGCCCGTTGGGGGGCCTAATATGGGGCCCCCTTCACCACCGGTTGACCCGTTAGTGCCAACAACGGTGTCCACAACTAACGCCAAAACCCGATCCTGCTCATCCCAATGTGACAAACCCGGTGACTTTATCTTGATGCTGTTTTATTTCGGATTATTAAACGTACCCAATTCAAGGGTACGTCAATTTTTTTTTTTTCTTTTTTTTATGTTTATTTATTTTTGAACAAAATTTTTATTCAATACAGATGATATGTATTATTTTTTTATTTATTTTGTCACTTGCACTTGTATGATTTCAGTATTGAGCTTTTTTATAACAAAATTTCATTTGGCTTCTTTGGGTGTTGTTTATTTGTTACACATATTACCTGGAATCAAAAATATAAATAATATAATTAGTTTACGGTTGAATCATAAAACCATTATATTTGAACTTAAAAAAATTATTATCAACGAAAATGCCTTATTTCGACAAAACTGACTCGAAGTCAGTAAAAGTTAGCGTCAAAGTCCAATAAAATTTCAAAATGAATAGAAATTATTTATTTTATGATTGGAAACAACGTCTTCTATTGTTGTTAACTCAATTCAATCATAACATTTCAATATTTTAACCGAGATAAATTTATTTTGACGAAAATGTCTCATTTTCAAAAAGATGACTCTAAGTCGGAGGTAAAAGTTATCTTCAAAGTCTCATAAAATTTCAAAATGAATATAAACAATTCATTTTATGATTGGAAACAACGTCTTTCATTGTTGTTAACTCAATTCAATCATAATCTTGATGAATTTCAACTTAGAAAAATTTATTTTGACCAAAACGCTCTTTTTTCTTCAAGACGACTCTAAGTCGGAGGTAAAAGTTAGCGTCATAGTCTCATAAAATGTTAAAATGAATAGAAAAAATTTATTTTATGATTGAAAACAACGTCTTCCATTGTTGTTAACTCAATTCAATCATAATCTTGATGAATTTTAACCTAGAAAAATTTATTTTAACCAAAAGCCCTTTTTTCTGAAAGATGACTGTAAGTCGGAGGTAAAAGTTAGCGTCATAGTCTCATAAAATGTTAAAATGAATAGAAAAAATTTATTTCATGATTGGAAACAACGTCTTACGTTGTTGTTAACACAATTCAATTATAATATTTCAATATTTTAACCGAGAAAAATTTATTTTGACGAAATTGTCTCATTTTCAAAAAGACGACTCTAAGTCGGAGGTAGAAATTATCTTCAAAGTTTCATAAAGTTTTAAAATGAATAGAAACAATTTATTTTATGATTGGAAACAACGTCTTTCATTGTTGTTAACTCAATTCAATCATAATCTTGATGAATTTTAACCTAGAAAAATTTATTTTAACCAAAACGCCCTTTTTTCTTCAAGACGACTCAAAGTCGTAGGTAAAAGTTATCTTCAAAGTCCAATAAAATTTCAAAATAAATAGAAATAATTCATTTTATGCTCTGAAACAACGTCTTTCATCGTTGTTGACTAAATTCAATCATAATATTTTAATATTGTGACAGAGAAAAATTTATTCTGACGAAAATGTCTCATTTTAAAAAAGATGACTCTAAGTCGGAGGTAAAAGTTATCTTCAAAGTCTCATAAAATTTCAAAATGAACAGAAATTATTTATTTTATGATTGGAAACAACGTCTTTCATCGTTGTTTACACAATTCAATCATAATCTTGATGAATTTCAACTTAGAAAAATTTATTTTAACCAAAACGCCCTTTTTTCTGAAAGATGACTGTAAGTCGGAGGTAGAAGTTATCTTCAAAGTCTCATAAAATTTCAAAATGAATAGAAATTATTTATTTTATGATTGGAAACAACGTCTTCTATTGTTGTTAACTCAATTCAATCATAATCTTGATGAATTTCAACTTAGAAAAATTTATTTTAAACAAAACGCCCTTTTTTCTGAAAGATGACTGTAAGTCGGAGGTAGAAGTTATCTTCAAAGTCTCATAAAATTTTAAAATGAATAGAAACAATTTATTTTATGATTGGAAACAACGTCGTCCATTGTTGTTAACTCAATTCAATCATAATCTTGATGAATTTCAACTTAGAAAAATTTATTTTCATTAAAATACCCTATTTTTTTAAAGATGATTTTAAGGTAAAGGTAAAAGCTTGCGTCAAAGTCCAAGAAAATTTTCAAATCACTGTCAGTAAACTGTAAAACAAAATAATAAATTTACCTATATGTTTATTTAAAGTCATGAGAATACAATGAGAAATAAAAAACAGCTGAATATAAGAGTACATAAAAATGTAATACATATATTTTTGAAAAATAAAAATAATAAAATTCTTTTGTTAAAAATACGTGAAAGTAGAAAAAAAATATGCTTTCGTGGCACAATCAAAGCTATATAAGAATGCATTCCAAGCACGCTCAAGACTTTCGGGGCATATTGGAATTTTTCAATGGTACATATTCAACCCTCTCTTGTACATTGCAACCCTTACACATATTATCCATATCTTTATATACCAATGTTCAATATACATATTTTTTCAGAATTTTTAAAATTATTTTTTATTTTATTTTTTATTATCGTACGTACTTTTTGACAAATGTCCCATGAACAAAAACATTACACACAAAAATATTTTAAAAAAATATATTTTTGATTTTATTTTTATCAAAAATTTCAAGTTTTCAATTTTCAATAAATATAGTAAAAATAATAATAATAAATTCAAAATTATTTCTATTAAATTTGAAATAAAAAAAAAAAAATTATATTTCATTTTTCAAAATTTACAAAAAATATTTTCATATAAAATCTATTTTAAATTTTTTACATATTTTTTTATTTATTTATTCATCGTCTTATTTTATCTCGAATGATTAAAAACATATTGAAATGCATTAAGTGCAGAAATTAATATACATATATTATATTTGAAGTATCAAGTTTGCAAGAATCGATAACTCGATTAGCAGTTACTCGTTGTTGTTGGTATATACTGTTAGTTGAAATTTTCAAAGAGAGTAAAATATATATATATACTCTTTGTTTGTCTGTGTTAATATCTAACTAAAAGTAGCATGTTTTCATCGACAGAATACATTGTGCAGGTATGCAAAAGTATTTCGAGTACTTGATATATGAAATATGTACATATAATATACGCATATTGCTGGATGTGCATGAAATCATCTAGTACAGCTTTTTAGATGAAGCAATATATGATGTACAAGCTGTAGGTGTTTGCGAATATATATACTCAGTAAAATTGTATGTAAAATTAATGAAAATAAGAAGAGTAAAAGTGATAGATAAAAAAGATAGATGAAGAAAAAAATTTTAAAAATGTAGTACCACATGTGTTTACCAAAAACGAGATGAGTGCTTTGGAATATTTTATGATGCCTTGTCATCAACCTCATATTGTCATTTGCATCATATTAATTATAAACGTTGATGAATACTAATTGAAAAAGGGTAGCAGAAATTTATATGTGTTTATTTTTTATTGATAAATTTTTTGAGGTAACTTTTACAAAGAACCAATGGAATTTTTGTGGTGATAAAAAGAATAAAAATAAAAATGTTATCAGAAGGTATGTAGTCTGTAATAAGCACACACATATGTCCCAAAAAAAAAAAAAAAAAATGGTTTAGACTTGAAAAATAAAAAAGAAAAATAAATAAAAAAAAAAATAAATTCGATTTCTTTAACAGTGGGTACTTCTAAGGCTCGATCTTGTGTGTGTGTGTCTGCCAGAATTCATCTGATAACGTAGGAAAAAAAAATAAAAAAAATAAAGTAGATCTTACAATTGAGGAGAGGAGTGGCAAGTTCAAAAGTTTCAAAGGAAAACTCACTCCCTGTTGCTGGATTCAATGAAAAACCTAATTTGTAAAAAAGTCGACCGTCCAGGGAATTGTCTCTTCGTCGTTGGAATCTAGCTACTCGAATTTTCCTCTTTTTTTTTTTATATATTTTTATCTTTTTCATTTTATAATAGTCAAGTTTTTTAGTAGGATAAAAGTATATGGTTTAAATTTAGCTAAAAATCAAAATGACATGTTAAAAAATAGTTTAAAAAAAATTTTTTTTTATATAAATTTTAGTTTTATATTGTTGAAAAATTTTTCATAAAACAATTTTCATTTTTTTTTTCTTATGAAAATGAAAGATTCTCAAAGTGCCTTTTTGAGAATAATAAAATACAAATTTGATTATATTTTATATGAGTTGATATAAAAAAAAAAAAGGTAGTGTTACAAAATATTTTGTCTTTGTTATAAACATGTAAAACAAAACTCATATACATAAATAGTACTATGTACGTCAAAAAAATAGTACGTCAAAAAAAAAAAAAAAAAGAAAAAAAGATAATAATATATGTTTTATAGTCAACCAACGAATCTTGAGTAGCCAATACGACCTTTTTTTTTTTATTTTTTTATTATTATTTTTAACCAATATTGTATCCCTTATCACACATACATTTGTAAACCACTTGGGACAAGAATTTTCCCAGTTGGAAGAGTCAAGATAACAACTATATATACACAAAATAAAAAGTCACTATTTTCCATTTCAGGTATACATGTGTTCCATCGACAGGCATGCCACCAAAGTCATTAAGTTTCACATTTTTATACCTTTTTAATGTCTATGTTTTTTTTTTTCTATAACTTTTTTTATTTTATAATATAAATTTAAATTTTTCCAGATTAATATTTTTATAATACATACAACAAAATGATGATAATTTTAGAATAAAAAAATTTATTTATTTATTTTTTGATACGAAATAGATATCAGAGATAGTGATTGTAAATAAATTAAATATTAAAAAAAAAAACAATTTATTTGTTTAATGACAATATATATTTGTAATAATATTATTATAATATTTATTTATTCAGTGATATTATTATGAGCTTAATAATAAGACTGATAATTTACAAAATATTATGATATATTTTCATATGAATCGTTGTATAATAAAGTTTTGTTTGGTATTTATTTGTAAATATTGTAGATGAACTATAACCTATTAATTTATTTCATTGTACTAATGGATTTATCAGTTTATTATTAATCAGTTTATAATATAATATACAAAATTTAATATAATAAATAAGTTAAAATAATATAATTTAAATTGTTTATCAATTTACGCTTCAATATTAAAATTACAAATTGAATTTATGAATTTTAACAGTATTATTTGTGATAATAAGTTATCAAAATAAACTCATATATATCTATTTAGTAAATTTTATCATTTTTCTATTTAATAAATTAATCATATATATTTCAAAATTTTAAAAAATCAAACGTGAGAATTTTTTTCAGTTAATCTTGAGAAAAAAATTCAGTCAAATTATGTTGTTTTTTTTTCGATTTTTGTTATCAGTATGATGTTAAAATATAAAATAAAAATAATAAATATGAAACAAAAATAATGATGAAAAAAAAAAAGTATCATAAAAAAGATGATAATGAGAATCATGTATCCAGTTGTCTGGCAAAATGATCGGTCAGTTCAGTGCACGCACATGCCAAAGGCAACATTCAAAAATGAACTGCATTTATACATGACGGTTCTTCACCTCTTGCCCTAACTTTTATAAAAAAAAAAATTAAAAAACTCAATTTTTTTTTTCTTATATATAAGTGCAAAAACAAAAGTAAAAAAAAATAATTTTTTACATTTTTTAACCACCCAACTCACTATTATAAACATTTTTATATAAATTTTTTTATTTTCTTCTTCATTTATTTATTTTAACTTTATAAACCTACTCTTTTATTTATTTTTTTTTCTACTGCAACATTAACACTAACTCACCCACAAGACTCGTAACAAGGCATGAAATTCAATTTAAAAAAAAAAAAAAAAATATTAATCAAAAGAATAAAAAATAAAAAAAAAAAATAAAAATCAATTTGCTTGAAAAATAGAAAGTTTACATTGGATAATATTAAGTATATGTTTGTTCAACATCCTATAGCAATCTAATGGTGCAAGTAAAATATATTTTAATATATATTTTTTATTTTTATTATTATTATTTTGAGGTTTTTTGCTGTTGGCATTGAGAATTATTTCTCAGTGTAAGCAGTACATGCGAATTGCTGAGACGCAAGTTGAATTGGGGAGGTGAATATACTGTACACATCAGAGGGGTTGATTTTGTAAGTAAGTTTAGTGTATCGCTGTGTGACACGATCGATTATAAGGGGATGAAAATATATACCAGTGGAAATTGCGTATATATAAACCGCATATAATATACCTTTAATATAATATATAATACCTATGTGGATATTGAAAAAGAGACATTTTGAAAAGAGAGATAAAATAGGGTGTAGGTTTGAATTTGGAATGAGAAGAGTGGATATCGTCGATTAAGCGAACTATCAAACGACATATAGAACTAAACTTGGCTCACTCACAAACTCCAATGAAGTTGGTCGTTCTCACTCAGCATTCTTACTTGGTTTTTTTTTTTATTTTTTTTATTTTTTTTATATACATTAGAATCGTACATGTCGAGTTGGTTTTTTTTTCCTTTCAATTTCTATATACACTAGCACGTCTTATATTTTTATATATTTTTTTTCTTTCTCACTTGCTTACTTTTTGCCAACACCCTTGGGATAGTTATCCCGGGATATTAGGTTTCCCAGTGCGGTTTTCAACCACCCACTCGATCGTCTGATCGGTCGTCTTTGCCTTGGGGAAATCACACATATAGATACGCTTCTTTTTCACTTCCTACTTTTTTTTTTTTTTTTTTTTTTTTTTGTATCTAAAGTGTCACTCTTTTTTTTTTATATATATTATCACATACACAATCAAACTCAAAACGTTTTCAAGCTTTGTGTCAAACATTTGTCTTAGTATTTCACCTGGTACCTAGGTTTTTTTATATTTTTTTTTTTTCGGTCAAAATGACTTTGGAAATGTAATACCACTGTGTGCCAATTTAATGCTCAAGAAAACCAAGAATTCAATAGGGATTAAGTGAGATTTTTTTATATGAAAAAATACGATCCAGTAAGATGATGCATATTAATTTCGTTTTTATTCAATATTTTTTTTTTATTTGAATTTTTTTTTTTTTTATGTTTTTTATTAATATTATCGTTGATATTATTATTATTTTTATTTGACGCAATTCTTTTGTGAAAAAATAGCGAAGGGAATCACTAAAAACGACAAATGTTTTTTTTATTATTTTTATTGTGAATTGACAGAAAATTCTCAACAGCAAATTCGTGAAAATCAATTTATCTGCGTTGAGATATAGATGATAGCAAGAAGTCTACAGTATTTTTTTTTTATATTTTTTTATTCATTGAAGATAAAAAAAAAATAAATAAAATGTAGGGTGAGTTGAAACATGCGGGGAATGTAATGTTATTATAACGTCAGTAAATAAAAGTCTATATCTAAAAAAATCACGTGAAACTCATCATAATAAAAAAATAAGATAATAAAATTACAGATTTTTTTTATTATTATTATTATTAATATTTATATCTTTGATTTATTATTATATTAGTGATTGACAAAAAAATTGAGTTAAAATGACTGGAAAAAATTTTTTTATAAATATTAAGTGAGCTATTGATTAGTAATTTTCTTTTTAAATTTAAAATGAAAAAATTTATATAAAAGTATATCAAATTATATACTTCTTTTATTTTATATGAAAAAAAATTTTTTTATTTAATTTTATTTTATTCTTATCAAAACCGGTGTCTTTGAAGATGGCTATCAAGCTGTTCCATCAAGCGTTTGATAATTTTAATTATCGAAAATTTTATATTTTATTTTTTTTATTTTTTACTCTACTTAATTGACATAAAATAAAAAAAATTTATAAATTTATCAAACTATTATTTGTATATGAAATTAAGTTATATATTTTTTAATTTTTCTTTGTCCATTTTATTTTACTTCCGATTTAAAGTTCTATGGTCTATTAAATCTTCTTGGTTTTATATAGACAAAAAAGTTTTATAGAGAATTCTATTTGTCTTTGTACATCCCCCTTCCCACCCCGCCCACCTAGACTGTCACATTCATTTTCTCAATTTAGTATATATGCAATGCCAAACCCGGCCACTTCCGGCGCCGTCTTGTGCTACAGTAGACGTAGATATGCTTTTGAGAGAGTGAGTTTGGACCGGATCGAGTCGCGACCATTCGTTCGAAGTTCCGGGGACCAAACACTAATCGGTCTAGACTACAGTTTCCCTCTTTATAAAGTAACAAACTCTTTTTTTAATTTATTTTTTTTTTTATTATTAATTTTTTTTATATTTTATTTTTAAACTTGGTTTTTCTTAAATTTTTATTTTACTTAGTTCGTTGTCTCAAGTACAAAACTAACGGCTCAAGTGCAAAGAAGTTCCTTACTTTTTTTTATTTTATTTTATTTTTTTTTGATATCAAGCCTAAGATTATTATAACTACAACTACATAATGAATTTTTTTTTTTTTCATCTTTTTGTATTATTTTTTTTTTTTATAAAATACTTTTTAAAAAATTTTCTTTGCTTTTGCATTAATTACTATATATACACTCACTCAAACTATCTTATACAATTAATCTTCAGTTCTGGCCTTTTTTTTTTCTGATGAACTAACCACTCTATATTTTTTGAACTAGATAAAAATGAACTTTGATGAATACCTTTTTTTTTTTTCATATCAATCTTTTTCATATATGTTTATATGACTTTGCAAATAACAAGATAACAAACTTGAAATATTTTTCCAAAAAAAGAAAAAAAAAGTAAAATTTATAAATGAAAAGAAAATAACGAATGGTATATATAATTATCTTTATAAAATCAGAGAGGAAATTATATTTTTTTTTAAATTACATTAAAATATATAAATTGACAGTTCTGTATATTTTTTTTTTTTTAATCTAGTTTTGAATTAAATTTTAAAAAGAAGAGTAAAATAAGACAAGTCTAGCAACCACGAATCAATTCGGTTATTTTTTTCTCTATCTTGTCGAGTGTACATATAATTTTTTTATTTTTTTTTTCATTTTTTAACAGTGACTGCTGATAATGTCATCCATTCACAATGTTCTTGATGGCAAAATCTATAATAGCTTGCCTCCACAACCTCGTTGGTGGTTTGTAGTCTCGAGCATTACCTATTTTTTTTTTTTACTTTTTTTTTTTATCCTTTCTCCACTTCATCTGAAACGTAGCTCTACTTTTTCATCTGTGTTTTGTCTTGTTTTTACTGTCACTATTTCACTGACTTTTTGGCCTTTCTCATTTCAACCACAATCCTTTTTCCAATGTATTTTCTTTGTTTATTTTATTTTTTATTCTTTAAAGCTTAACTTTGATTCTCTGGATAATGGTAGAGATCTCTCAAGTGTGAGGCAAGTTTTTTTTTTTTTATTTGATCTCGATTTGTTTTATAGTAACACCATGGTGAAAACAATCCCAAGGGAAAATTTTAGATCGTTACCATCAGTCTTTTTTCTGGTTGTCATCATCGATTGAACGATCGACTCAAAGTGATAATCTTATTTTTGTATTGATACATTTAGAAAATAAAAATTAATTAATCTTTTTTTTTTATTTAAAAATGACAGATCAATTTTGTTCTATTGAATAAAATCAAAAATAAAATTAATATATTCCAATAGCTGATATTTTTAAAACCCAAAATTGTGTCTGAATCAAAAAAATATCTCAACAAAATAATAATATATAATTTATTGTTTGAATCATAAAATTAATATCACAAATTTAATAAATTTATAGTTGAATTTTTTCTTTTTTTAAATAAAAATAGATAATAAATAAAATGCAGTTGACGCATTGAAGTTTATGTCTGAAATATACAATGTCATCGAGCCAATATTGACAAGTCACAAGTGTATTTGATGGATCTTTGATTACCAAGTCAGTTGAAGTGTACACTTGAGTGTAATGTATATTTGATCCATCTCTTTTACATTTAAAAAATTTAATATAACATTTTATGATTATTATTTATTTATTCATTTTTTTTTTTTTTTATGATTATACTTGATCTTGGTTGTTTCTTATCTCATCAAAACTAATATCAAAATTCATATGTACACATTAAATTTATGTGTACATTAAACACATCAAGCATTTGTACAACACCGTTATCTAGTTATGTATATGAATAACAGTTCTTGAAATCACATTTATGATATACGTGAATCAGGACAAATACCAAATGTCTTTATATTTTTCAACGTTGAAAATTGCAAGTGGATTTATATATATTTTCACCTTCTCACCTCAGCTAGAATCAACAAACAAGTCTTGAAATAATTTTATATATGAAATTGGATAGACCAAAAAGTTTATGAGTTTTCACATTATAATAAAAAATACTAACCCAGATTCAAGTTGATTTATTTTTTTGTATTTTTTCAAATTTATTCATCGCATTTTTTTAATTTTATTTAAAAGTTTTCATACATGTGATAGCATTTTTGTTGAAATATAATTATAATGATAATTAATTTGATAAAAAAAAGTTATAAAATTATTTCTATGTCTGATTAAAAATATTAATAATAATTATCAATAAATTTTTATTAAAAAAATATTTATAATTACAAATGACACTTGTATTTATATTAATAATTTAATTTAATCTAATCAATTTTCAATTAAAATAATTAAAAATATTCAAGTTTATTTGAAATTTTATTTAAAAAAAAAAAAAATTAAATTATCTTATTGCTATTATTAATTTCATACATATAAATCTGATAAATTTTATCAATTTAAAATGACTCAAGTAAGTGCATGATTTTATCTTAACATTTATTATTTACTTTAATATTTCAATATTACTCAGAGTCAATTGAAATTTATTATAAATTGATAAAATTAAAAATAAATAATTGAGTCAATAATTTTTTTCAATATTGTTAATTGATATTGAATTTATAACTTATATTAAAATTGATTTTTATTTTAAACAAAAAATTTTAATTTCAGTTGCATCAGCTAACAAAATCAATCAAGAATTTTCATCATCAATTGCAATGAGAATAAGTTTGCCATAATTTTTGTTCAACTATCTCAATGATGTCTCATTTTTCTTGCCAATAATGTACATCACGTAATTGATTGAAAAAAAAATCACAATTTGACGTTTTTTTTTTGGTTTTTGTATTTTTTAATTTTGAATGCAACTTTTTACAATATTGGTTACATTGTCACATATATTTATATACAGGTAGTCATAATACATACAGTACAACGTAAACGTGCCGGGTGGCCATAGAAAAACGACCGTCGGCGACGTGTTTTTACGTATAAGATAGCAATCGTGGCACGAGTTCGATTCTTTATTCCATACAGGCACGGATCAGTCGGGAAAGGATCCGGTGCACGGAGGCCCTTGGTACCAGACATGGAATTTCAAGTCACTCTATACTACCTTTCCATTTTTTAACATTTTTTTTTTTTGTTTTTATTATAAAATTTTAATGTGTGTATGTGAATATATGTACACATGAAATTTCATTAGTACATGTAAAAAAGTACTTGATGTAAATTGAAGTTGAATGTTTTATTTTTTTGTGTTGGATTTTTAATTTTTTTTGTGTTGGATGCTGTGTACAATGTACAGAATGTCAATTTGGATATGAAAATACAATGAGTTTTAAAATAAAATAGCATACACTGACGGAATTATGAAAATGTGTGAAAAATAATGAGTAAAAGATTTCAAAGACTTCTTGAGTTTTTCGTAAATTATGATAAATACCATGACTACGGATTTTTATGACCCTATGAAATATATCCTTGAGCCACTCATTTTATTTTAATTTTTTTTATCTTATTTTAACGGAAAAAAATTCTCAACTTAACACAAATGTAGGCAAAAAAAAAAACGATGTTATAAGGAAGTTTAAAACTTTTGAGTCATTTTATATATATTTTTTTATTTTTAGTAATATGTGTGGTCTTTTTTGATGAATCACATATACGTGGAATATTCTTAGGGATGACTGAACTATTTAAAATATTTAAAATTCTAATGTCAAATAATTTTTTAAAATATATATAAAGATGAATTTATTTTAAACGTTTATAACAAATTTTAATGATTTTACAATGATTAAATAATATTTTTTATTTTTAATAAAAATTTATATAAAATATTTTTTTTATATAAATAAAAAATATAAAATTAAATATACACAATAACTCGTTAAATGGATAAATATTTAACAATAAAATAAAAAAACAAGTGGCCATATAATAATAATAAAAAAAAAAATAAAAAAATAATTCAACTATTTCCTTGTACATCAAAAAGTATATAATATCTCAACAAAATATCTTAACTTTAACAGTCTATAGTTACGTATTATACTCAAACATTGTGTTCATCGTGATTTTTACAGCGTAATTACAACACCACATAACGACTTGGCATATTATATTTTCCCTTTATACATAAATATACATATATATATATATAAATATTCAACTTCATGACTCTTGTCATCTTTACACACAGTGTATGTCTCTTTGGTTGAATATATTGCAAAATAAAGGGTCACAAAGTCACTAACAAAGATGAAAATACAAGATGAAAAGACAAAAAATAACAAAGACACTATTAGGGAAAGAGAAAATGACGAATAGGGAAGAAACAATTACCCTACCCTTATACTTTTCAACCACGTTTTCACCCCTGTATATTTTGAAACGTGGGAAGACACAGACCAACCCTTGAGGTATATATAAAATTCTTTACTTTTTTTCATTTTTTATTTGGCCATTTTTATTTTATTTCATTTTTTTTATGTATACATTTGCACACACACGTAAATATATATAAAAAAATATGGTACGTGTATTAAATGTATGAGCAAGCACAATGTATTTCATGTTGCTCACGAAAACCCCTTTCTGACACCATTTCCCTTGGGAGAAAAAAAATTATGGAAAGAGGTTTTTATGGGGTTACAACATGTTACGTTAGGGGCCATATAGAACCACTTTGAATTAAAAAAATTTGTTGTTTTTTTTAGAATAATTTTTTTCATTGTTATTTTATTTACTATTTTAATATTTAATTATAATTATTATTAATAATTATAATAGTTTTGTAAATATATATACAATATAATTTAATAATATAAAAAAAAAATATATTTATTTCATTTTAAATCTAGACAGGTACATTTGAATATTCATTGAATATAAAACGGCAAATATTCATGAAAAAAAAATGGAAAATATTTACAGTATTATCAGTTGTATTGTATGGAAAAAATATATGTATATTTTCATGTATAAATGTGTTTGTAAGTAAGGGTATTAGACATGGTATACGACAAAGAAATAAACAGGTGAAATCGGGCGTTCCATCTCTTGCATGCACGCATTTTACATCGCGTTATATTCCCCTTATATAATATATATTTATTATTATTTTTTTTTTTTTTATATATTCACATTTTTAAATCAATATAGTCTCGACGTACCTGAAACATATCAACATATACTTGGAATAATAATAAAAAAAAAATCTAATAAATTATGTAAAATATTATGACAATTGAATGAATAAATTTTTTTTATTTTTTTATTTTTTAAACAAAGAAATTTTATTTCATATAATATTTGAAGTTTATTATATTAATAATAAATAATTATTTTTGTTCTTTATAATTTAAATAAAAAAATAATATTTTATTGATAATGTCAAGTATAATAATATAAATAACAAAATATAAATTATAAAATTGAGAAATAAATATATAAAAAATTTAAAAAAAATTATAATATAATTTTTATGATTTAAATAAATTATTATATTAAAAAAATTTTAGAATAATATATAAATATATAATATAAATTGAAAAAAATGTTTTTTGTTTATCTATAAATCTCAAGTGTCCCAATTAAATGAGAGCGTTGGGAACGGAAGAGTGAAGTTTCAGGTGTTAAACAGTTTAATAAATGAAAATTTACGATGTAACCAGGTTCCCTCGACTTGAAAACCTTTCCGCATGCGACATCCGTCAGGTTTCTATGAATAATTCAATTTTAAACTTCCTTTTTTTAATTTTGTCTTTTATTATAAATTTTTTTTATTTTTTTATTTTTAACAACACTCAGTGAGTGAAATTAGAGGCCATATTCTGTTTGGATTTTTAAATGTATACGTGTGGCCAAAAACTAGTTTAAAGTGAAAAAAGTATTTTGTGATGAAAAAAAAATAATAATAATAAAAAATTGCTTTAAAAATTCATGGGACATGTTTTACATTTTAAAATCAATATAAAGCAAAATGAGATGTGTAAAAATAATGATTTAAATCAATAAAAAAATGAAATTTAAAAAAAAAGTTAAAATTTATATTTTGTATTTTTTATAAAATGAATTTAAAATAATTAAATTTCAACTTGAAATAATGAGATTATTTATTGTTTTTTTTTTACACTTGAATATTTTGTATTTTCAAGTTATAAAATAGAGGGTGCAATTTGTCGTAACAAGTCAACAGTGTGTTTATTTATTTTATCAAATGACAGATTGAATTTTGCTCTACTTAAATTTATTATTATTTATTTTAAAAAAATTTACAATTTATAATAAATTTAAAAAATAAATAATCAAATACGCATTTATAAAATAAAAGCATTAAAATTTTAATAAATTTGACAAGAAAAATTTATTTATTTACTAAAAAAAAATAGAAAAAAATTCATTTCAAAGTAATTTAATTTCAGTGACAGAATAATTGAATTTATGTCAAGTCAAACATGAATATAAGTAAAATAAATTCTGAATATTAAAATTAAAAAATAAAATGTTAATTTAATATTAATATATTATTGAATAATTAAATAACAATGACATGAAACATAACAAGATAAAAATTTTCTGATGATTAGTTTAGTGAATATATAAATGCTGTGACATGTCAGTGACACGTGTCATCTCATCTTTAACTTTCTTTATAAATTATAACCCTTTTTTTTCACATCGACCACATGTCAATATAAATACACGTCAATAATGTGGTTGTCCACGCCTTTCATAAAATAAAATTTAATAAAAATCAAAATAAAACAAAATCAAATGAAATAAAAATTCTTCGAAATAATCAATTTTCATTTGATAATTCTTTGACATAAAAAAGTAACAATTTTATAAAAAATTAATTTCATAAAATTCATCTTTTAATGAATATAAAAAAATTTAATAAAATTAATAATTTCGATATAATTATATTTCAAATTTGCAATTGATATCAAAAAAATGAACAAATTAAAATTAAAATGTATTTTTATGTTGTAATGTGATCGAATACTCAGCTTGTTCAAAATATATCTTCCACATGTTTATTTTTAATTTTTTTTTTCTCGTTGATGTATTCGTTTGAAAAAAAAAGAAAAAAAAAAAAACTCTTTAACGAGTAATGTGGCCACTAGCGCCTAGCGCACATCCTCATTTAAATGAAATAAATCTTGTTACGCGTAATTTTTCGTTGGACGGTGGGCCATGGAACAGTGAGTCAGAAAAAAAAAATTTATAAATAAAAATAATTAAAAAAATATATATTTATGTATATATATAAAAAAATAAAATACGTTGTGAATAAAAAAATACTTAAAAAGTTTCCCTGAGGCTGCAAATCCACACACATTCATAATATCATCATAAAAAATATTCATCTCATAGACACAAGTATATATAATTCATGTGCAAGACGAATGAATTTCGTTCCATCATCCAAGACATCATATAACGATGGATATTTAGTTATTTTTTTTATTTTAAATTTTTATAATTTTACACCTATTTTAACCTCAACCTTTAACAGTTAAATTCTAATCAACAATTTTATTTTCTAACTTATATTTAATAATATTACCATCATTCCCTGTAAATTTATTATTTAAAAAATAAATAAAAAACAGCAATTTGTTGTTAATAATATATATAAAAAATTTAAAAAGTCACTCTACTAGTAATCTTGGTTTACTGATAACTGATCTTTCGATGTATCAAGAAATTGTTATCTGATATTTTTGTGTAACTTATTAAATAGACATATATATATAACCAACACTGAATACTGAAAGATAATCGATCCTGGTTTATATAAATGAATGTACCCTGATGCGGCACCCAAGGGCATATGTCTGTTGCAATTGCAAATAATATAAAATTGCTTTAAAATTATCGGTAAAATGTCAAGAACAAGTATGATAAATAAATTTAAAAAAAAAAAATTAAAAAATTATATTAAAAAATTTATTTACAATTACTCGAATTTATAGATATTTTTTTTATATTTTTTATCTATACATAACAATTGGAAGAACGAGGGGAGTTAAATATTAGTAGATGGTTTAATTTGAATTGTCAGTTGAGAATAATAAATATAAAAAAAAAAATATACCTATATATATATTTATATTAAAATCGCCTAGGGATGATTTTAAAAATTGTTGCTGCATGAGGGAATATATAAAAAGTACTTGAAAAAAATTTATATTTAAAAACGAAGAGTACATGTATAATGTGTACGATTGGTTAACACAACATGGACCAGGCTATTGTGTTCATCTCTGATCCGGTCTTACTCACTCAGTATTTTTTTTTTATATATATTTTGTTTGATTTTTTTTTTATATATATTTATTTCCCCTCGATCCATTCATCGAATGAAAAACCCACGAATGTGTATATGCGGTTCGCAAAGATGATAGTAGTAAATGTGATGATAAATAAGGATAAAATGATGCTGAAATTTGTAGAAGGAGAAATGAAGCAAGGCAGGTTTCAGCAAAGAGAGATTTTTTTTTTTTTTTTTTACCTTTACCTTTCGTTCACATTTTACCGATGTCCCAAGAACGAAACCCTTCGACTTGGCATTGCTGAGTTCGTTGAACGCTGTATCTTACAGTTTTTTTTTATATTTTTATTTATTTATATGGATTTTTTTTTTTAAATTTTATTTCTTTCGATATTTATACACGTCGATTTTTACTAAATTTGCTACTGCAATTGACTTTAAAAAAATCATCAATTTTAAAATTGCACGTGCTTTAAATTTTAAGGTTTTTTTTTTTTGACTATTTTTGTAGTTAGTTAGTTGAGACAAATAAAATTTTCTGATAACGATTCAATTAGATTTTTTTTTGGGTACTTGACAAATTTATAAAAATTCAAATAATTTATCGAAATTTTGTTTTTTTATTTTTTTTTTAACTAACTTACTGAGTAAATCTACTTGATGAATTTAAAAGTTAAAAACTTACCAAATTTGAAAAAATAAAACATATCAAATATTCAGTCCAATCAGCTATTAAATAATCACAAAATATTAAAACTCATAATTTTAAAAATAATCGTTGCACAAATTTGTTTTATAATTAAAACAAACGAAAAAAAAAAAATAAAATAAAAACCAACTTATTCACTTTAATATTATATATATTTAATTTTATATCCAGATTTTTTATAAACACTTAAAAACGTTTTACAATTAACAAAACTAAAAATAAAAAATAAATAAAAAGTATATTTAATTAATAAAAATTAATATATAATTTCACAAACAGTTTTATCGGAAAAAAAAAACGAAAAACGAAAAAAATCAATTTAAATTTGTTCAAAATTCACAGTAAATTAATTAATTTAAAAATAAGATTTATTATTAACAATTAAACATTATTTATCGAAATATCGAATAATTAATTACGAAAAGTTAAATTTAACCGCGGTTTGTAACTTGCAACTGTGCAGCTCGAGAACTCGCGCTCAACTGGTCTCTGATGCTTGGCGCGGCTTTGATGTCAACCAATGAGGGTCGAGACTGCGCGGCGCGCGCGCCATACAGCCATTATCTCACACGTATACATATATTCAAAAAAAAAATTCCCCTCGATTTGTTAATTCTATCAAAAAAAAAAATTTTTACTTGAACACATTACTCTGTACAAAATAATAAATAATAAATTAAGATGATCACGATGATGATGATGATGATGATGATGATATAAAAATTAAATTAAAAAATATCAAAAAAAAAATTCAAAAAAATTACTTCCATTTTAAACAAAAACACTGATTATAAAATAAAATAATTCTTTTTAAATATAATTTTTAAATAGCTACCTTTTTTTTGGGCTTCTTTATCATGGAAATTTGCAAAATAAAAATACGATATGCGACATGACACGTTCCATATCCTTTACGTGATCATCCATACAAATATTTAAGATATGTGTCTTTATAATATCTTTTTTCTTTATTCAATTTATATATCTTTTATCTGATTCATCTTCTATTATATAAATACATATATATATGTATTTGTTCTACTTGGCTTCCGGCCATTTGAAATAAAAGAAACTTCCTTAACCATCAAGATTGATAAAAATAATACTGTTATTATCATTGGTGAAATAATATTTTCAATGAATGACATTTACCTCTTCCGGTTTTTTTTTATGTTTAAAATAATTTTTAATTACATTGGTATATTTATATTATTTTTTTTTCAACATAATAACATGTATTTTTTTATAAATGGTACTAAGTATGTACTAACTGAATGAGCATTTATGAATCGTCTGGTGATCGTATTTAATGCAAACGCACACTGTGAATGAATTGCCCATCTTACAAGATCTGTTAAATAGAAGTTTTAGATTAGATTCAACTCAAGTTCAAATAAATATATATATGAATATATATATATCAAGACTTTTACTTTTTTAATGCAGTCAGCGTTAAGAACTTGTCTTAAACTCACTAAACGAGTTGCAAAAAGTTGTTTGTCTGTAGTCCAGACTAATAATTTTTCTTTATTTTAAAATACAATAGAAGTTTATTTTATTATATATTTTTTAAATCTTTTATTATTTTTAATTATTGTAAAATTAATTTATTATAATTTTTTTATGTGATTATTGCTATTATTTTATGTTAATTATTCAGAAAAATTTTTAGAAAATACACATGGAGAGATGAATTTTTTTTATACATCATGAAATTATTATTTACTGAAAAATTAAATATGTAAATTTATTTTGTATTTAAATATTTAATTGTTATTTAATTTTCAACTATACAATTTATTTAATAATAATTTTTAAGCAATGCAATTTTAACATGTATTTTTTTTGATCCATCAGTTTATTTTATAATCACGATCAACTTGATAACAAACTATTTAATTAAACAATAAGATTATTCAGTCTAGGGCATTTGCTGAAAAAAAAAAAGTTTCTTTTTTAAATTATAAATCTACACTATTCATAAGGTGTACGTGACCATGATACTATTGGCACAATTAAAATTTAAAACTTTATATACTTAAATTTATATACGTGACAAGATAAATATACAAAATAAAAAAATTTATTATTTAAATATAAAATTAAGACAATTTATTATATAGATGATATATTTTTTTGTGCAAAAAATTATTTATATTAAAATTGTATAAAACGATAAATTAGAATTAAATTTGTATTACAATCGAATTAAATACTGGTAGTTTTTTTTGGCGCGTGTCTACACAAACCAGACACAGCTTACGAATGTTTTTTTATTTTCAAAAGCATCTGTCATTGTTGAACCATATCATCATCATCATCATCATCATCACAATACACATTGTATGTTATTTAAAAATATATTTGCATTTATCAATAATGCACGATTTACGATTAAAATAAAAAAAAAACTTGATATAAATTAATAAATTCATTATTAAAACTTTATTTGTTATAATTTTTTTTTTTTGAAATATTTAATTTACACTCAAATAAAACGTGTGTATGCATTAAATTTTGTGTTGATTTTATAATAATATATTGTTAAAAAAAAAAAATTGATTTATTTAAATTCTTTATAATGTAGTTTATATATTTTTTTTTTTTTTTTGAAATATAAAATTAAAATTTCGTGTCATTGAGTCTATCATATATTTTTTTAAATACAAAAGTAGTTATTGTATCAGTCAATTGTTGTATGAATTATTATTTGCACTTATGTTAATTTTTTTTTTTTATTTATTTATATATATTGTTCTATTGAATGAAAATATATGTATAAAAAATTTTTTGAGGGGTTCGTTTTGGGTGTTAAATAAATATAATCGTGTCACCATCTCGTCAATGTCAAACAGGATTTAAATCCAGTATTTTCTAACTCGCTTTTTTTTTTTATTATTATTTTATTTTTACTTTTTTTATTCAGCTATTCAGCTATGTATGCAGGGTGGTGATCGAAATAATGACACGGGTGTCACTTCAAACATCCGGAGAGTTGTCTAGGGGAAGGATTACCATGCAAGTCTGAAATAATATTTTTTTTTTTTTTTCTTTTATGAATGAGTAAATGAATGATATGTGGGATAAAAACAAGATGATAAAACTTGTTATTATTTTACAGTTTTTAATTTTTTAATATGTAAAATTATGAATTTACAATTAGTCATTAAAAAAATAATTTATGATGAAAAGTTTATTGATGAAATATGAAATTTTACAATGTAAATATTTTATATACTGATTCAATTTAGTTGATGAATTTGATCGATTAATGATTTAAATGGAAACAGATTATTTGCAATGGGTAGTCAAATCGTTCAAGGACAAAAGCTATAATCATTAGTTGAAGAGCTGTTGGTATAGTTTCATCGTTAATGTATGATCATGAGATATCGATCAACTAAAATCGTAATTACGTATTGTCTCTATGAAATACCATATCCGTACATATCTGGGTATAATATTTCCATTGAATTTAGAATTATCACCGAGACATAATGCTCTTTTATGATTAAATTGCATCAACTTTTACTTGGTTTAAATTAATTATACAAATTATTTAAATTTTCATGAAATTATAATATTAATTTTTAATTTAATTTTAATTGAAATATTATTCAGTAAAGAAAAATTTAAAATTATTAATTATTTAATTGTTTTATTATTTAGAAAAAAATTTTATATACATCTGTCAACTTTTAAAGTTTTTAAAATATTTATGTAATTAAAATATTCAAATAAAAAAACTGTTAGTTTTTTTTATTAGATATTTTTTGCAAACATTTTCATATTTAATTATTATTTAAATAATATAAATTGGAAATTATAAAGTTTTGAATTAAACACTTGTGTTTAAAATGAATGAAGGAAAATTAGATAATTTATAATGAATTTCATTTAGGCAACAACATATTTTGTCTGTGTTACAATAATTTTCTGACAACATTGTTTGTTTTATATATTAATAGAGTTTTTAATATTAAAATTTATTTTGTAAGCCTCATTCAAGCCAGTAATGAGTATGAAAATATTATAATTTTTTTTTTTTAATTTCTGTGTATCAAAATAGAGTTGAAGAAATTAATTTTTGTCAACTAAAATTATTAATTGAGCAGTATGAGAATTAGCTGGCATAATTTTTATTTAATGAGTTTATTAATAATTTAAATATATTTTTTTTAAATTTAATAAATTTTCTTTATGTAATAATGGTAAAATTAATAATTTATTTTATTGTTATATTTATCTTGCAATAGTATTTTATCATTGTCAAGTAAAATGGGGATTGCAACTTTATTTTTACTGACAGTAAAGAAATCTTCTGCATTACCTTCTGACAAAAATTAAATAAAATAATCAAATTAATTTCCATTTTTTTTTAAATTTTAGCATCAGAAAAATTAATTTCATTAAAAATTATAATAAATCAATACAATTTTATATTATTTTTATTAAACTTTATCAAGCCATAATTTTTATTTTTAAAAATTTAATTTTTATTTTTAATATATAAAATCAAATAAAAAAATTTAGTTTTAGCAAAAATATTTACTCTTACATATAAGCGTATTTTTTTATTTTAATTACATTGTTTTTATAAAATTTTATTGTCATCTTAATTTATATAAATTTTAATAAAACAAATCGAAAATATTATTTGAAAAATTTCTATAACCGATTGCAATAAGAATGAGTTTAACAGTTTTTTAATTTTATAATAATTTAGATGATTTTACATTTTTTTTTTTTGTATTTTTAAAAATATTTACTTATCGATATATTTTACATAAATTTATTATAATTTCTTTTGAGAATTATTTTAAGAATATAAGACTGTGTTGTTAAAAATTATAAAGCTACATTCATCAAAAAAGTAAAGAGTATCATTCCAAACTGGCACTTAATTTAAATAATAATTTTAAGAAATAATTAGTTTCCTCACATAGCCAAAAAAAAAAAAAAATATCAAAAAGAAAAATCATCTTAAAAATTGTACACAGCCTTGAACATATATAACAAATATCTTTTACAAATTAAACTCAATAAATTTTTGTTTTTTTTTTTTCACAAATCAATATCAATTTTAAAAATAATAATAATAACATTACATTAAACAAATACAATAATTTTAATAATAATATTTTTAAATAATTAAATGCTTATGAATTATTTTGAATTTGAAATTATCAAATTAATTTTAGATATAAATTCCATGGCTTGATTGTCTCCCTTACGATGTTCCAAGGTTTTTATGACATCAGTATCTAAATAAAAATAAAAAAACAAAATAAAATAATTAATATATATATAAATTATTGAAATTAAATAATAAACGAAAATTAATTTAAATTTAAATTTTTTACTTTTGTTAACAGGTCGAGATAATGACAGTCGTATTTGTTCTCTTTCAATTTCACTTTCATGCTCGTAATAAGGAATTTCACTAAATCTTAAAAATGCTTCAGCCATAAATTTTGGTCGTGTTAATAATCCTTCTTTATCTTTAACTTCAAAGATTAATATTGCATCTTTTGTATTTTTTTGATCATCACTCAATGGACTAATTAATAAATAATTATCAAATTAATTTAATTTTAATTTACAAATTGATAATCACTTATTAATAAATACTTACATATTAAAAGTTTTATCATAAATTGGACAAAATGTATTATTTTCAACATGAGTTTTTGGCATTGTTATATCAGAAAATTTTTCTCTTGGCATCAATCTAAGTTTAACATAAGGATCACATTTTCCTGAAAAAAAAAACAAAAGAAAAATTGTTTATATTAATTACAAATTCAATTAAATACTGTTCAACATTGATCCCCATTATTTTTTTTAATCATGCTCTTGCGAGTATAAATGATATTTAATTTTACATAATGATTTATAATTTTTTAACTGTCCAAAATAGTAAAAAAAAAATTAAAAAATAAATTTTAATGCTTGGCCAGTATTTTTTGTCGATCATCAATTACATGCAAATACGTGCAAGTTTTTTTTTTTTTTTTTTTCCTGATAAATAAATAAATGAAATATTTTTGCCAAGCATGTATGCATACGAGCAATAATAATTAATATTTATATAATAGACAGGCTCGATGTTAATTTACATACTTGTCTTGACTTGTTTCAGTTTTTTTTTAGAACTTTGTTTTAATTTTAAATGTAGTTTTCTTTCAATTGTTGACAGCTTTCCTAAAAAATCTCCTACAAAAATTTAACAGTTGAATAATTTATAATAATTAATGAATATTAAACTAGATTGAATTTTTTTTTTTTTTTTTTTTTTGACTGTAAAATTATATAAATATAAATTCAATTCTCATATTTAATTAAATTGAATAATTCGTTTATTTAAAATTTATTTATATTTTTAAATTAACTTACCATTGCAATCATTGGGATTTAGTTGAAAACCACTAAATATTTGTACAACAAGTGTATTTTGAATGATATAAGCATTAACTGAAAGTTGTCCATGTGGAGATAATTTATTTTTATCATTAGTAAATATTTGTATTTTATTTTGTTCATCAATTGATTTTTCAATACTATCATCAATTTCATCTGATGATGATGATGGAGATGATGTTTGATTATAATTTTGTTGTTCAAATCTTTGTATATAATAAAGATGAATAAGATTAGATGTTTCCATTCCAAGTAATTGAAGATATGGTATATTTTTTTCAAGTATTGGAATTTTATTATCTTCATTAATAGCATCTTTAAAAAATTCTAAAAGTGTTTTTAATGAACGATGAAGATTTGAAAAAAATATTGGTGGTCTTCTTTTTTCAATATTATTATGAATTAATTTATCAACTGTTTCTGATATAACATTTAATATAATATTAAGTATTCTATTAAAATTATCATCATTAAGATATTTATATAATGTATCAAGATTTGTATTTAAATAAATTAATAATTGTTCTAATGTATTATTTTTAGTATCAATAATTTCAGCACCAGTCATTAAATATCTTTCAATTGATGATTGCATTTTATATGCAACAACTTCTAATAATAAATCAATTCTATGATTAACATTATCTTTAGCTTCATCAATAATACGTTGTAATGATTCACGACATCTATCACTTTCTTGTTTTGTTTTAATTTCATCAAGTGAATTAATAATATTACGAAAACCTAAATCATTAGCTAATGGTTCAATTGATGATTTAATATAATTAATATTATTAATAGCAAAACACCAAGCAATTGATACTTGAAATTTTTTATCATAATTATTATTAATATTATTATCATTTTTTTGTATTTCTTGATGTACTTTTTCAGCTTTATCTTCCATCATACTTGCATATAATTTTGAACATTCACCAATATCTGATAATATTTTCATAATAAATGCATATGAACCTTCAACATCTGGCCATGCTAATTGTGTCCAAAAAACTTTAATTTGATAAAATATTGTTAATGTATCAACAGCACTTGAACTATATTGTACAATATTATCATATGATTTAAGTGTATCAAATTCAACAGCTTTTTTAATTCTTTTAATTGCTTTATATACAGCAATATCAAGCCAATGTGATACACCATCATTAAACCATTCATAATATTTTTGTATTGATAATTCATTTAAATCATCTAAACAAAATACATTACTAAGTACAGCATAACGTTGTAATGTTAAATATAATTCAAATAATATTGTACCAATTTTTAAATCATCATTATTATCATTATCATTAACATTAGCAGCATTAGCATTTAATTCATCATTTTTAACTTTTATTGATTTTAATCTTAAACAAACATCACCAATTATTATTTTACACATATCACTTATTTTTTTTTCATACATAACATACAATGTTCTTGCATATGGAAAATTAATTTTTTTAATAAATAATTTATCATATTTTTCAATAGCATTTTGTAAATCACATCTTATTAATTGTATTATTTTAATATAATATTTCAATGCATTATCATCACTATCAAATTCATTTGATATTTTTTTACTCATAATATCATCAAACCATTCAATACCACCTTGTATAACAGTATATTCTAATGATTTAATAATATCAATATCATTATCATCATCTGGTTCTGGTAACCAACCAAACATTTTTTTAGGAAATAAATCAAAATTTTGTGGTATATCAATTGATGATATTGATGATAATATTGATAATATTGAACCAATTTGTGTTGTTATATTATTATCATTAATATTTAATCTTCTTATTTTTCTAATATTATTTAAACATGAATATATTATTTTTTTAGTTGCATCCCAAAATAATTTAATTTCATCATTTGTAAATAATCTTTCTTCCAGTGGTCTTAATAATTCAATTGCTAATTTATCAAATACAATATAATTAAGTGGATGTTGTTGATGAATTTTTGAATACTCAATCCATTGTGCAAGTGATACATTACGTAATAATAAACCACGTTGTGCAATATGTTGTTGTATTAATATATTTGATGGTAATGACCATGTACCAGTCCAACAATATTTATCAATTTTATTAATATCAATTTCATAAAGTAATAATATTCTAATTAAATGACGATGTTCTTGTGCTGCAACTTGTGTATTATGTTCAGCACTAAATATTAATTTTAATTTAACAACACCACGACGTTTTGTTTTATTTTTTTTTTCAAGTGAATACCATGTTGTATTACCAGTTACTGGTATATCTTTTAATGATATTCTACAACGTCCAATAAATTCATTATCATGACTTCCAGATGTTGCTGTTACTGCTATTTCTTTAGCTAATTTTACAAATCCACGTACACCTTTTATATCTTTAACTTTACTCATTTTTTCTGGTACTGTTTCAGCAGCATCAAAATCCCTATTTAATTTAAAATATCAAATATTATATTTATAAATTTTTAATTGTATTATTAATAATTAACATACCATACTTCAAGACACAATGTATCATTTTCAATATCTTCTAATGGTCTATTTAAAAATCCAAAATTTAATTAATTAATTAATAATAAAATTATTTTTTTAATTATAAAATTTATTAATATAATAATTTACTTACAATTCAAAATGTTCTTCCCATACTGGTGTTAATGTTGATGTTTTAACAGCTGTATTATAACGTCTTGTTGGAGCTGATTCTAGATATAATGCACAAAATGGATCACTTTTACCATTTGAATCTTTTGATGCTAATTCTTTAGCTTCAATAACTTCAACATTTAAATGCATAACAGGAGCCTTTAATAAATATAAATATATAAATTAATTTAAATATTATTAAAATTTAAAATTTTATCAATTTTTTTTCTTTACCTCCATTTTTCGAGTTTCATCAACAATTTGTGAATGCAATTCATTGTCAACTTTGAATGCTTGTTGAAGATGATTAAGTAAAACTTCATTTGAACACTCTCCATCATCATAACCAATTTGATGATGAGTCATATAAATTAATGCTGTATATAATTCTTCAATCTGTAAAAAAAAAAAATAATAATAATAATTATACAACAAATTTTTATACAGATAAATATTGATGTAAATATTATCAAGGACATCATATAAATGATAAAATAAATATTTATTCAAATAATTTTTAATTAATTTATTTATTTGTAATAATAATTTTTCAAATTAAACAGACAATTATAAAACTCACTGTCATTGCACGAAGAATTGCATCTGTTTTACGTTCAAGTTCAGCTTTTGAAATACCCCTAAAGGTATTTCTATTTTGTTTTATTTTACGCATTGATTCTAATCTCTTTGTTACAACCATTATTAAAAAAAAAAAAAAAATTAAATAAATAAATAATAATTTTTATAATTTCATATTAAAAAAATTTTCTTTGTTTTCATTAATATATATTTATTATTTTTTATATATCAAATAAATTATACTTTTTTATAATTTATTTAATATTTACTGATAAATTTTTTTATTATCATAACTTTTTTTTTTTTTTTTATTTATTTTCACTTTTTTTTTAAATTTATTAAATTAAACATTTAACACGTGGTTAATAACACAAATAGTAGAAAATAAAAAATATATAATAATATATTTTTTTTTAATTATAATAATTTGTTTAATTGTTTGAATTACTTTGTGATGATGATATTATATGTTTTTGTTTTATAAACATGATTTATTTTATTTATATTTCGAGATTCAACTTTGACCATTGAATTAGTTGATATACATATTTTATAAAACGTCATGTATTTATATGAATTACAGGAAAATTGCAATGCGTTGTTGTCGACTGTTCAATAACGAGTGATTTAATATTAATAATTTTAAAGCAATCATGAACTCAAATGACGACCTTTTTTTTTCACCGATAATAAAAACGATATTAACAACCACCTTTGTCACTCACTCTTTGCATATCCGATATATATTTACGAATTCTCAATTATTGAATAAATTAATTTTATTTTTATATTTATTTATATTATTTTTATCAAAATACAAAGTTTCAATATCAAATATTTATAAATTTGTATTTTAAAAAAAATAAATAAACTAATATATATTTATTTATTTATTTATTTATTTTTGTTAATTATATTTAAATTTTAATTTAATTATTTTAAATACTTTGTCAAATTAAAAAGAAATAAATTTCATTCGATGAATTTTAATTGATACTATTGCTCTAATAGAACTGTCACAATGCGGCAGTAAAAGTTAGTTTTTTATTTTTTATTTAAATAGTTGACAAATTGCCATTGTCATGATAAAAATAAAAAAATAAAATTTTTATAATTATTTTTTAAAATTATATTTCATCAATGAAAAATTTGTAAATATCTAGATGTTATATATATATTTAATTTAAAATTTTCTTGAGATAGTTATAACTGGATTGCATCACGTTAAAACTCGTTAAAAATATTAAACATAATCATGTCGCATCCATGCATTTTAACAATTGCATCCAATGAAAGTTGATACACTGACAATTAGCTGATTGAACATCAAGGCATTCTGTATCAAGTTTGAATTGACTTGAATGTTTTTTTATTTTAATTTATAAATATTTGTATTTTTTTTAAATATATATAATAATATTCTCACGTTTATTATAAATTTAATTAATTAAATATTAATTATTTATAAGGAACAGGTGTTTTTGATATTATCAATAAAATCATCTTATAAATGACAAAGTGGAAGTAGTTTAGCTGAGTTATTATGAAAGAATATTACAGATGAGAGGAAATGACAATCAGTGGTAGTTTGGAGGACAAAAAGAATATAATAAAGTATAATATCTATATATTAAACCATCTTTTCATTCTGAATTATTTAAATTGTCAATATGCCAAAAATATATATATATATATATTCAAACAAGTGACATTGGAATAATAATCAACCACTACTAACTCAACAAAATTATCTAACAAACTCAAAAAAATATTTTTCACTTTTTAAAAAAGAATATATAATATGTCATAAATATTATTATCACACTCTGAGCACTGATTAATGAACAATAAAATTAATTATAATAATAAACTTTTTTTTTTTTTTTATAATTTTTAATGGAATTTGTTTTTATATATTTTATCTTAATATTTTGCAATAATTAATAATATTATTATTAAAAAATAAAAACAAATTAAAAATATAAAAATAAATATTTAATACAGACAATTCGTAACGAAGTCAAACTTGAGACTGCCAGGAATAGAAAGACCGAGTTTAAAAATTTGTCTGATGAATCCTCGTGGTGGCGTTTCACCACATAACAACCAATAATATACAAACGCAAGCGCAGAAATGATTAATTTATTTTAATATACATATCAAAAAATAAACTTGTTAATTGTATTTTTTTTTAAATAAAATATTATTATTTTTTTGTATATTATATGAGGTCATGTTTTTCATATTCATCTATTTTGACCTAGTATTTTTGATTTCTTAAAAAAATAATTTTTATAATAATTTTTATATTTTTTATTTTTTTAAAATTCATTTACAGTAATTTTTAAATAAACAACCCTTGGAATACTTGAATTTTATTGTAAAATTTTATTACAGATATTTAAATTATTCATTTTTAATATATTTAAGTCAAAAAAAATATTTATTTTTAAATTATTTGTATCATTAGTTTGATACATTTTATTTAATTTTATTGAGATCAAATGATACTGTTATCAATCAAAATGTAAACAATTTATTATATATATATATTATTTTGAATAAATTTTTTTTTTTATACAAGCTAATATTTATACCCTGTTAATTGACAATAATGGTTAAATGATTTTATTTAACAATCATTTCATTGTATTTAAAATACATGATGCAGTTTTTATTTTTATTAATAATTATTTAAAATATATATTTGATCTTTTGACCTAGATTTTAATGACATCAATTTTATTGATATAAATATTACTATTTTAATATATTGACAAATAATATTATATTTATTTTTTTTTTTTTTTTTATAAATAAATAAATAGTAAACTTACGTTCCAACCGATTGAATCAATTACAAAATCTATTGCTTCTTCATTTTCATTTTGATCACTGTCTGATTCAAATGATGATTCATTTACTTTTTTTTTTTCATTATCTTCATTATTATCAGTATTTATATTTTCATTTTGACATTGACCATATGAAAGTGGTAATATCAATTTTTTTTCTTCATTTTCTTCTAAAGCTCGAGCTTTTTCAGCCAATAATGTACCCAAATTTTCAAAAAAACCTCCATCAGATTCTTGTATTCTAGAAAAAAAAAATTATAAATATTATTTTTGTAAATTTTTTTTATATTTTTTGCAACTCATTAATGATTATCAACTAAAAAACAATTGACTATTATGTAAAATGTTGAATTTTAATTGAAAATTTATTTATATTAAATATTTATTCGTTTTTTTATATTTTATGTTTAATTTTTTATTTTTTTATTGAAAATAATAGTAAGTTATTGTGTCATTATCATATCAAAAAATAAATAATTTCCATAACATACATTTCTAGATGGAGATATAAGTATTAAAGATAAAACAATAAAAATAAAAAACATTAAAATCTTCAAACTTTAAATATACAAGATGAGTCAATTAGATTAAAAAAAAAAAATATTCTAAATATATAAACAATATTTATTTAAATTTAAATTCATATAATCTTATCACTTTCTAAATTTATAATTAATTTTTTTTTTTTATCAACAATAGTTTACTGTATTGTTTAAAATTATTTATACTTTGGCATAACTTTATTTAATTTAAATATAAATATTTGGCAAAAAACAAATAATTTCGTTGATTTTTCTGGATCAATGAACTCGAAATTAATAATAAAAATTGTTCAATAATTTTATTGAGTTCATTCACATTATTTAAATTTTATTTTATCATTTATTTTAAATCAGATTTGTTTAAAATTAAAATTTGTGTGTTGAAAAAAAAAAAAAAAAAAAATTAAAGTCAAATAAATTTTTTCAAATAAAATAAACAATTTAACAATTCTTTTATCAATCATTAATTATTTAACACAAATTTTTAATTAATAAAAAATTAATACACTTATAATTTTTTAAAAATTTGATCACCTTTTATTATTAATAAAATTATGAGCAGCAAATGACCAAAACATTTGACCAACAGTAAACTGTTTATTTTCACGTTTTTGAGTCATACGATTAGCTCCAATGGTAATCATTGAATAAGGATGTTTAACATCTAATTTTTTATTATTATTATTCATATTTTATTTTTTTTTTTTAATAATAAATTTCAAAATTAAAAACTGTTTTTAACAATTAAATTTAATAAACTTATTTTTAATTTATATAATTTAATATTTTCACTAAAATTTTTTCATCACTGGTAAAAGATAAATACAAATAGTTGCTGAGAAAGTTTTTGGTATACTGACTAATATTTCAGCATATTAAAATCTGTCTATTTAAAAAAAAAAAAAAAAAGAGGGGTTTTTATATATCAGTGACACATTGTGATAGTAAATAGGGAAAAAAAATACCAATATTAAATAAAAATTTATACTCATAAATTATGATATCATGGAAAATTTGATGATTCAAAAATTCACTAACAATAATTTTCTAATAAAATATAGAATAAATAAACAAATAATTATAAACATATTTTGATAATTTAATAATAATTTATATTTTATAATTAATTTAAAGAAAATTAAATAGAAATAATGATTATTTATTAGATGAAATAAAAAATATTTGTATATATAAATAAATAAATAAAGGTATATATTTTTGATTTTATATTGATGGTATAAAATATATAAACTGACATTAATTCGCAATTCAATGAATCACATGATGCAATGACCTTCAATCGTCTATCTTTAAGAATAAAAACAGTTACTCATTAAACAAGTGTGAGTGTAATTATTTTACATATGTTTGGATAATTTTAGAATGTTTTTGTACTGTATATATTCTCATATATACATCAAACTAAAATTAGAATTGAACTACTAAAAAAGATAAAAGTATGTAAATTTATTTTTACATATATACGAATATTTTTTTTTTTGTACCTATAACACCATCAATTTGAAAATGACGTAGTCAGTATCATGTCATCGATATGATATATTCGCAGATGATATCATCACTAAAATTTTTATTTTTTTTTTTCATTAAAAATTTTATCAAACAATTATTATTATATAATTTAATTTATTATAAATATAATATTAATTTATTTTATTTTATTTTATAAATTATATATATCAAAAAAAAAAAAAAAATTAATTACCTTTTTTCATGTTCAGTTTTTTCAGTGTTATTTAATTCTTTTAAATTTTTTTCTTCAATTATTTTTTGATAAAATCCTTTCCACATTGAGTCTTCATCCATTGTATATATTTTTTAAAATTTAATATTTATAAAATTAATATAAAAAGATAATTTATTATTGTTTGTTTGAATTTTAAAAAAAATATGTATAAAATTTGTTCGTGAAAATATACTGACTAGTGATATATTTATTGTGTGTATTTATAAATTGTAAATTTTTTTGTGTATTTAATAGGCCAAGGATGCCGGCTGTCAAACTCTCACTACAGTTTACTACAGTTTTTTCTTGAATTTTATTGTATCAAGTAGTTACAGCTGGTATTAGTAAGACAATCGAGATTATAAGACAAAATATTTCTGCCCAGATGGCACCATCATCCAATGTGACTCAGACTCAAAGTGAAAAAGATAGAATGTCAAACAGAATCCAAAGAAATTTCAATACATGCATTGTATATATGATTCAGATCCAAGTCATCGACAATTAATTTTTTTTTTTTTTTAAATTGATTATTTACGAAAAAAAATATATTGTACTTTTGCATAAAAACGAAAAACAAATAAAAAAAAGTATATATTTATATTTACCTTGGTTATTTGGTTTCAATTCAATTCAAGAAAATGTCAAAAGTTGATTTAAAATGTTTTTACAATTATTTATAGTTTATATAGACAAACGTTCATGGTAATTATAGTTCATTTAAAATAAATTGAACGTGCCAATCAACAAATATTAAACAATTTATTTTGTTCTCATTAAAATTGTTAATATAAATTTTTTTTTTAAAGTCAAAAGATAAAAAAAACGATATGTTTTAATAATTAAAAACATTAAAAAAAATAAATTTTATATTCGTTTATAATTTAAATTTACATGTAATGTGATATAATGTGATATAATTTGTTAATTTTTGCA
Organism: Lysiphlebus fabarum; assembly: GCA_011426435.1. Taxonomy (NCBI): domain Eukaryota; kingdom Metazoa; phylum Arthropoda; class Insecta; order Hymenoptera; family Braconidae; genus Lysiphlebus; species Lysiphlebus fabarum. Next base: position 337,094 of record WSYQ01000108.1, read on the forward strand.
TAATAAATATACATACACACTATATAATACAATATATATATGAGCATCCATTAAAAATTGAAGTTAATGTTATTTGAATAACACTTAATCTATATATGCAATATTAATAATAAATAAAAAGAAAAATTACTATTTGCCATTGATAATTGTTATTATTTGATATATCCTATATATTTTCCATCAATTATTACAGCTTATAACATTTACTTGAAATGTTGCATATGAAAAATTAATTAATATCAAAATGATTACATCACAGCTTGAATACAAATAAAAAATAGGTCAAGTTTTACAAATGAGGGTCGGAGAAAGGTTGGAGAAAAGTTGGATAAAGGTTGGATAAAGGTCGGAAAAAAGGCGGAAAAATTTTTAGGTGGATGAGGGTAGGAGAAAGGTTGGAGAAAAGTTGGACAAAGGTCGGAGAAAGGTTGGACAAATGTCGGAATAATTTTCAGGTGGATGAGGGTCGGAGAAAGGTTGGATAAAGGTCGGAGAAAAGTTGGATAAAGGTTGGAGAAAGATTGGGAAAAAGGCAAAATAATTTTCAGGTGGATGAGGGTCGGAGAAAGGTTGGAGAAAAGTTGGATAAAGGTTGGGCAAAGGTCGGAGAAAGGTTGGAAAAGAGGCGGAAAATTTTTTAGGTGGATGAGGGTAGGAGAAAGGTTGGAAAAAAGTTGGACAAAGGTCGGAGAAAGGTTGGACAAATGTCGGAATAATTTTCAGGTGGAAAAAATTTCTACCAGGGAATTCCTGGGAAATTTCAGGGAATTGGGAAATTTTTTTTTTATAATTTTAACTCAAAATAATTAAATAATAATTAAATAGCTTACCTTGAATAATATAGTTCAAGTTTTGTTAATATCTCAACCAATCTTTATAAAAAACTTTTAATTAGACCAATAATCAATTATTACCACTTATAACATTTACTTAGATTTAATTATCTCTTTCATTTTGAATGAATTATTACAGATGTTGATAAACAATTTTCAATATCTCAAATTAAATAAATGTATTTTCTTTTTATAATAAATAATTGATCCGTTTTTTTTTTTTTTATATATATCTTTTAATAATTCTTTAAGATTATATAGATACAATAAATAGATTGTTTAAATATTTTTCTATAAAAATTTGCTGCTCGAGATTTATATAACAAAGCATTTATCAAATAAATAAATTTAAAAAATGTTACATAAATGTTCTAATATAAATAACAGATTGAATTATTATAAATTTGAAACATCAATATGCAAATCTTGTTAAATTAAAATTCAATGAATTGATTGTTGTATTTTTTTTTTTTTTTTTTTTCTACAGAATTTTTAATTTTAAAGTTTATGTTAAATCATTGAATAATCTATAATTGTTTCACTCAACCGAATTACTTTAGTTAATAACAGATGTTTGAAAAAAAAAATAAAATAAAAAAGATAAATCTTAGAAATTTTTATTGACAATATTATTTTACATGTATTATGTCAATATATGTATTATCTATTGCAATATGTATATTATTTTGAAACTATTTGATCCAAAAAATACCAACAAAAAGAAAAAAAAAAAAAATTTTAATTTTATAACTTTTTTATTCAAAAAAAAATCCACAGATTAAACAAATTATTAATTATTACACATCTTTGATATATTTCATAATGTAGAAAGTTAAATCTCAAGGATTCTTAAATATTTTTTTAATTTATGACTTGTATAATCAAGTTATCGTAAGAAAAAAAAAAAATAATAAAAATAAAAATAAAGTCTATTGGATTTTTTAAAAGATAGGACAATGAAATCACAGATAGTCCCTCCTATATGTTAAGGTTCGATGCTTTCAAAGGAAGTCCATTAAAAATTTAAATTCAAAATATGATTGTATGGATTCACACGGTTGGAGATGGACAAGTAGACACGCACTTTACACTTTTAATACACAGATATTAAAAATAATTATTTGTTTATATATATACGGTTACATACACGCACGTGTATAGTCAACAATGAGTACTTTTAGTTATCATTCATTTGGCTGACTCACCTGACTTCCCCACATGCATTTGAAAAAAAATAAAACAGTGAATTTAATTCAATACACTCTAGCAACCATTTTACATTTCCGGTGGAGGTCTTTAAACTCATTGAGTAATCACGTGGATTTTATTTTTTTTTATTATTATTATTTTATTATTATTTACTTACCCATGAATTATTTGAGGTGATATTTTTGTACAAATACATTTTAAAATTTCACGTTTTAATTTAAAATATCTTGTATTATATTTTTTTAAATTATAATTTTCAATTGGAATAAACATTTTTAAATTATTAATTTAATTTATTATCACATAATACTGAACAATAACATAAAAAATATGAAAAAAAAAAAAAATTAAGATTAAGATTAGATGTTTAATTTTTATTTAAATTTTTATTGAAAAAAAATAGAATTTTTTTCTAATTTAGTCAATAAAAATTAGATAATGATAATTTTTTTTTGTAATATACTTATACAAATGGTAGTTGTTTCAAGACTGACGGTCAGTTACAGAATAAAAATATTGTTATGTTGTTGTTACTAGGGAATTAATAAATTATGGTGGGAGAGAAATATATATATGCGTAAAGGTACTTTGCTCATGTATAATATATATATATACCATTTTTTTTTTATTTAAAACAAGTAATACATTTTTTTTTTTTTTTTATTAAAACCACAATGTTAATTATATATTAAAATTATTTTTTGAAAAAGAAATTGAAAAACAACATTTAATTTTAATTTAATTCAATCACTTATCATGATGATTCAATTATAAAAAAACATTAAAATCACGTCTATACTTGAAGCAAACTGTTATCATAAATTATTTTCTTTCCATTTATTTAGTGTGATTGTAAAAATTAGTTGAATAACAAGTAGAAATATATATATATACCTGTTGAACGCTCACGTGCTAGTTCTACAGACTAATTATTTGATATTGATTATTATGCCAGCTTATTGTATTTTTAAAAACCACATAACTTTTTTAAAATCACATATAGACAAGTATCTATTTTAATAATAAACAAAAAAAATTTATTTCTGCGAATTTAATATTATTTTTCTTCTAGTTTATTCAATCATTATGACAAAAAAAAAAATATATATATATATAATATCATATTATAAAAATTTATAATTTAAAACTCTAATCATCTATTTATTTATTAATTTTTTTTGTCAATAATTATTGAATGACTAATCTTTTTTTTTTTCAAATTGTAATCATTAATAATTAAGCTCAAAAAAACATGATTTTATTGTTTAAACATTGAAAATAATATCAGTTCAATCTAAATGTGCTTTTTAACATCGATTCAAATATTCCCCAGTCGCTTTTAGTAAACCATCAAAATCTATGAATATGGCCAGTAATGATACAATTACAGTAGCAACCTGTAAAGTTAAAAAAATTTAATTATTATCAAATATTTTTACATAAACAATAATAATACTACGAAACTTACGGTTGTCAGTATATTTGTGTTCAACTCGAAGAGGCCACATGGCATGAATACCAATTTATTGTTTACTAATTGATAAAGAAATTTCTCCAGCTGAAAAAAAATGAATATAAAAAAAATTATTATTATCTTGGACTGAGTTAAATTCTTCGTAGTATAAATAAGCTAATTATTATTATTATTAACATTTTTTCTTTCTAAACTGAATCAATAACTTTTCAAACAATTTATAAAACATCTTTAGTTATATAATTGATTTATTTAAAAAATCAATTATTCAAAAGTTTGGTAAAAATTAATTTTCAATGTTTATTCATAAAATATAATAAAATATAATAAAAGTAGCATTGTTTGAAAAATTCAAAAAACTCACCTCTGAATTGAATTCTGAAGTCACTGACGAATCACGAAGTTTATTAACGTTATAGCCAATTTTATCTGCCTGTAAACAAAATATATTAGAATAAAAAAAAAAAACAAAAAAGAGAAATATATTTTTTAATTTAGATAAAATTACCGATTTTGATGTTCTTCCACAAGAAATTGCAATCACAATTAATTTAGATACGAAAAATATTAACAAGAAAATCGAAATTATTATATAGATAAATGACCCTTTATTCATAATTGATAAATATAATATGCAAAGTATATTTGAACATGTTACAAATGTAATTAATAACGTTATTATTATTGGTATGCCATAAAGCGCATCAGTCATTTTAGCAAGATTAACAAATTCCAAATGAGATAATCTATTCAAAAGAATAAAAAAAAAAAAAAATTATTAAACTATTTTAAAAATCTTTAATTGATTATGCGTACCTTATTTTTTGTATCAATAAAAAGTTGTCATTGATTCTTCTATCGACTGTAAAAATTTCAGAATCATCCAAATGAGGAAATAACAATTTACGGATATTAACATGATGAGGCACATTTGGATTTATCAATAGTTGTTTCAAAAGACCATCTAGTTGATTGAATCGTTTATTATATAAACTAAAATTAAATGTTGATAATAATTAATAATTATTGATAAATATTAACTTTTTTTTTTGTTATATTTAAGTATATATACCTCATAATTGTCATATAGTGATCATAAAAAAGTGATAAAACTAGAACTGGAATCACGAAAACAATGCCTTCCATAATATATTCGTTGTTTAACTCGTGAACATAAATTCTAAATATAATAGTTAGAAATAATCCAACTGTCATTAGTGTTGTAATATCATTTAATGATATTTTTTGCAAGAGCCACTTGTAATCAGAATTTATTTGCAATTTTAATAATCGTTTTTCTGACAATTTTATTGTTTTTGTCAATGATAAAAATTTCTAAAATTATAAATCAAAAAAATATAAAAATCAACAATTTCATCGAGTGTGAGTTTTTAAATTATAATATAATAATATTAGTTTAGAAATTTTCTTACCTCACTTTGTATGCATGTCACAATCAATATCATGAACATTTCCAAAATTGTCAAACCAATAAAAGATATCAAAATCATATTTTTTTTCTGAATTGCATTTATTGATGAGGAAAAACTCATATTTAGCAATCGTTCATAATACATAAAAACTAAAATCATTGTGTATAATAAATAAAAACATATAACTTCAAACTTTGGATAATATTCATCTGCTGAGAGCTTTAAAACTGACAGACCAGTTAAAGAATACAGCCACTTTTGTGATGACATACAGTCTTCGAAACTTATAATTCTTCCAATATTTATTCTACTTGTGAATCTTCTGAATGATGTTCTTGACTGATCATCGTGAGGCAACATTTTTTAGTATCTTTTTCAACAATAAATTAAAAACAGATATGAAAATAACGTTATTAAATGAAATACAAGCAATATCTAAGCACACGATGTTTTTATATGGTTGTACTCAACTAACGCATGTGATGTATGCGTGCAGTTCCAACTTCCTTCTGAAGACTCATTCTGGTGGTTATGTTAATATGCGGATGCGCATGTACTGTTTGTGGTTCTTTTTTTTTAAATCGATCGTATTTGTTTGTTTTTATAATAAAAGAGGTATATGGGATGAGATCACCACATTAAATGACAAATATATATATATGTAATTCAATCAAATATAAAGCAGTTTTTTAAGCTTTTCCAATAAGTATGTGTCAAATAACTGCTTGATAATAAAGAAAATTCAATGTTATAACACCGAGATTATTGTACATAAATAATAATTTTCAAGTAAAACATTCAATTCACCTGAATTTATTTTGTTTTTTCATATTACAGTAAAATGACAAATAATTAAATTAATAATTTTCTCATGTTTATACATTGAATGTGTAAAAATAATACGAAAAAAAACTTTTTGTTACAAAAAATTAATCAACCGATATCTAGTAAGATCCTTGACATATAATTTTAGTGACATTTTTAAATATTATTTTAAATTTTATTTGTTAAAAAGCAAAATGAACTGCAATAAAAAGCTATACATGTATGCTAGTATAAAAATTTTAAGTACATAAATGCTGGTATATATGTATGTTTTATAAAAATAAAATTAATTTTTTTAATTTTTTTAAAATTCATTAGATATTAGCTGGATAGAATTGTCACGCTCTCTCATACATATCATACTCAATTTTAACACTCAGTTAATAATATATATAATAATTTGAAAATAACCACAACGATCAATAAAATATAAAATATTATACGTAATGAAATTTATATACTTAATTTTTTTTTCCACTGAAAAATTACATTAAAAAATATAGGTGGTAAACACTGAAGTGGTACACAGAAGAAATTTTTGTTATTTTACTTCCAGCTTATGCTATAGTTAAATAACAAATAATTTAAATAATAAATTCTATTTTTTTATTGAGTGTGTAAAATTAATAATAAAATAAATTTTATATGTTATTATGAAACATATGTGTATGCATAAAATTTAATATTATTTAAATGTTTTTTTCAATTTTGTTAAATTTTTTTCATAAGACAACTTTTCAGTGAACTGGAATGATGATTTTTATTAAATAAATTTTAAAATATTTTGAATTTTTTATTTTAAATTTTTGTTGATGTACATTTGTCACTGTAGAATGAATTGAAAAAAATATAATTTTCTTTTTGTTATATGTTAAAAAATTATAATTTAAAAAAAAAAATAAAAAATTGATTTTCTACACTATATATTTTTTCAACTCATTTTACTTTGAAATTAAAAATAACAATATAAATAATAATAATAATAATAATAATAAATTTTTCATTTAATTTTTCACAATGTGAAAAAAATAATAAAGTCAATTTAATTTTTATACCATTTATTGATTGTTCAGCTTATTTTTAAAATATCATATACAATTAGAACAATTTATATGAGTGCGTGACAATGCTATCTGATTATTATTAAATAGATTAAAAAAAAAAATTTCATATAGATTTTAAAATTAGGTTTGGAAGGTTGTAATCAATATATTTCAACTAATTGCATTTTGGAAAAAAAAAAAATTGTAACATTTTACTGACTCATATATTGTATATAATTTATTAATAATTTTTAAATATTAAAATTCAAGTTCGTTGTTTACGTAGTTTAATATCGAAAATTCATGTTGCAGTAAAATAATAAATAATAATAAAATTTTATTTTTATAATATTTTATTATTTATCAAGTTTTGTTATTTTCATATCCTAAGTAGAATTGTTATCTTATGTAACAATTTAATTTTTTTATTTATTTCTACAAAATAATTATTACATTCTAACTCTAATTAATTACCTCATTTTTATTTATGCAGCAAATTTATAATTTATAGTATTAAACATATATATTTTTATAATTATCTAAAAAGTAAGCAAATTTCCGGTTCTATCAATAAAAACTGTTTATAAAGCTGAAATCTGAAAATTTTAAATGTACATATATATACTGTGGATATATAATATTTATTATTAATTAGTATTATTTTTATTGATTATTTTTAAATGAATGCGTGACAACATCAGCTGATTTTTATCCTCTCATATGAAGAGGATTTCTTTATTCTCTCTCTTTTATCCTCTCTTTTAACTATTTTTTTTTTCAATTTAAATACTAAATAAAATATATACAAGCAAAAGTTAAAAAATTTGAAACATTAAAAAGCCTTTAACCTTCAGTAGTTAAGTCTAAATTTTATTTTTTCCAGTTTGTTTTCTCTTAACTTTTGATTTTACCAAAAAAATCTCGACAATTGAAAGGATAATTTTAATTTTTTTTATTATTTTCTGATTTAAATTAGGTTATAAATTATATATACGTGAATGAACAACAAAAAACAATATATATTATTATTATTATTATTATTATTATTCATTACGTTTTGTAAATATTCGTGACATAGAAATTGCTTTAAAAAAAGTGTCTGCAATGCCTGCAGAATACATTATTATTTTGATTTATTGCTTTTAATAATTTTAAATGTTGATAATTATGGCTTTTATTTCAGATGGAAAAATCCACATGGAGACTTACATTTTCCACAAGGATCACATTCTGAATCGGAAGAACAACCAACGGAAGAGGCTCCGAAAGGTGGATTGGGACTTGTTGCTTGATAACACCACAGACTTGAACTATCACAACCTAACCAGCATCTATGTTGCGAACATCCAAATCGATCACGACATTTTCTTGATGGTTTTACTTCTCTTTTGATATGTTCGTTCAAAGTTTTGTTGTAATATTGTGGTAATGAATGAGTACAGTGCATCATACTCAATTCAATAACTATTATCATCATCATCATCAATATTAATATGTTTTTCATCTATAATTTTATCAATAACGAAATTAATCATTTACAAAAAAAAATATACTACACTTTTGGATAAAAACGAAAAAAAAATAAAAAAAAGTTTATATTTATATTTACCTTGATTATTTGGTTCCAATTCAATTCAAGAAGAGGTCAAAAGTTGATTTAAAATGTTTTTACAATTATTTATAGTTTATATAGATAAACGTTCATGGTAATTATAGTTCATTTAAAATAAATTGAACGTGCCAATCAACAAATATTAAACAATTTATTTTGTTCTCATTAAAATCGTTAATATAAATTTTTTTTTTAAGGTCAAAAGATAAAAAAAAAACGATATGTTTTAATTATAAAAAACATTAAAAAAATAAATTTTATATTCGTTTATAATTTAAATTTACATGATAATTAAAATTAATTTTATTGGAATTATATAATTATTATTAATATTAGGTTTGTTAATTTAATTTCAGTTATTAACTACTCATAACAATTATATTTTTAGTAATTATACATCTATCATCAACAAAATGATTAGTAATTAATAATTCTCAAATAATTGACTCCTATTTTGTGAAAGTAATTAGATATGACTATCGAAAAATAATAACTACTAATGAAAGTGACACGCAGTTATTCAAGGAGATAATTTTAATTATTTGAAAACAATTTTAAAGGACTTTTATTCGGGTTATACATAATTATATATAGTATAAATAGAAAATATATACAAGCGGCTTTGATATTCTCAATATAACAAGGCTCAACGTACAGGTGTGTTATCTATATTTTTTTTATTATTTAATCAAATCTATTTACTGTAATAACGAATTCACATGAGTCTGTATAAACTTATTAACTGCTAATATATATATATTTTTTTTTGTATAGAAATGATGACACAATTTCTACTACTAGTAATTTGTTTTATGGCATTCAATTTTTTTAATGGTTTTGATGGTTCTCCATTAAGTGAGGATGATTTTATCGTAGAAAAAACTTATTTTAGAACATTAAACTACACCAGATGTGGTGCTACTTCTTGTCGTTTTGGCGATTGGGTCGATACTAAACTTTGTTATAGAAGATGCTCACTTCCAATATGGGTGAAGGGTATAAAAGTCTACAAGTTTTGCTATACAAACAATAAAAATGATAAGCCGTCTTGTGAGACATCCGAGGAATGTGATCCATGTGAAAAGTGTGCAACGGATAGCTACCTTTCTATTGAGCATGACACTGATTATTTGAATTATCCAAAAAATGTGAGTTCTTATAAAAAATAATTTATAATTTATTTGTTGGATGTTTAATTAAATGTTGGATATAATTTTTCAATTTTTGCATAATAAATATACATACACACTATATAATACAAAATATATATATGAGCATCCATTAAAAATTGAAGTTAATGTTATTTGAATAACACTTAATCTATATATGCAATATTAATAATAAATAAAAAGAAAAATTACTATTTGCCATTGATAACTGTTATTATTTGATATATCCTATATATTTTCCATCAATTATTACAGCTTATAACATTTACTTGGATTTAATTATCTTTTTTATTTTGGATGAATACTACAAGTGTTGATAAACAATTTTATATATAATTGTATTTTCTTTTTATAATAAATAATTTATCTCGTTTTTATATATAGGTATATATATATATATATATGTATGTAAGATATAATAAAATAGTGTGAGATGTAAGATTTAAATAAAATAATAGACAATTGAACTACATGATTAATATTTTAAAAAGTAAGATGAAAAATTATATATTAATTAATCAAAGCAAATTAATCATTCACTCTTGCATTCTCAGACCCAATATTCCAGAAAAATATACAAAACCCAGCACCCCAGAATGTTTTAATTTATTTATCTACTCGTCATGTGTTTTAATATTATATATTCGGTTCTTCTAAAAAATAAAAAAGTAATAAAAATTGCATAAAAGTAAAACTGTATTTTTTTCTATTTTATTTTATTGCTTTTCTTGTATTTTCTTTGTCCCAACGTCTCACGGTCACTCATTCATACATGCATTCCATCAACCACCACACTCACGCCTGCTCTCCACGTAATACACACACTTTTTCCATTATTTTATTTTATTCTTTCATTTTTTGTATTATTCAAAGAATTCATTTAATTTTTCCAGTTTTAATTGAAAATTTATTTTTCATAAAATTTAAACAAAATTATAAATACATATATTGAGTATACCTATATAATATTTAAACTGATAATTTATCAATAAAATATATATTATACTATACTTGACGTATTTCTCAAAAACTCATTTATAACAAATTAATTTATTTATATATAGTTATATTTTAAACATTTATTTTATTTGTATATGTGTATTTAAATTATTATTTTGTCTATGATATAATACTAATTATATCTATCGTGATTAATCGAAACGTGATTATAACGTGAAATTAATTAGATTAAATGCATATGGTCATAAAATGATCAACCCACAAATCTATTGAAAATAATGATTATATATATGTACCTATATAAATTAAAGAAAAAAAATTGAAATTGCAAATATTTGCTTGTTTTATTGATATTAAAAAAAGTGAATGGAAGGGATGGCACACACATCCTAGCAACAAGAAATGCGACCATCAGTTTTATGGAAGGGATGTTCCATTTGTCCAGTATATTTATGCGCACTACAAATATATATGATGATCATTTGTCATTTGTAGTACAACAACCGTAACAGTAACAACTAGTCAAAAATTTTAGTATAAATGAAAAACCCCGGGTAAAACGTGAAAACTTACAAATATTATTATTATTATTATTATTATTATTATTATTATTATTATAAAGGAAGAAAATTTAGTAGTTGTGAATCATATATATTTCAATTAAAAAATGAAATGTCGTTGTTAAAAGCATTTAAACCAGTGTATATACTAACCTTATTATTCGGTTGTCATTTGATTTACTATCAACAGGTGAGACTAAAATGGAGTCTTTACTACAGTGTTTTTTGTATCTCCTACTATTATGGTGCTACTTACTATGTGTTAGGTCATATCAACACATGCGTTGATTTTTTTATTATCATTCAAATTTCGGCATTTTTTACGATAATTGCAAATATTCTTTCGATATATCGTAACTCTTTTGTAAGTATTTTATTACATTTTCATTTATATTTTTTTTAATAAAATTACACTGAAAGCGTAGTTTTTGGTAGTAAAAGACTGGATATTAAATAGATTAATAAATTTTTTTTATTTCATTAGTTGAATTTATTTTAAGTGTTTTAATACAATATTAATAAATTTATATGAATTTTCTATTAATAACTGTGTTTTATTTATTGATTAAAAAATTTACCAAATTATATAATTTTTTTTTTTTTTTTACTGTGATTTATTTTATCATTATTGTTAAAAAATAAAAAATAAAAATTGAATGTTTCATTTCATATAGAGCATTTTATAAGCTTTAAAATATAGAAAAATCAAAATTGATTAGTGATCGTGAAAAAAAAAAATAAAACAATTAAATCAGTCTTCTATGGTCACAACTATGCTTTAAGTACAATGAAAAATAAAAATTTTTAATTTTGTATGTCTTATGTTTATTTTAATAATTTTTAGAATAATTTTTGGCATTTAATAAAGTTGCTAAATGAATTAGACAGATCGTTGAAATCAATTGGATGTGACATTAATTATTGCCAGTTATCTCTTCACTTATACTTCAGAGTTGGATTTTGGTTACTAAATGTGGTTTTGTTAATTGTAATATTCAATTTTAATAACATACATTTGTTTTTTCACTCAAGTTTTTTAATAGTTATCGCTGCTCACCTTCCACTTCTCGGAAATAGTATTTGTAATTTGTCTTTTATCACAGTTGTAAGGTAAAATGAATTTAGAATTTATTTGTAATAAAATTTTTTAAAATATTTTTTCATTCAAGTTTTATCAAATTAGAATCTATATAAATATTTAAAAAGTGCATGAGTATGTATTATTTTTATCTTTTAAAAAATCTGATTATTTTGGATAAAAAATTTTTTTATATTTTAATTTTTTATATTAATTACTGACTTGAATAAAGTGAAATAAAAAAAAATATATAGGTATACTTAATATTTTCAATATGATTTTTAAATGATTTTTTTTTTATTTCGACAGAGTCATTGGTGAGCGTCTAGGAATTATAAACCATATGCTAAAAAAATTCCAAATAACAAGAATAACAAATATTCAACGTCGAAATATAATAAATAACAGAAATAACAGAATTTCAGAAAACAGAAGAATCAATGTTTTACCGCAACCAATTGAGACACAATTTCAAAGTAGTAACAATTATTCAAAAGTTTTAATGTTAAGGTAAAAATATATATACTAATTTATAAATTTACTTTTACTAAAATTAACTTGCTTAATAATGGAGTTATATGCATTTCATTAATCCAAATATGTAAATGCTTTTTCAAACACTTTGTACTGGCTATTAGACCTAATTTTCCTCGAATATATTATAATTTTTATTCCAAAAATTTTTATTTACATGACGAAAAAAATCTTAAAAAGTCAAATAATTATTGTTTAATTTTTTTTCAATCAAAATTAAACGTTAACTTTTCGAAAAAATTCAGTCATCTCTAAAAAATTAATATTAAAAAAAATAAAAAAAAAAAAAATTTATTGTTATTATTTTAATGTATATATATATATGTATACATTTAAATATTGAGATTTTGTTATACATTCAGAAATTGCTTTTACCCCTTTCTGTTATTTCATTGATGATATGATTCATCAATTTTATAACTGTTTTCAGACAACTTCATTTAGAACTTGCTGCAATTGGTGAATATGTTTCTAATCATTATGGAATTCGATTGACACTACCAATAATAACATACAATTTTATTATCATTATTTCTCTGGCCAAGATCATCAATCATATCATGTTATTAAAAATACCCACATTAGATCACTGGATAAATCTATTGATTTTATGGTCAATTTATGAAATTGTTTGGTTGTATCTTACTTGCGCTGATACAGTATCTCAGGTAATTTTTGTACAATATAAAAACGCTTAATTTCAACAATAATTTATTTATCAATTTTTTTTTTTTTTTTCAAGTATAAACAAACAAATACAATCATTCATAAATTTGGGATTCTCAAAAAGGATGATAAATTTGAAAACGAATTACAACAGTTTTCTTATCAAATAACTGAACGTATATTTCAATTTCAACCCTTTGGATTACCTCAAATTAATCTTCAATCCTTGCGCATTGTAAGTTCATATACAAAATTTTTATTTTTTTATAATACTATAATAATAATTTATTTCCTAGTATTTTGGTGCAATTATATTTAATTCGATAACTCTTGCTTGGAAAACAAGCAAGATCGAAGAATTTCAAAAACAGTGATATCATTAGAAGAAAAATATTCATTTATTCTATAATATACAACCAATTTAAAAAAAATTAAAAATGGAATAATAGATGTGGTATTTTTTTTTTACATCATAAGAGTGTGACGTTTTTATGTTGGAATTTGTGTTTTAATTTTTCAAACAATATAAATAGAGAATAATATCGTTTTATCTAAATTATTACTGAAGAATTATGCAATAATGTATTTTATTTTGGTGTTAAAATCGAAAAAAAAAAAAAATAATAATAAATTATCGCTGTATTTCATTTTGTAAGAAATATTATAGATAAAAACTCAAATGAGTGATTTTTTTGTTTTTAAATTCATTGTATTTCTATGTTTCATGTTGATATTATTTTAATAATATAGAATTTAATTTTGATTTTTTTTATAAACAATGATTACAATAATATAATCTGAGTGATCAATTTCTAAATTTCCTATTATTAAATGTAGATTTTTTTGATGCGAATGACAAATATTTTATCAGATTTTGACAGTTTTAAATAAAAAATGTATTGCCTTGTAAGTTTAGTGTGATATTAAAATAAATAAAATATTTTGCTCAATTGACTTTTTAGTATGTCAATATGTTATAATCACCTCATTTTTATTTATGCAGCAAATTTATAATTTATAGTATTAAACATATATATTTTTATAATTTTCTAAAAAGTAAGCAAATTTTTGGATCTATCAATAAAAACTGTTTATAAAGCTGAAATCTGAGAATTTTAAATGTACATATATATACTGTGGATATATAATATTTATTATTAATTAGTATTATTTTTATTGATTATTTTTAAATGAATGCGTGACAACATCAGCTGATTTTTATCCTCTCTTTTAACTATTTTTTTGTTCAATTTAAATACTAAATAAAATATATAGAAGCAAAAGTTAAACAATTTGAAAATTTTAATTATTTTTTCCAGTTTGTTTTCTCTTAACTTTTGATTTTACAAAAAAAATTTCGACAATTGAAAGGATAATTTTAATTTTTTTTATTATTTTCTGATTTAAATTAGGTTATAAATTATGTTCACGTGAATGAATAACAAAAAACAATATATATTATTATTATTATTATTATTATTATTATTATTATTATTATTCATTACGTTTTGTAAATATTTGTGACATAAAAATTGCTCAAAAAAAGTGTCTGAAATGCCTGCAGAATACATTATTATGTTGATTTATTGCTTTTAATAATTTTAAATGTTGATAATTATGGCTTTTATTAAATATTGATCCATCCACATTCAGACTTACATTTTCCACAAGGATCACATTCTGAATCGGAAGAACAACCAACGGAATAGCGTCCGAAAGGTGGATCGGGACTTGTTGCTTGATAACACCACCTATTTAAACTATGACAATCTAACCAGCATCTATGTTCCCAACATCCAAATCGATCACTACATTTTCTTGATGGTTTTACTTCTCTTTTGATATGTTCGTTCAAAGTTTTGTTGTAATATTGTGGTAATGAATGAGTACAGTGCATCATACTCAATTCAATAACTATTATCATCATCATCATCAATATTAATACGTTTTTCATCTATAATTTTATCAATAACGAAATTAATCATTTACAAAAAAATATATACTACACTTTCGGATAAAAACGAAAAAAAATAAATAAAAAAAAGTTTATATTTATATTTACCTTGATTATTTGGTTCCAATTCAATTCAAGAAGAGGTCAAAAGTTGATTTAAAATGTTTTTACAATTATTTATAGTTTATATAGACAAACGTTCATGGTAATTATAGTTCATTTAAAATAAATTGAACGTGCCAATCAACAAATATTAAACAATTTATTTTGTTCTCATTAAAATCTTAAATATAAATTTTTTTTTTAAGGTCGAAAGATAAAAAAAAACGATATGTTTTAATTATTAAAAACATTAAAAAAAATAAATTTTATATTCGTTTATAATTTAAATTTACATGATAATTAATATTCATTTTAATGGAATTATATAATAATTATTAATATTAGGTTTGTTATTAATTTGAGTTTTTTTAACGAATAATTCACGAATCAATTTGTTGCATACTATGTATGTTCATATTAAGTTAATAATTAATTGTTGTATATAATTTGTCATTTCTTGCATAATAAATATACATATACATAATTATAAAAGTATAAAAAAATAATGTGAGTTCGCTTCATGATGATTTTATAAAAAAAAAAAGTTATCATTTTTTTTTTAATAATATTGTTATTTACTTTTTTTCACTGGTATCAAGAGGCACGGTTTTTTATTCAAATAAAAAAATAAAAAAATAAAAATAATAAATAACTGACAAATATTATTAAAAATAATATAGGCTTTGCATTGAAAATTGATAGCATTATCAATAAATGATATTTAAAATTAATTCAATCTATTTATTTATTGTAATAATAATTATCATAATTATATGTATAAGTTACCTGTAAATTAATTAAAATTTTTTAAAGATAAAAAAAAATAATAAATTAATGAGTTTATATATTCCAATAATGTTGAACATTTATTTTAAATTATTTTTTATATTTATTTTAATGTTAATTTTGTGTTTTGCATGTGTACAGAAAAAAATATAATAAAAAGTTATATTTAGTCAAAATTATAACTTGATATATGATCCATAGCTGTTAACAATTTATTATCGTAGTATTTTACTTATTACAACACACAAAAGCATTTACAATGATTATTACAATTATCATGACTAAATATGTTATTAATTTATTGATTTAATATTCACATTTATGGCAACAAAAATGTTTTACATAATAATCAATTTAAATAAATTAATATACTTTTGAATAACATAATATTTCATTTTTTTTTTTTTTTTTTTCTAATCATCACGAGTATACATTGTTTTATATCTGAAACATTTGGGTTATTGCAATGAAAGATTAGTATGATTATTTTGTTGTTAAAACTCCATTCAAAGTAGGCCACTTTTACAGTTAATAATTAAATTTCTTAAATAATTTACTTTTATGTATTATTATATTATTTATTTAAATAAACCTTTTTTTATTTAAATTGAAAAATAAAAACATAAAAACAAAATGATAAATAATTTATTTTTATATCAATCGTGATATTATTACAATAAAATTTCACTCATGATAATATGACATTTTCACTTTTTTGTCTTTCTTTTTTGAATTTTAATAACTCAATTTTTTTTTTTCTACAATATACAGTATATAATTTTAATGTCAAGTATATGTTTTTTAATATTAAATTTATTTTATTTTTTTCTAAAACTATTATTTTTATTAATTACTATTATTATTATTATTTGTAAATAATTTATTATCTAATTTTTACATATATTAATTATTATCTAGATAATTTATATTTATTAGGTCTTGAAATACATGATATTATTTTATTATTCACAAATAAAATGGCCATCGAACATTTTTGTCATTGTTGTGGTATTGTAAACAAAATTCATAAAAAAAAAAAAAAATAAAACATATTTGAATGCTACTCATATAATTATCATAATGGTAAAAATATTTAGTTGAATTATTGTCCAAATATTATTTGGTTTTTAAAATAACATTTGATTATAATTTTTTTGTGACAAATAATTTATAAATCCATTTATATAATAATACTAATATTTATATAATTTAACATAACAATTAATTTAATTTATTAATTATGTATTATTTTTTGATAAATTTTTAATATTATTTTTATTACATATAAATAATTTTATGTCATGTGTAAATCACCTTTTAATATTCTTGTAAATGTTTTTTTAAATTGTTGATTAGCCATTGCATAGCAAAATGGATTCATTGGACTATTAGCATAACATAAAAAATATGAAAACATATAAAGATGTTCATTTGTACATGGTCTATTTGAACAAAAACCTTCTACTAATGCTAATATATGATATGGTGTCCAACATGCAACAAATGCACCTAATATAAATGATATTGTACGAAATGCTTTTCTAGCACGATTTTCAGTTCTTGATTTTTGTCTACCAAATAATAAATCTTTTTTAGCTGTTTTAGCTTTTAATCTTTTACCAATTGATTTAACAAAATCACGTCTTGAACCACTACCACCTTCTTCATTATCATTATCATTTTTGTTATTATTTTTTTTACTTGATTGTCGTTTTGCATTGATAATTATTGTATCAGTTGTTGTTATTGTTGTTGATGTTATTTGTTGATTACTACTTGATGATGTTTGTTGTATTGATATATTTAATTTATCATCATTAATTTTATTATTATTATTATTATTATTATTAATAATTGTTGTATCATTAATTTTATTGACAACAGTTGTTATTGGTTGTAAATTTTTATCAGTTGTTTTTAATACAACTTCAGTGTTGACTTTGCTTACTGTGGGTGAAGTTTGTGATGCAGTATTAGTTTTATTTTTAACAAATACACATGGTGAATTTGTTTGACATGATGCATGATTAACATTAGGATATAAAACAGGATATGATTGTAATGTACCAGTTTGTTGTGCAGTTGCACGTATTAATGCTGCTTGCAACAAACTAGTATTTAATCCAGTTTGACATGTATGTGCCATTATTGGTGATGATGGAGCTGTTGATAATGGATTAGCAAGACTACAGGAAAATGATGATGGTGGACTCTCGTATGATGGACTGGGTACGATCACAGAACTTTCATCCATATATCGAAAATCAGCACCATCAAGACCAGTCAATATATCGTACGTACCTTGTCCAATTGTTGATCTTGTTCTATCAATTGATGATGTTGTTGATGCACTATCTGAACCTGGTGAACAACCACGAAATTGTGTTGGTGGTGGTATTATATTATTTTTTTTATTATTTAATTCTTTATTACTATTATTATTATCATTATTATTATTATTATTACTAATATTATTAATTAAATTTGATTGTAATGTATCATCAGTACAATAATTTTTTTGATCTAATTCAATATTATCAGTTGAATGTAATGATTGTTCAGGTGTTAAAGTACAACTTGATCTATCATAATCATGTTTATTTGATGAATTTTGTATTTCAATTTCATTTTCATTTTCAATAATACTATTTTCTTGTATTTTTGGCAGTGTTTGTTGTTTTAAATTTGTTATATCTGGTAATGGACTTGTTGACAAAGGCCCTTTAATAGATTTATTTATTTCCATATTAACTGGTATCATACCATTTAAATGACCATTTGCTGAAAAATGTAATGCACCAGTTTGTACCATTAAACCAGCAAGTGATGATTTTTTTTTAACACCACTTGTTGTTGGTGATTGTGATGTTAATGTTGTTGTTGTTTTTGTTGTTGTTGCTGTTATTTTTGTTGTTGTTGTAGGACCAACAGTACTTTCATCATCTGAATCAAATGCTGGACTACTTGAACGTTCTGATTTTTCAATTTCTGATGAATTTGTACAACGTGATGTTAATTTATTAATATTATCTTTATTTTGATTTAAACTTGATGTTGTTTTTTTATTTAGTGTTGTTGTTGTTGTTGTTGTTGTTAAATTATTATTATCATTATTATTATTTTTTTTATTATTATTATCTTGCATATTAATATCAGTATGAGCTGTTACAGTAGCACCAATAGTACTATCACTTGATGGTTTTTCAACACTTAATATTGAACTTTGAGTTTTTGATATACCAATACCAGCAGCACGTCCAGCCATACCAGACATTGCACCAGCACTTAATGCAACCATTGATTGCATTTTTCTTTGTTTAGCTTCACTTTTTTTTTGCATATCATATGCTGTTTTATAAATACCACCATAAAGTATAAATAATACAACAAGTGTTGTCCAATAATAACCAATTATTAATGCTGTATTAAATACTGGATCTTTTAAAAATTGTACAGCACATTCATGTGGTTTTAAATCACGATAACCAATAAAATATTCCCATCCAAATATACTTGTAAAAAATAATAATGCTGGTATTATCCATGTTATTGTAACCATATAAATAACACGATTTTTAGTTCTCCAACTACGATATTTTGCTGCTATTTTAACTGAACAAAAACGATCAATTGTTATTAATAATACAGTATATTGTGATACTAAACAAACAGTATAATCTACTGATAACCAAAGATCACATAATAATGGTCCTAAATTCCAAGAACCTTTTAATACATAAACAGTATAAAATGGCATTGATATTGATCCTGGAAAAAAAAAAAAAAAACCAATAATAATTTAATTTAATTTTTTTATTATTATTAAATACAAATAATTATAATAACAATAATATTTATTACCAATTAACATATCTGTTGCAGCTAATGATGCAATAAAATAATTACTTGGTTGTCTAATTGTTCTGTCAACTATAAAAGCCAGTAATACCAAGATGTTACCACAAATTGTCAATACTATACACACAGCCAAACCCATTCCAATAAGTATTGATTGCCAAAGTTCAAAAGGAGGAGGACTTTCAGTTGGACCAAAGACATCATCTATTTTAAATATTTTTAAAAAAATTTTAAAAATTAAAAAATTCATAATAATAATAACATGAATAGCATCAAAATTTCAAGTAGTATAAATACTGAATAGTCAGCCAAACTGAAATTAATTAGGTATATAATTTATTATAAAATAAATTTTTTTAAATAAAAAATAAATAATATCAAAAAATATAATAATAATTAAATTAATTTTTAATAATTATTATTTTATTTTTATATTTTTATTTACCCATGTATGATGAATTAGTAGCATTGGTAAAATTATTTGACCAATCTGTAAGTAGTTCATTGTACTCGGCATTATACATTCGTGAATCAGTTGGATCAAGCCAAGAACCATTTAATGGTGTACATTCAGCACTCAAAAGATCATAAACATAACGACAAACTTGTTTTGGTTGTTTTTGTAATTGCCTGAAAAAAAAATAAAATAAAATAAATATTTTAATAAAAAATAAAATTAATTGATTAAAAAAATTTTTACATTTATTATATTTTGAAAAAAAAAAAAAAAAATTATATATTTTAATTATAAATTTATAATTGAACTTTGTAAAATACAGTTTGTTAAAACACATTGATAAACTGAGGCAATTTTTTTTTTTTTTTTTTTTTTTTCAAGTTTATTTTTGACAAGAAAAGTGAGTTTCATCAAGAGAATGAATTGGATATAGTAATTAAAAAAAAAAAAAGCATATAAAATAACTGAAGACTCTCTAAGTGCTTATCATGAAAATATTGCGATACTTGAAAGTTCATTATAACTATAGTCTATTATAGCATTTTATGTTTATGAAAATACAACGAAAAAAATAGTTCGAATGACTGAAAAAATAAAATACCAAGTCTGATGTTTTTTTTGTTTCCATACTTTTTTTAATTATTAAAAAATGTAAATATCTATTATTTTATAAATATGATGTATGTATGGTAACGATATTTAAAATTATATTCACAATGTTATTGTGGTAGTGTACATAGTGACACATGAGTGCATTGAGTCAAAGGATGAATACATGCATTGAATACAATGAGCTTGAAATAAGCATGAATGGAAATACATTTAAAATCTCGATGGTCTACCAGCTCGCTATTTAAATTTTATACCGTTATGGATTTTTTTTTAAACTTGAAATTTTTTATTATTTTTTTTTCTTTATACATATATCAGTATAATTTATTTTAAATTTTTTAAATTATAAACAAGGCCAGGACGTTTGTCAGCTGAAATTGGTTGACTGAAGGTACCATGGTTATTTTAGTAACTTTATTTGTTGATTAGTTAAATTAAAAAAATAAAACAAAAACGATTATGACTTTAGTACGATAATATAATTAATTAATAATTTATTTTTATTCATTATTATCATTATTAACAACATTTCAATCATTTAAACAATAAGTTGTTATTATTATTATTTCTTTTTAAATTTTTTAAAAAAATATTTCAAAGTAATATTTTAAAATATATACGATAAAAATAAACGAGTAAAAAAATTCCAATAAGGGTTGATTTTATATAGTTATATTTTCTATTTTTTTATATACATTATCTAGTATAAATGAAAATATATTATACCACTACAAGTAGTACCTACTAGATATGAAAAAAAAATATAAAAAAGAACTTCAAGAGGCAACAAGTACTCGGCAACATTCCAACAATCCATAAAATTTTACAACTTTTTTTATATATTATTATTATTTTTATTATTATTATTATCATTATTATTATTATAAAACGAGTATTGTAATCAGTAAGTAAAGTATAAAACTGAGCAGAGTATAACTTCTTGCTAAATATTGATTTTTATTCTCCATTTGTTTTCAAACTATTGTTGAATACATACTTGAAAAATGTGCTTTAATAGAAATAATAATAATGATAATAATAATATGACAATATACAAAAGACTTGTAATGCATTTATATATATATATATTTTTTTTTTTTATTTTAATAATAAACAAAGATTTTTTTTGTTTCTCAGTATAAATTTAAAATCAAAAAGTAATTTATATATTTTTTTTTAAATTATAAAAAATAATTACTTTTAGGGGGATTTTTTTTTTTTGACCATAAGAATAATATGTAACCCACAGCCTTCAGCTGATAAAAGAGCTTTTTTGTTAGATTTTGTTTGTTATTTTTAATTTTTTTTACCACAAAAAAATTTCAAGGGATATAACCTTGAGCACAATAATTGTTAAAGTGTCAAGACTATCACTTCGATTCACACGATATTAAAGAAAAAAAAATGTATGTATAAAAAAAAAAAAAAAACAAAGAAACAAAAAATACAACAAGTTTTTAGGTAGAATGATTTTGTTAGAATTTTTTTTTTATTTTTATTTTGACCTTTTATCACCATTCCCTGAAGTAATCTAACTTGGAATGAGAATAACAAAAAAAAAAAAAAAAAATACTTATTTTTCTGGTACAAATAAATGATAATGAAATTTGTGTGAATTAAGTAAATATCAACACAAAAAAAATAAATCTAAATAACATTTTCTTTGACATTTATATATTTTATTATTTTTTATTTTAAATTTATTTTTTTTATTCTTTTAATTTTTTAAAGCTTTTGAATATTTGATTTATGAAATGCAATTTATTCAACATTTATTATTTTATTTTCAACCTAGATAGTCAGACATAAGATCATCTTAAATTGAATTGAAATATGAAACTCAAAAAAGCTCTTATATTCATTCGGTTTCGATATTTTTTTAGCCTTAGAATTTATGATTTTATTTTTACTTTTTTAAGTTTTTAGATTGTCATTGAAACATTGACTGATTTATTTGAACTTTAATAATATCTAAATTTTAATTTTTATAGTTGTTAAAATCTTTTTTTCTTACATAAAAAAAATAAAATAAATAAATGTGTGTCTTAAAAATTAATTTAACCAAAGTAATTTAACATTTTTATTATTTACTTAAACTCTTAATATTAACTTGAGTATAATTAAATTTTAAATTTTCAAACACGCAAGTATAAATAATTTTAATAAAAAAATTTAAATTATTATTATTTGCAAAGATTATATAATAATAATTTTTATAATATTGGTTAAAAAGATCAAAATCATATTGAGTAGTAAAAAATTAATATTTCTTGACTGAATTTTTTTCTCAAGGTTAAAAAAATATCAGGATATTTATTTATCTTGATGTCCACGTTATAGAATTTAATTTATTATATAATTTATTTTTCAAGTTAAAATTGTATAGGTCAATAAAATAAAGAAATATAACTACTTTTTAGACAAGCCTTAAAATCTAATATTATCAAAGACTTTTATCGGAAATCACAAATGTCGATAAAAACTTTTCAAACGTTTTTTAAAGGTCCAGAAAAAATATAAAAAAAAAAAAAAAAAACAAATCCTTTCACATGAAAGAGAAATGACAAAGTACAAAAGAAAAATTGAACCTCAAAATATTCGATATGTGACAAGTGTTTTTATTTTTTATATATAATTTACTTTGAAAAATAAAATTTAATCATGGAATAACAGAAAATATATATAACTTTTAAAATATTATATTTTCTGTTTGATATTAATTTTTATAATGATGAAAATAAATATTTCTAATGGATAATTAAATAATTTTTACTTAAAAACAATAATATTTATTTTATAAATTAATTAATTATTATCTTAATTTACTCTCAATTTTTTTGATGATAAAAACTATTATTATTAATCAGATAAATATATATTTTAAATTAAACTAATATTAATAATAAATTTATTTAAATTTATAAAATAATAATGTTAATAATTTATCAATTTTATAATTCATTCATGTGAATATTTATTATAATTTATTGATAATTTTTATTCAAAAAAAAATTTTATTATTTTTTTTTAAATATAAATTACAATAGAATATTATCATCTTGGTTACTTATAAATCAATTGAAAAATCATCATTTATATATTTTTATTTAATTGATACTTGAATATAAAATTAATAATGATAATGATTATAATTTAATATTTATCCAGTATTGAGTACTTCAAATAGCAAGGTTAACATCAATATGAAAAACTTGAAATGCATTGATGATGAGATAATATGAATCCCTCGAGGGAATTAAAAAATATTCAATAAATTTTTCTGAAGTCTATATTGTTAAAAAATCATCACCTTTGTATGTTAATTAATATCTTTTTTTTTTTTTTTTTTTATTTGCAATCACTATTGTATATAAAAATAGAATAAAAAAAAAAAAAAGAAAATAATAAAATTGACAAGAGAAAATATTTTATTTTTAGACTATATTTTTCTGAATTTTGAAAATGTCAAATATTTAATTATTTATTTAATAATAAACAGATTTTATTATAGAAAAAAAAAAAAATTATAATTTTAATTTATTTATTTAAATTATTTTAGTATATCGTGTGTTTAAGGATAACAAAAAGGAGGTCATCAGGAAACTTTTGAAACTAAAATGAAGAACAATCGATTGAGCTACAAGTGTTACAAATATAATTAATATTTATATTTATTATAAATATATTTTTCTAAATATTATAATCAATAAATTTAAAAAAAAATTTTTTTTATTCAGTATAAATTAATTGATAAGAAATAATAAAATCTTTTGAATGTCACTGTGACCTTAAATCTGAGACAGCTTATCAGGTGAAAGTCTAACTAGTTCAAGGACTATATTTAGTTATAAAAAATTTAATTTACTATTTTTATATATATACATGTCTATATGTATTTATAATAATTTATTTTTTATATGATTATTTTTTTTTTTTCGTGAAATACAGCAATAATAACATAAATCATTATTTTTTATATCAAAATTTTTTTTATTTGTTTATGTATTTTTTTCTTTATTATTATTTATTATTTTTTTAAAAATAAACTTTAAATAATTCAATGTCATTTTATTTCATATAATACACAATTGTATTGTCAATTTTTTTGATTAAACAATGAGATTAAAGGATATTAATTAGAACATAATTGATTTTTTTAAGATAATTTAAATTTAAAATAGAAAGATTGATATGTATTGTTTTTGATAAATAATAAAAATAATTTAACAATGGGTCAATGAAAAATAAATGAGTTTGAATTTTCAAGGTTTTATTTACAAAAAAAAAAAAAAAAAAAAAAGAAATTAAATAAGATATTAATTATTTTTATTATTATAAATATCAGTGTGACTTTATAAAATGTGGTAAACCATCTTGTTACTGTGTGAACTAAATAGGGATAGTTTTTAATTGAAATTTTCATCAACATGAAACAATTTACTTTGTTATATACTTGAAGCATAAATTTATAATTATTTATACAATTTATTTAATATTGTTTAACATGACTTTTAACTAAATTACAACTTGTAATAGTTAAATTATAAAAAAAAATTTATTTTCTTAATTAACAATATTTAATATTTTTAAATTTCATAATATTTTTTATATTTTATATATATTTTTTTTTTTAAATGTAATTTAAGGTATAAAAATTAGTTGGCCATTTGATATTTTTTTTTTTTTTTAAAAAAAAAGTAATTTTTTTTCTCCGGATATTGGCTTACAGTGGTTAAAGAAAAAAAAGCTTGAAAGATTTTATTGATTATAGTGAAGATAAAAGACACAGAAAACTCTCAAGAGACTTGTTTAAAATATTTCATGAAAATATATAATAATAATATAATAAATGAATGTTATAAATAATATTTAAATTAATAATGTAAATTTTATGTAAATTAATAAATATTATTTTGATTTAACAAGGTGAACATGATCCAACGTTGTTAAAAAAATATTTTTTTTCACTCTTAAATTTATCATATATAATGTTTATTTTTTTATTTAAATTTTTTGTAAAATTATTATTATATTTATCCAGTAATTTTATTATCAATGGAGCATTAAAAAAATATAAATTTATACAAATTATTTTAAGCTGATGTCATATCACTCAATTGCTTGATAAAATTTTCAAAAAAAAAAATCTACAAAATTGGTTAAATTTTATAACTCTTTAAATTTGGAATATTTTTTTAGTTTTAGTCATTTTCTTGTTTTATTTTCATTTTTTTTTTTAAGCCAATGAAACTGTAATTTGCTTGAGACTTGTTTAACAAGATCAAACGCGGTTAGAACATGGTCACTCGGTAAAGCAATAAATTTAGTCATGTAGAAATCTCATCGAGTCAAAGTTGGCTTCATCAATTTGAATGTCGATCAGTCTATCCGTACAAAACATTTACAATTACAAGATAATTATCTTAATAGTCAACAACAAGTTAAAATATTTTTACAAATTAATATAAAGTTAGTCAATATTATCAAACATAAAATTAATAATTTTTCTTCAAAATTTATTCACATTTTTTGTCATAAAAAATTATGTAGAACTAAAAATTAAATGTGGATATATTAATGGCCTTTTTGAGGTATTTTTTTATTTTTTTTTTATTTAAAATCAAGTCGATTTTTAGGCAGTAGTTTTGCAAATATCATTCCCTGCAGGCAATAAAACTTCATCCATCTAGAAATTCTCATTTTCAACATTTCCTACATTTTTTAAAAAATATATTTTTATATTTTTTTTACTCTTTTACAACAAGATGATTTCACCAATATTATTTTTTGATTTTTTATATTTTTTTTTTTTCAAGTATTAGGCAAAATCAGAAATAAAATTTTTATATGTACACAGAGTTTAATGTTTTTATTTTTACATTATTTTATTTAAATTTTAATAATGTAAAATAAAAAATAATTAATTTCTATATTTATATGAGTAGTAGATACAAAATTAAATAAAATTAATTGAATAAATTTGATATATATATTTTTTTATAATTAAAATATTAATTGATCAATAAATTAATTTTTTTATTTTTTATTATTAATAATTATTAAATAATAATTAAAATATATCTTATATATTTGTTGAAATATTATTGCTGTCAGAAATATTTTACATTAAAACAGAACAAACACAGATTTAATTAATTTACATATTTTGTATATATTGTTATAATTTAAATACACAAAATATACATTCAACAGTTTTTTACAAAGATAACTAAAACAATGCTGACACTGATTATTTTACCATCGAATTATCATTAAATTATCACAAATAAAATTTATAAATTTAAATTTTTTTTTATAATATTTACAAGTTTATTTTTTCTTTCATTTATTTTTGTATTTATTTTATTAAAATTAAAACTTAAATAAGTAATTAAATTTTTAAAATAAATACAAATAAATTAAAAATCAAAAAATTAATTTCTTTTATCTATTTATAAACTTGAAAAAAAAATTAATTAATTTTGAATTTATAATGTAAATAAATGCCAAAGTTGCATGAAACATGTAATCTTATTATCACAGAAAAAAAAAACAAAAGCATATCTTGACTTTCATAGATAGAACATTGATGTTATTACTATTTTCTACATTACATACTGTTTGTTTCTCAGAGAATCTGCACTTATATGTACATAGTAACCCAATTTGTGTGTCAGTACTTCTAGATATTGAGGTTGAAAGCAACATATACTGAATTTTAAAACAAACAACTATATTACCCAAAAAAGCACGAAAATTTTATTTCATATATTCCAATAAAAATGAAAATACTAAATATATAAAAATTCATTTTAAAATAAAAAAAATAAGCCCTACAATTTTAAAAATTTTTTATCCAAAATATTAAAAAAATTCTTAACGAAAAAAAAAAAAACTACAAATAAATTAAATAAAAAATAAAAATACATTTAATTGTTTAAATTTTAAAATTTTTATTTTTTTATAATTTATTTAAATTTTTTTTGTTGTATATATTTTTAAATTTAGAAAGAGATTTTTGTGTATAGTGATTAGATGTATATTTACATTTTACAGCAACAGGCTAGAATATTGTTTGAGACAAGTCAACTGATTTTACTTGTAACAGTCTTTGTATAGATTAAAGTTATTCAAGCAAATAACACGCTCAATATAACCATCATAACACTGATAAAATTAAAAAAAATATATTTCATTGAATAACATGGAAAAAAAAATATATACAGTATTTTTCTATGTCAAATTTTTCAACAAACTTTATAAATAAAATGATAAATAATTTTGAAATAATAATTTTTTTTAATTTTTAATTTTTAAATAATATACAAGATAAATAATTTAACATTAAAAATATTGTATTCTGGTGTTTAGATTATACCAATGATAATAACAAGTGACCCTTGGCTTTGAAAAACCTCAACAAAGAACAGTGGTGACCCACTGGCAAATTAAATGCCAATGGACAAGTGGTTACTATGTCAATGGAACCTTTTAAATTTTATTTTTTTATATATAAATTTTATAAAATTTATCAAAAAATTTGTAAATATATTTGTCAATAAAAAAATTTCAATGATTCAGTAAAAATTAATACATTTTTTTATATTTTTTTAAATTTTAAATTACAAAAAAAATAAAATTATTATTTACAAAATAATATTAAATGTATTGTTAAATTAAATATAAAAATATCAATTCAATATTTTTTACAATTTTATATTTTATAAATTAAAAAAAAAATATAATTTAATTGATAAATTAAAAATAATTTTATTTAAAATTTTAATTTATTTTTGTTATAATAAATATGCTAATGTCATTATTGAATTTATAATTAAAATAGTTAAATAATTATTATTAAATTGCAATATGAATTTATTAGTAATATTTTAAGTCAAATAGTAATGCAGTATATAATAATAAAAATTAATTATTCAGTTAAATAATTTTAATATAATTTTTATTACAAAA
Source organism: Lysiphlebus fabarum (assembly GCA_011426435.1). Taxonomy (NCBI): domain Eukaryota; kingdom Metazoa; phylum Arthropoda; class Insecta; order Hymenoptera; family Braconidae; genus Lysiphlebus; species Lysiphlebus fabarum. The sequence continues at coordinate 366,230 of WSYQ01000108.1, forward strand.
AAAAAATAAATAAATAAATAAATAAATAAAATTAGTAATTTATTTAATTATTTTAACATGTTAACTGAATTTAGCTATTCGTGATAAAATAATTTTAAAAGAAATATTAAAAACTTCAATATAAATATAGTTGTTTGAATTATTTGAAAGAAAAATAAAATAATATTGCGTGGTGAAGAAATAAATTGCATGCTCAATAATTTCATGTAGCATGATTTACAAATTTTATTTATTTTTTTTTAACACACATTTTAAAATTGTCAGAAAATAAATATTATGTCACGTAAATATTAATTTTTTCTTTTAATATTAAACCAAAGTATACTAGCAAAAAACTACTTGCTTATAAAACCTGATAGTTTTGAACACCATATCAACTTGAAAAATCAATATATAGATATGAAATTTTTTTAAATAGGTCAAGGATAAAAATTTTTGAAATGAGATTATGTCAACTTGAATATTATTAAAAAATTTAATTTTTATTTTATTTATATATATATATATCTTTTTTATCAAATTGTAATGTAAAAAAAAATAATCAAAAAATAATTATATTACAATAATTTAACACTACATGAAATTTTGTATTATTTATTATAAAAATTTTTATAAATATTTGGATTAATCTTGTAAAATTTCCATCAATACGTAAAAACTGGTAGAAATTTTTATTTATTTTTTTATTTTTTATGTAAAATATTTGTCATAAAGGAATTTTTATAAAAAAAAAAAAAAAAATTCCAGTAAAATGATAAATAAAAAAAACTTGAAAGATAAATAAAATTTTTATTCATTTATTGATATGGTATTTCAAAAATATTTACATAAAAATCAAAGCGAAAAAAAAAACAACCAGCAAATACCAAATGACATGAGAAAAAATGTATTTTTTATTTTAATTTAAATTAAAAAAATATACTAATAAATTATGAAATATATTATTGTTATATAATTCATAGATTTTAAAAAATAACATATTGTATTGATTATAAAATTTTTTCTATTGAATGATTTGATCTGTTGATTAAATTACCGATAGATAATTAAAATGCGCATGACTTTTTTGATATATACATTTGTCAATTAGCTTATTTTAATAATCTGTATGTTCATTTATCAGTTGATTGATAAAAATTGTCATACAAGTAGATTTATCGATTAGCCATTATTTTACTATAGCACTTGTATTTTATATTTAAAAACAGATAAAAATTTTATCTAAAATTACACATTAAATATTAATAGTTAACAAAAAAACATGTAAATTTTTAATTTTTATTATGTAGAATAAATAATAATAACTTTTGTGTTTTATTAATTTTATTTCAAAAAAAAAAAAAAAATTGAACAATTAAAAATTAAAATGATATTACATATTTAAAACAATTCAAGCATTAATCATATTACTTTTTATTCTCGTATAATTAAAAAAAATAATAAATTTTAAATTATTTTAAATTATAAAAATATTTTATTTAAAAATTTAAAAAAATAAAGAGAGTTTAAACTCACGTTACTCGCCATTTTGTCATGAAATCAGAACCAATTGAGTAGACTGGTGTATTTGTATGATTAACATCGGTCTCATTGAAACTATTGATATCAGTTTCGTTAATAATCTCCATGTCCAGATTATTTTTAGTCCCGGCACTTCTGAATTTATTTTTATTTTAATAAATTAAATTTTTTACTTACATGTTAATATCTTCAAGTCATCTAGACATACTGAAATAAAAAATAATTATTAATAAATAAATAATTAAAAAAATCAAGCAACAAAGTTTTTTTTTTATAAAAAAAATTATAAATAAAAAAAATAAAAAATAATAATTTTTTTTTTGTTGTTAATTTTGGTTATATTCATGCATAAAAAATTACAGTAAAATTATTTAATACAGCAAAATTAAAATTAAAATAATCAAAATAACAAAAAAGCTTGTTTATTTTTAATTTAAAAATTAAAAAAAAAAAAAAAAATACATTTAAAAAACATCAAGGCTATAGTTTTATATATATTTTTAAAAAAGAAAATAAAAAGTGCAATGAAATCAGCTTGATATTAGCTTAAAAGCTTTTAAAAGTTTATGTTTTTTTATTTTATTTTTTTTTTCAGAAAAATTTAATCCACATCCTCGTCAAATATATCCTTTATATGATATATCTCTTTTCAAATACTTTTAAAACTCATCTAGTTTACTTGAAATATTTTAAATTTTTATGTATGTTAATTTTTAATTTTTTAATTTACTTAAAAGTTTTTTGAATTAATAAAAATATTCAATTTTTTACAATTAAATAATTAATAAATATTTATAAATTTTATTTATTTTCTATATTTTATGTAGTGCTTGGGTATTTCAAGTTTTTTTTCTTTTTGTTTCAAACTACCCTCTTTATTTTTTACCCTTAACAATTGCCACATTTTTATCTTAAACAACTCATTCTCATCTCATCAGCCAAGAGGTATCAAATAAGAGCCAACTCAATGAGCTTTTTTTTATTCGTTTTTTTTTTTATATACTACCTTGACTTAATCATTTTCAAAAATCACACATTTTAAAAGAGAAAAAAAAAACCGTTTCCAAGTTTATATTTTGTCGTTTTTTATGAAAAAATATATATTTTTTTTATATGATTATTATTTATTTTTATTTTACCCTCTTCAACGGTGACCCCATCGTTGGTTTTTGAATGGATCGACACATTAGTATACCTTTTGTGATAAAAAAAAAAAAAAAAAAAAAAAAAGTTGATATAAAATGAAACTGAATAAAAATTTTTTTTTTTTTCTTATGAATAGCTGTATGTTTCCTTCCGCATTTGACTTTAACCTTATCATATTTAAAAATTTTTTTTTTTTTTGTTCATTCTTTGTATAAAGGTTTGAGTTAAATTTTTTTTATCTATTTTATATTTTAATATTTTAATGTAAATAAAAATTTAGTGGTTATCATTTGATTGTCACCTTGGTATTTTAAATATTTAAAATATTTTTTAAATTTGTTATAAAATGAATTATTTACATATTATTGTATGAATGAATTTAATTATTTTACTATTTAATTTAATTTAAATTAAAAATATATACTTAAATGTTATTTTTATTTTAATTGAATAATTAATACTAAATAAATGTAATTTTAATAATATTATTTATTAATTATCCAGTTGGCAAAAACTTTTATCTATTTTTTTTATAATTTCATATTTTTAAATCATTTTAATTACTTAATAAATAAAGTATCAATTATATTTTTAATATATAAATTTATGTATAAATTTTAAAATCTGTCAATAAAAAACCACTTTGCAAATTTAAATACCTCATATACTTAATTATTTTGTATTTTATTAAATGACCAAATGATTAAATCATCAATTACTTTTCACACATTTATGAACTGTAAAAAAAAACAAAATTACATATCCATATGAATATTTGAAATAAAAAAAAAATCAATATAACATGCGAAATGCATTGGCTTTTTCGTATAAATTTTTACCAATGAAAAACTCACTTCAACTCGATCTGCATTCATTTGTGATGAATAAAAGTAGGTCAGTTTTTTTTTTTTTGATCAAATAATTTTAAGTCATTGAATGTGAATTTTAGCATATTACATAAAATTGTTAATCAATTAAATTTATAAAAAAATAATAATAATAAATTTACTTTTTATTTTGAACAATGTATTAAAATTTGTATGTAAAAAATAACTTTAAATTAATTTTTTTTATTTATACAATTAAATTTTAAATTTAAATTGCCATTTTAAGTTTTATAATTGATGGTTTACTTGGTTGTATTTGTATAATGATTTATACATAACTATCAATTGCATCGATAATCTAATTTATTTGTTGTTTAAAGTTATTTTACGATAAATTTAAGAATTAAAAATAAATTAATTACTTTGGTAAATACAAAAATTTAATATAAATTAAATTTATTATTAGATTAAGTTTAAAAAATCAATAAATTTATATATTTATTTATTTTTATTTATTTTTATTTACCAAGAATCGGTAATGACTTTTCATAAAGTTACCGTTTCCGATTTGATGGAAAAAAAAAAAAAATTGGAAAAAAAAGTATCAAGTTTGCTTATAGAAGTGATGAAAAAATAAAATAAAATAGAAATATAAGTAATTTTGTTAAAATTCATTGCAATTAAATTTATTGTTAATAGACATTTTAATAATTTTATTTTGTTATTTTAATTTTCTAATATAAAATTTAACTTACCAGTTGTTGTAATAATTAAATAACTATATATGATAAGTCATGTGAATTTAATAATCATCAATGTCAATTATTAAATATATTTATCGTTTTTAAAATAAATAAATTACATGTCTACTAGATAAAAAAAAACACCCATTCTAGTCACGTAAAAATAAAAAATATAAATAAAATAATATCATGTATTTTTATATCATCTGTAATGAAAAAACTTTAACGTAGTTTTGTTAAAAAAAAAAAATTTCTCAAAGTTTCTAATATTGTTTTATGATGGTTCAATTTTATTTAAATTATTTTCTAAAAATATTTACGTGCAAAAAAAAAACAAAATAACATTGATTTAAAATTATCGATTACAAATAAGTTTGATTTAAAATAAAAATTAATCAATAATTGAAACTTGTTATATTCATTTTTTTAAACAAAAATATATAAAATACAAAAAAAAATATCTCGTTAATTGTGATGATAAAAAAAAGTACCATTTATTTTATTTTTTGTAGTAAATAATTTTTAACATTATCCTTTAAATAAAAATAAAAAAAAAAAACAGTTGAATCTTTTATTATTAAAAGAGTTATATTTTATTTAAAAATGTTCATTTAAAAAAATTTATAATAATTATTTAATTATAATTATAATGAAAATATGTTTATTAAATTTCATTGACATTTTGTAAATTCAATATCTGACCGTTGAAAATTTAAAGTATTTTATATTATATATGAAAATACGAGGAAAAATATAAATATATATTTATTTGATGTTTTATTTAATATGCTCGTATAATCCTTATCTTGAAATCATGACATGCAAGCTTTTTTATAAATATTATTTTCATATTTATATACAAAAAAAGCTTATTTAAACATTTCAGTTGTTTGAAAAATATACAACGTTGTTTAAATAAATATTAAAACTTTATTTTATTCAAAAAAAAGAATATAAAATAAATAAGAGAAAGTATTATTTACTATAAAAAAAAATAAATAACTAAATGAATGACAGTAAAAATAAATAAACATGATTGAAAAAAATAATAAGGGATTTATTACAAATTGAATATTAAAAGAACCTTAAAAATTCAAAACAATTTTTATTATTAAATTTATCTATTAACTTACTATTTTTTTAAACCTTTGATGTTAAATAATTTAAATTGTAATTGATATTAAAATTTAATATTTTTTTAAAATTTTAACGTAAAAATAAAAATCTATAAATTTTTTAGTATTATTATTTTAAATAAAATTAAATCAACAAAAGCTTTAAAAATTTTTTTAATATACAAAAATTATTTGATAAAAAAACAAGTATATTCATCGATAAAATATAAAAAAAAATAAAAAAAAAATTATTTTATTGTTAATAGTGAAATGAATAATAAAAAATAAAAATAAAAAATTCTTTTTTTGCTGATTTGAATTTTAATTTTTTCTCACGTTTCAGTTTTCATTTAATTATAAAAATACATATCAATTTTTACAATTACAATTATAAATACATAATTTAAAATTTACTCAATAAAAAAATTAAAAAATAAATAAATAAATACATATGTCTTGATAAATATTTATATACAATTAAATCATTAATTATTTTTTGTCTTAACTTTACCCTTTCGTTTTGATTTTACCTTGTTAAAATGCCAACTCTTATTTCAAAAAACAAATTATATTTTTTTTTTTCATGCAATTTAATTCATTTATTACAAAGTTATATCCACTTTGCTTAAATATAAAATATATTTCATTGAAATACAATGCCTAATTACTTTAAAATAACTTTTTTATTTTTTTTATTTAAAAATTTATTTTTATTTTATCATTGTAATTTTTTTATTTTATAACTTACATAATAACTTTTCATCTTCTTTAAAATTAAGTTAACTTGTTTTATTTGTTTAATAAAACAAACCTAATTTTTATTATTTTTATATAATTTAAAAAAAATATTATTTTTACGTTGATTATTATATTTATTTGTTCTGACAAAAAGAATGAATAAAAATTAGGTCACGTTGTTGATTCATACATAGAATATAAATTTTTTTTTTTCATATATTGTTAAAATATCTGAAAAATTGTATATATTGTGGGTAAAAATTGTTGGCATGTTTATTTTCATCATGCTACAGGTATCGCTACCGTAAGTTTTATATAATAAAAAATAAAAAAATAAAAAATAAAATAAAAAAGTTGATGCATGTTTTAGTTCACAATAAATATGCCTATGTTGTGTATCAATATATACATGATGATATTTATTTCATAGAGTAAACATTAGCCATCGAGTATTTTTTTTTTTTTTTTTTTTATTAAATACAAAAAGCGTTAACAATTATTTGTGTCGTAAAGTGCATAGCAGCATACAATTTTAAAGATGAATAAGCACCATAATAATACAAAGTGCTTGAATACTTTATAAATTTAATAATAATAATTAAAAAAAAAAAAAAAAATTGTATATAAATTAATTAACTTGAAGAATCAATTTCATGTTATTTAAAATGGGTCTTTAGTTAATTAGATGTTTTAATTGAAGATACTTTGATTGAAATAATATCGTTTGATAATTTTTTTTTTTAATTTAAATATAATTTATTTTTGGTGGTTAATTTTATTACGTAATTGCAATGCTGTATTTAATCAGTTAATTATTATTATGTGACAAAATAAATTTACTAAAATATTATGAAATAAATATATTATACATTGAAGATTATTAATATATATAATTTTTTTTTTTTTTTTTTGATTCATAAAGGTTTCAAAGCATGACTCAATGTTGGATAGTGTCAAAAATAAATATATAAAAAGTTTTTTATATATCAAAAAAAGGCTTAGTACAACCATGAAATTGGCAATCGTAACCTTCGTAAAAAAAAAATAATAATATGAACGAAAGGACTCGATCGATGATCATCGATCTGTTGAAAAAAAAAAAAAAAAAAAAAAAAAAACGAAGGTCTTTATCAAAATAAAATAAATAAATAAATATTTTTATTATAAATCATTAATTTTTAACAAAAATATTTGATTATTTTTTAATTATTATTATTTTTTTATATATTTTTGTTACCAAGTGAAAAAAAAATTGAAACAATATTTTTAAATTAAATTATAAATATTTTTCAATTATTCAATACAACATTGTCTGTATGAAATTAAAAAAAAAAAAATTTCACAATAAATATTTTATTTCAATCAAATAAACAAAAAAATTTTATCATTATTATTATCAATTTTTTTGTATGTCCCACTTTATTTATTTTTACTCTCAATAAAAAAAAAATATATAATTTTTTTTTTTTTTTTATATTTCATAAAATTAAACAAAAAAGTTTTTATTATATATTCATGTTTTCAACAGTTGTACCATTTTTACAACTCATGCAATAATAAAAAAAAACGATTTTAACCACATTTATTGGTATATTATCATTAAAATTAACATCTCAATGTATTTGGCTAAAAGTTTTTCTAAATTGACCAAAAGTAATCCTAAAAGATGCTTCAAAATATAAAACACAATTTTGTCTTTATAAAACAAAAAATAAACTCGTTGTATCAGTGTCAATTCATTTTAGTCATCAATCATTATCAGACATAAATTGAAAAATAAAAAAAAAAAGAACATACAATATAATTATAATAAAGAGATGAAAATTAGTTGTTGAATTTTATGTTTAAATTATAAAATATATTGATTATTAATCTGTTATTAATCACCTCATCAAAATCAAATATATTTTCATAAAATTGTACATGACATTTTCATCAAATTTACACAAAAAATAAAAAAATTTAATCAAATTATAATCGCGGGTCAATAATTTTATCCAATTTATTTTTTTTTAACCACAAAATTTTCATGCAACAGTGCTGACCAAAGGTCACAAAATAAATTAAATGATAATTTTTTAAAAAATAAATAAATAAATAATATAAAATTTTATCTTACCTTTTAATAAACTAGATATATTTTACAATTTAATTAAATTTTTTATAAATATGTTGTTTAATATTAATTAATTAATTTTGAGTAAAAAATATTTATATTTTTACTTGGGTCACAACAAGTGATATGAACCAATATTTGGTCAGCCATAGAAAGTCCTGGCACAGTTTAACACTGAACTTGTTATTAAATTTTTTTTATTCACCTAAATTATAATTTATAAATTATTATAACAAAAAATATAAATTATTTTACTATTATTTAAATTAAATATAATAATTTTATTTTAATTATAAATAAATTTATAAGAAATTGATATATTTTGATATTTTTTTATGAAATTTTAAATAAATTTTATTATTTTTTTTTTCTATTATAGCATTAATAAAGAATTGATTTAATTATATTTTTTTGATGTGCTTTTGACGATAGTTAAATCGTATTATCACTCAACGAATATAAATATATTTTTTATTTTTTTTTTCTAATGATGCAACAGACACGCGGCGGGAATTGAAGTGAACGCTAGGCTAAAACCAAAGTCGACTAGATATATATGATTTTGCGCTTGCGCATATTATTAATAACAATGGTGGTGAATTTTTTTATATTTTTTATATATTTTTATATACACAACAACAACCCCTGCTAGAAACAACCACCGAGAATCGACACATACACCACTGATAACACAATTTTTTTTTTACTTTTTTTTTTTTTCATCAGCTACTTTATCTATTATTATTTATGTTTTTTTTATTTGTTTTAACTTTTGGCCATCACTTATAAACAATTTTCGATAATATAATCCATCATCGTGTTATTTTATTATTGAAAAAAAAAATAAATAAAAATATTCAACGTTTATCGACTTGATTATGTTAAAGTCAATCAAATGAATCAAATTATTCATTTAAATATCGAAGAAAGAAAATATATTTTCTCAACAAGTAATAATTTATATATATATATTTTTTTTAATTGAATAAAATTTATTTAAAAAATAGTTAATAGTAATTTAAATAAAAAAATAGAGTATAAATTATTTATGATTAAATTATCATATTAATAAATTGTTGTGAATAAAATGATTTATTTATTCTCACTGTTGGAAATAAAATTTAAATTGTTAATATTAAATAATTTTTTTCTCATGTTATTTATTTTTTATACAAGTTAAAATATTAATTAATTATTTAAAAATAAATTTTTTATTGAATAATTAATTGTATATAATATTATGATAGTTTAAAGTTTTGATATAAATTATTTAGGAGGACAGGCTTAAGGGGTATATTTATAATTAAAGCTCTAGGCGACATTATGACGTACTGATGTTTGTTGTTCATTCATTTGAGAATATTAACCAAAACATAGACTACAAAGTATAGGTCATCATAACTAGAGGTAGGTCATGTCACAATAGTCATTGTGTTGTTTTAAAATAAATATATTAAATACAAACATTTACACAAAAATTTTTATCATATATTTTAAATATAAATGAAAAAAAAGCTGTCAAATAAATTTAAAAATAAAATTGATAAAATAACATTTAAATTTATAAATAAATAAATAAATTTTAATTAATTTGCTAATAAATTATTAAATATTATTTATTAATTTTGTTAATTATGTATAAATATTTAACTTTTTTATAAAATTTAAAGTTAAAAAAATTACTTGTAAGTTTAAAAATAAATAAAAAAGTTAAATATATAAATTTAATTAAACAATATTTTTTTTTTTTTCTTTAAATATATATTTATTTTGATATAATATTAAAAATAAAATAAAAAGCTTTATATGAAATTTCTTTGTATTGTTGTCAAGTTGAGAAACACATTGAAGAAGATTTCAATTCTTGGTGTATATAGAGTCGATAATACAATTCGACGCCAACGGCATTACAAATGTGTATTACACTTTTTCAAATTCATATTCTCATATGACATAAAGTGGAAAATATATTGAAAATAATAGTTGTATATAAATATATATATATTATTTGATACATTTACATTACATGTTCACTTAACATCCATTTATGTGACCTCTTTATTTATTTATTATTATTAATATTTCTTTTTTTTTTTTTTTATATAAAAATAATAAATAAAATGATAATTTATTTTGTTTAAATTTTTTTTTAATATAAACAATATATATATTTTATAAATTTTTATATAATTTTTTTTTTATAATTTTATTTTCTCAAAGAAAAATAAATCTAAAAGTATATTTCAATCTCCGGGGAGTATTAAAATTTATATCCATCATGGACGAGCCATTTTTAATGACTAAAAAAAAAAAAAAAAAAACAGTTTAAAATATAAATAATTTTTTTTTACTTTGCTTCTTTTTTTTTTTTAAATTTTTTATTAAATATTTTATTTTTTAACAAAGTATTTATTGTCTTTTATTATATTTTTCTAAAGAAATTATATATTCTATTTTGAAAGATGATTTATGAAAATATAAAAAAAAAAAAAATTGTATTTTGTAGCAGACTGTTGGGTTCAAGGGGATTGGAAAATGAATGTAAAAGGGTTCATCCATATGATAGAGGGGAAAAAAGATTTTAGAGATGATGTTGGTGAGATGACGACAGGTGAATAGAAAAAAAAAAAATTTTTTTTTAAAAAAAAAGAAAAAAATTGTGGCTCATCATTCTCCGCTAATATTTACCTATGTTGATACAAAGAAGTCTCTGTGATAAAAATTTACAAAAGTCAGTGAAAAAAAAAAAAAAAAAAACTCGCATGTCTCTTATGACCTGGCTATTTTTTATTTTTTATTTTTTTTTTTATATTTTTACATAAAAAAATATGTAATCTTGCATGTTATAACGTCAACAATCTTAATAATTATTTTCAATTTAAAAATAATTAAATAAATATAATATTAAATTTATTATAAAACTATTTAATTATTGAATAAATATTTTTGTATTGTATCAAATTTAAATATTATAATACTGAGATGAAAATTCTTAGACATAGTAAATTGAAAAAAAATATAATAGTTTAGAGTGCATCGAAGCTTTCAAACGATGTCATAATTAAATTAAATTATGGTAGATGACAGTTTGCAAAGACCCGAGGTCAAACTTTCATATATACACCATTTGTTCATGATGTCCTTCAAAATAATATATAAATTAATAAATATATTTAAAAATTTTTATTCTTTCAAATATCTATATTTTTTGTAAATTACTTATTCAAATTTTAGATAATTTTTTTTTAAAATGACATTCTAAATATGTTCACGTATTTAAAAGCACAATTTAAAATATTGGTGGTTTGAAAGCTCTAGGCAAGCTGGATGGCTTTGATAGCTTCATGATGATGTACCACATTGTGTAAATCTATATTATATATAATATATTGTGTTGCATCAAAACACAATGTTCCATGTAATACCACAAATTACATATTGCGCTTGAAACAAGTGAATTATCAACATTAACAAAATATAATGATATCAAAATTTTACACAAATAATATCTTTAAAATTAATTATAATAATAATAATAATCATTTATAAAATTAAACAAAAGAAAATATTAATTAATTAATTTTATTTTTATAAAAAATATTATTTAATTTACTGTTTTTTTTTCTTTTTAAATTTATAGTAAATATATGTGTTATATTTATATAATTTTTTTTTCTTTTTAATATTTTAATATAAAAAATAGAGCGGAAATTTACTGAGAGATAAAATGAAAAGGAAAAAATAATTATTATTATTGTTTTTTTTTAATAAAAAATAATAATTAAAAAAAAAAAAATAGCTGATGTTTTTTTTTTATTATTTTTTTAGATAAAAATATATACGCATTTTGTGTTTCTTGAAATGATGTGGGAAAAATAGTAGTTGAAGTTGCCGTTGGCATTATGTCGTTCATAAAATTCGTCACCTTTCTTTTGCTTTTATCATATATATTTTTTCTGGACCATCACTAGGATGATTGTGGTACCACTGAAAAATTTGCCGGAGGGATGTCCATTCAAACCTCAAGACCATCTTCATTCAAACAAAAAGAAAAAAATGAAAATAAAAAATTTTCTTTTTTACTTTTTTTTTAAAACCAACATCTCTGATTGGCTAGGCTCTCTCTTTCTCTCATTCAGCTTCATAAAAATTTAAAAAAGTAATTCATATAAACTCGGTCGATTATTTTTTATAAAAAAATTTTTTTTGTAATTTAAAATTCAATATATTTATTTATCATTTATATTATTTAATAAATTTAAATATTTTTTTATTTAACAATAAAATAACAACTATTTTTTTTGCATTTATAAATCCACCGTTTCCGGAAATTGATAAAAAAAAAAAATTGAAAGTTATAAAATTGTATTCGAAGTATTTCCATAATATTATATTATTTTTTAAAATATTTTTTTGTCAATTTCCAAGAGTCATAAAACCAAATGACCACTGTATTTCTGATGATAAAAAAAAAATTTTATAGCTCAAACGTGTGTTGATATATTTTTGATATTGTTTACATGACCTCGACATATTTAATTTCATTTGAAAATTATTTTAAGTCTGTAAATATTCGATTAATTTGATAAATAAATTAGAAAATATGATAAATAAAAAGAAATAAAAAAAAAACAATTGACAAAGAAAATTTAAATTCTTTTTTTAAACGTAACATTTTAAAGAAAAAAAAAAACAAATAATAAATAAACATATATAGCTAAAAATTTATATTCAAACTTGGTGTTATAAAACGTTTAAAGAATAATCATCATAAATATAATGATCGAGACATCAGGCCATTAAACTCATGCGCAAAAAAATGAAAAAAAAAAATCACAAGATATCATATCAATCAATGAAGAGACGTGATTTGACTTTTAAAGGTCATATAAATTGTAAGTTAATAACGTCGATTCATGATATTCGTTTAAAAATACTTTTGTTGTTAAAAAAAAAAATTACATATTTATTTAAAATTATTATTATTATAATAAATATATTTTAATTTGTAAATTATATTTACTTATTACAAAAATTTAATAATAAAATAAATAAATTTAAAAAAAAAATAATAACAAAAGCTGAATTTTTAATTAATAAAAATACTCATTGTAGTAAATCTTCATTGTTTATGAAATACAACTCAAATTAAACTTACATAAATTTAATTTACGTAAAAATAAATGTAAACTTGACTTTTGATTAGCACAGTCAATCTAAAATTTGAAAAGAATTATTTTGTAAAGAAAAATTACATCAGTAGATGATATTTTCTAAATAAAAAATTCAAAAGAAAATTCTAATAAAAAAAAATATATAAATACAAAAAATACATGAATGATGTATAAAAAATTATATAAAATTTACAAAAATTTTCTTCCAAAATTTCAAGTAGTTTTCCTAGTTTTATGGACTTTATTAAATTGAAATTTATTTATCTACTTGTAGATATAGATACTACATGAATAAACATTAAAAAAAATAATAAAAAATTTTTTAATCTTATCATTGACAATGATCGATCAACACGTGAACTTTACATCTTCATCATTCAATCATTTTTTTTTGCTATAACAAACATCCGAATCGTTTCTATTTTCAATTTACCATTTTATTTTTTATACATCTACAAAAGGTATTAAAAAATAAAAATAAAATATCAAAATTTATTATAAAAAATCTTCTTGAATAACTTATTTTATGGATGACAAGAACGATGTTATCGTTTGATAAAAAAACATGTTTAAAAATTAAAAAAAATATTCTATTTATGGTGTCATGATTGTCACAAATGTGGTGTCCAATATCAGGATGTATCTTGAGTAAACCATGTGGTGACATGACATTGTCAACATTTGCCTTAAACACAAATGCAAATTACCCATTGAAAACCCCAACATGCTATTGTCAAAATTGTCAGTTAAATTGTCAAGTGTTTTCTATTTTTTTATCAATCAAATCAATATGCCAACATTGTCCTAGAAAAAAGAAGAAGAAGAACAGGTTTAAAAAGTTGTTGGAAATTACAAGACTACCATTGATTTAACTGATTGGTTATAATAATTGTACAGTTATTTTTAATTAAATACAGTAATCAAGGTCAATGAAAGTCTAGTAAATATTAAAGGGGGAAATAATGAAAGGATATTACTGGAAAAATAAAAAAAAATTACTCACTCTGTTAAATTAATTCTTCACGACAATATTTGTATATTTATCTGAAAAAAATTTTTGTATAAATATTTCAGTTATTGATTTAAAATTTTAAATGACATTATTCTTTTGTTGAGTGTCTATATAAAAAGTGATTGTCTTTATCAATATGTTGAGATTGTAAATAATATTTGATAATATAAATAATAAATAAATAATTTTATTTTATTGTGATAAAATAAATCAGTGTAAATTTATTAATACCAGTTTAAAAATAAAAAAAAAAAAACATGAAAAATATTTTTGTTAAAAAAATATTGTTGTTACTTTTTGTAATAAATTTTTTAACAATTAAAAAATGTTCAAGTGACATTAGTGATTATCCAAAAAGTACAATGAACAGATTACCAAAAAATATTGAACCAAAATTTTACGATTTATATTTATTAACTCGATTAAAATCATCAGAAAATTTTACATACGATGGACATGTAAAAATTGATGTTAATATTTTATCAAAAACAAATGAAATTATTTTAAATATTGATGGATTAAATATTATTAAAAATAAAACAATATTAAAAAATTTTGATGATCAAACAGTTCCAATAATTTTACAACAATTTAATATTGAAAAACAATTTTATATAATAAAATTATTAAATAACATTAAAGTTGGAAATTATTCACTCAACTTATACTTTACAGGTGAAATTCGTGATGATGTTTTTGGATTTTATCGTAGCTCTTATAAAGTTGGTAATAAAACAAGGTAAATTTAAATAAATAAAGTTAAAAATTATATCAACTGAATGTGATGAATATTTAAAATATTTCAGATGGATTGGTGTGACACAATTTTCATCAACATTTGCAAGACGTGCTTTTCCTTGTTTTGATGAGCCATATTTGAAGGCAAATTTTAAATTGCATATAGGACATTATAATAATCAAATAGTAACATCAAATACAATGACAGAGAGTATCAAAAAAATGTAAGTAAATTTGAAAAAAAAAATTAAATTAAAATAACAAAAATTTTATTGTTACAGAAATGAAAGTTACAGTATAACTACCATGGAAACTACACCATCAATGTCAACATATCTTGTTGGTTGGATAATTCATGATTTTACACAAAGTAATTTAACAAATTCATCATCAATATTTCGTATATGGACAAGACAATCAATGGCTGATAAAGGTATACAATCATTGACAGAAGGAAGACAAACATATCTTGATCTAGAATCATGGATGAAAATAAAAAATCCAATTGAAAAACTGGATCACATTGCAATACCTGATTTTAATTTTCAAGCTATGGAAAATTGGGGTTCTATAACAATGAGAGAATCAGTATTTCTTCATCAAATAAATATAACACCATTTGATAAAATTTATTCAGGAAGAAAAACAATGACACATGAATATACACATACATATTTTGGTAATTTAGTTACACCAGAATTTTGGAATTTTGCTTGGTTAAAAGAAGGTTTTTCAACATTTTTTTCATACTATATTCATTCAGTAAATAATAATTCACGTATGATGGATTTATTTGTAATTGAAATATTACAAAATTCATTATTAGATGATTCAGTAAAACATAAAAGAACAATGAATGGTTTTGGTATTGATGAAGTTGAAAGTGCATTTGATTGTCTTGATTTTGTAACATATAACAAAGGTGCATCAATTATAAGAATGATTGAAAAATTAATGAATTCTGAAAATTTTAAAAAAGCTATGAGATCTTATTTAACAAATAAATCATATAGTTTTTCAACACCTTCAATGTTATATGAATATTTAAATAATTTTACAAATATAAATATTGGTGAAATTATTGAAACTTATGCAAATCAACCAGGTTTTCCACTTGTAACAATAACAAGAAATTATTTAAATAATTCAATTGTAATAACTCAACAACGTTTTTATCAAAATAAAAATTTAATTGTTGATAAATTCAATAATTCAAAATGGTGGATTCCAATAAATTTAACAACATATTCAATCAATAACGAAAACATATCAAATTTTGATTCATTATGGTTAAAACCAACTGACAAAATCATTGAAACAAGCATCAATGTTAATTCTTTTGAATGGATTATTTGTGATATTGACAAATATGGATATTATCGTGTAAATTATGACGATAATAACTGGAACATGTTGATTGATTACATGATATTTAATAAATTTAAAACACTTCATCAGGTGACTAGAGCAACATTGATTGATGATTCATTTAATTTAGCAAGAGGTGGTTATTTAAATTATAAAATACCTTTAAATCTCAGTAATTATCTTGTTCGAGAAACAGAATATGAACCTTGGTATTCAGCTATAAATTCATTTAAATATTTACATAAAATGTTTCAAAATAATATAAAAATTCGTACAAGTTTGGAAGTAAATATAAATTTTTTTTATTAACTTTTAAAGTAAATTAATTATTTTATGTATATGTTATACTTTTAGAATCATGTCAATCGAATTACTGAAGTGATTAATCAATTTTTAACATTCAATGAAACTAAAGACGAACAATTTCGTACAAAACTTTTACGAAATTTAATTTTATCAACTACTTGTTTGATGAAAAATACAAATTGTATTGAAAATTCTAAATTAGAATTTACAAATTGGATGAATGATGGATTGTAAGTTTTTAAATTTAATATTTTTTTTTTTTTAATTTAAATTGTTTAATCATTAATTTATTTATTTTAGCATCAATCCAAATTTGAAAAGCTTTGTTTATTGTATAGGAATTAGATATGGCAATGAATTTGATTGGGAAAAAGTTTTTAGTCGATTAAATAATACTGAGTTACATTCTGAGAAAGAATTATTGATTAATGGTCTTGGATGTACTAAAAACGAAATAAAAATCAACAAGTTAGTTGTTATTTTTGATGAAAATAATAATTATTTTAACAATTAATTGAAAATTTTTTTTACAATTTATATAGGTTACTAAATTATTCGATTTATGTTGGATATGAAATTCCAAAACAATATCAAATAAATATTTTCAATGCAGCATTGACTGGAAATCATGAAAATGTGAAAATTACATTAAATTTTTTGAGTGAAAATATTAATAATATTATTAAAATGTTAGTATTTTTAAAATTTTAAATTTTAAAATATTTTTATAATTTTTATATATTTTTTTCAGACGTGGACATACATTTCTTAAAAAAATAATAAATAGCATTAAAAAAGAAATTACTTCAATGGAAAATCTTGAAATAGTAAGAAAATTATAAATATTTATTTAATTTTTATTCTGTAAATACAACAGTTAATTTTTTTATATTTGATTTTAA
Source organism: Lysiphlebus fabarum (assembly GCA_011426435.1). Classification (NCBI taxonomy): domain Eukaryota; kingdom Metazoa; phylum Arthropoda; class Insecta; order Hymenoptera; family Braconidae; genus Lysiphlebus; species Lysiphlebus fabarum. Next base: position 383,936 of record WSYQ01000108.1, read on the forward strand.
TTTTTCAGCTAAAAAATTTGATTGATTTTAATAAAAATAATCTTGGTGAATCATTAGAAACAGCTAACAATGCAATTAAATTTGCAGAAGAAACAATTTCATGGATAAAAAAGTATACCCCTATTTTTATTGAATTATTAAATTAAAAATATAAATTGTCTATTTATCATTAAATATCTATTCGTTCTACAAATGATAAGAAAAATCATATGCTGGTAAACTAGATAGTTTAGATAATAGATTTTAAATATTTTTATTTTACTGTTTAAAAAATTATAAACATAAATTACATTATGTAATATAAATATAAAATGAATAAATTTAATTCAAAAAATTAATATTATTTTTATGATAATTGTAAAAAAAAATATTCCATAATTGTATTGATAATGATCAATCAATTCCACAAACTTGTTAAAATTGTTTATTTATTTTTGATCTAATCTATTTAATTAATTTAAAAAATATTTACTGGTAAAAAATTTATTCAGGATCTTTATTTTATTATTATATTTAATAAACATTTTTAATTATGATGACAAATAAAAAATTCTTGTTGAAATCATGATAAGATCTTTCAAGTCATTTTCTGTGAATTTAAAATTTAATCATCGTATGATGACTACCTTTAATTCTGGCGATTATTTTATTAACAATTTAAAAAAATATAAATACATTTTTGATGACACAATCATCAAATAAATAATGTTTAAATTTTTCATGTTATTATTTTATTTTTTTTAAATTTATTTATTCTACAGATTTATTGTACAATATTTTTTAAATATAAAAATTATATCAAATATTTATAAATTTTGGTAATATTTATTCGACAATGTATCAGATAACATATTATATTTTTAAGTAATAAATATATATATTTTTTTCTCTCAAATTGATTAATATGATAGCAAGATAACAAAAAATAAGTATGTATAAGTTAAATATGATAACAAAATATATATATATATTTTTTTTATTAAATATACAAATTGATATAATAAATTGGATTCAAAGTCGATTGTCATGTTAAATTTAATCTTAACATCTAAAAATTATATTTGGGTCGAATTACAGAATTATTTATTATCAAATATTTATAAAAAATTTACACTGAAAAAAAATATACATATAATTTGTTCATACTTAGATAATAAATATTTAATGATGTTTTATTTTATTAAAAATTACTAATTATAAAAAAAAAATAAAAAGAAAAATCAAATGAATAAAAATAATAATAAATATCATTTATGAATTTATTTTTTAATATTATCTAATCATTTAATAAATATCTTACATGATGTTGATATATTTTAATTTTTATGACTCATTGAATAAATTTATTTTGTTTTTAAAAGAATTTTAATAAACAAATTGCAATGTCAATTTTATAATATAGCTAATTATAAATTACAAATTATTGTTTCCCAATTACATGCTATTAAAAATGAAATAACTAGAAAAAAAAACATATATTTTAATGGTTGAGTATAAAATAACTGAGATATGAATCATCCTTGATAAAAATGAAGTACATTTTAAAATTGGTATTTTTCTGTGTACATATTATTTAATTATAAAAAAATTAATTTCAATGATAATAAAATAAAAAAAAATGTATTAAATTATACAATAATAATTATACAAAATGAAAATAAATTATTAATAAAAAAAATAATATTTAAAGATTAAATTAAATTAAATAAAAGTAAATAATATTTTATATTTCAAAAATATAAAGTTTAGTACATTTTGATCGAACCGATTTCGACAAGTCAAAGCATCATTGTGATGATAACAAAAATTTTGATTGATAAGATTAATATTTAATCTCGCAATATTTTATTTGCTGATAGCCATAGACTGTAAGCTTTATAAGATCGTATAGACTTGACGATAGGCTTGATGGTTTCCCAACTGTTCAACTGTGAACAGTGATATTATATTTAATTTTATTTTTTTTCCAACGGGTAAATTAAAATTTTCCATACGTTAAATAAGGAATTTTGTTTACTAGATTAAAGGTTAATTAGCGTGTGTTTTATTAATAAAAGTTAATGGTTGTTTCAGTTTGATAAATAAAAAATAAAAAAATAATTTGAAAGAATTTTTAGCCAGATAAAATGGCAATACGCTGGGCAATATTGTTATTTTTGTTTGTTGCACTTGTTAATGCTAATCCAGCTCGTAATACAAACGAAAATACTGTTAAAAATATTCTGGATGATATTGATTATAGACTACCAGGCATTGATAAAATTAAAATACAATCTTATAACTTAAAATTAAGTCCAAATTTTGAAGATTTTACATATGACGGTGATGTAGATATTAAATTCAATGTCAACTCTGATATTGACACCATAACACTGCATTCAAAAGATTTAAATATCACAGAACCTTCATATTTAAAATGGCCATCTCAGGATAGCTCTCCTGGATTAAGTCAAGAAGGAAAACATACCTTCGACACACAAAAAGACTTTTTGATAATTAAATTTCCTAAAATGGTAACAAGTACTTCAATGGGTTATAAATTATCAATAAAATTTCGTGGTGAACTCAAGGATGATTTGAGAGGTTTCTATCGTTCATATTATACAGATAGTGATGGAAAAAAAATGTAAGTAAATTTTATAATTTAAAATAATAGAAAAAAAAAAAATACACATCAAGACATTCATTTATTTTCATTATTTATTAAAGATGGCTTGCTGCAACTCATTTTGAACCTGTTGGTGCTCGTAAAGCATTTCCATGTTTTGATGAACCAGAACTAAAAGCAAAATTCACAATTCAAATTAAACACAAAGCAAATTATGAAGCTATATCAAATATGCATTATATTCGTAGAGAAGTTGATGCAAAAACAAAAGATGTATTAACAACATTTGCTGAAACACCAGTAATGTCAACATATTTAGTTGCATTTGTTGTATCAGATTTTGATTATTTAGAAAATGAAAAATTAACATTTAAAATATGGGCAAGAAAAAATGTCATACAAAATGGAAAATATGCTCTCAAACTTGGACAACATGCATTAGAAGCACTTGAAAATTATACTGGAATAACAATGAATGAAATGGGTTTTGAAAAAATGGAAAATATTGCTATTCCACAATTTGCTGCTGGTGCAATGGAAAATTGGGGTTTGTTTGTTTAAATAATTAAATAAAAATATTAATTAAATTATTATTTAATATTAATTTATTATTTAATTATTAGGTCTTGTAACATACAAAGAAAATGCTCTACTTGTTGAAGAAAATGTTACAAAAACTTCAGACAAAGAGAGTGTTGCCACTGTAATTGCACATGAATTTGCTCATCAATTTTTTGGTAATTTAGTCAGCCCAAAATGGTGGACTTATGTTTGGCTAAATGAAGGATTTGCAAATTACTTTCAATATTTAATCACACAAAATGTAAATATACATACATTTAACTATGAATTGTAATAATTAAAATGATAAATTATTTAAATATTATTTTTTTTTAGACTGAACCATCTTGGAGAATTTTAGATTTACAATTAATTGAAAATCTTCAACAAACTGCTTTTAAAGTAGATAGTGATATTAAAGCTGTATCAATGAATCATGCAGTTAATAGTCCAACAGAAATTAGTAATAAATTTGACAGTATCTCTTATTCAAAAGGTAAAATTATATTTTTATTTAAAAAAAATATTTTTATAATAATATTAAATGTTTAATTATTTTTTTTTTAATTTAAATTCTAATAGCTGGATCTGTAATTCGTATGATATCAACTGTTCTTGGTGAGAAAAAATTTCAAGAGGCATTAAAAGCATACCTCAATAAAATGTAAGTTTTTAAAAAAAATAAATAATTATTTAAATAAACAATATTTTGTTATTTAATTTAAAGGAAAGAAAAATCAGCAGATTCTAATGATCTTTTTGAAGAATTTAAAAAAGTATATGAAAGTAATAAATTTACAAAAGAAGATTTTGGAAAAGCATTAATAAATTGGGCAGAAACTCCAGGTTTTCCAGTAATAACTGTTGAAAGAGATTATGTTAAAAATATGTCAATTATAACACAAGATAGATTTTTATTAGTTGATAAAAAAAATAATAATGATAAATATTATGTTCCACTTAATATGGCACAATCACCAGATGATTTTAATTTTACAAAAATAACACATTGGTTAAAACCAGAAGACTTTAACATATCAATTCCTGTTGAAAAAGATAACACCTGGATAATTTTTAACAAACAACAATATGGTAAAATAAATTTAAATAATTTTAATTATGTATTTATTATAAATTTATAAATTATATTTTATTAAAGGTTATTATCGTGTTAATTATGATGAAAGAAATTGGCAATTAATTATTGGTACATTAAAAACTGATAATTACACAAATATTCATGTTTTAAATCGTGCACAACTTGTTGATGATTCACTAAATCTTGCAAGAATTGGTAAACTTGATTATCAAGTTGTATTTGATTTAATATCATATCTTAAACATGAAAAAGATTATGTACCTTGGTATCCAGCATTTAAAGGATTTGAATTTTTAGATAAAATGTTATCAAATTCTCAATTTTATAAAAGTTTTCAAGTAAGTAATATTATCTTGCTTGTTGTGAATCCTTTGACATTGTATACTTGAAAAAAAAAACATTTTTGTTATAGAAATACGTATTGAATCTTCTTACTGATGTAGAAAATAAATTAAAATACGATCCAACTGATGAAGATGATCATTTGACAAAATATTGGAGAGTTATAACACAATCCTGGGCTTGCAAACTTGGATCAAAAACTTGTACAGATGATGCATCAGCAAAATTAGATAAATGGATGGCAAATCCATCATCGTAAGTTTTTTTTTAAATTATTTATATTTATAGATATTTTTTCTATCTACTAATATTTAGTTGATAAATTTATTTATTTTTTTTTTTATTCAGTGTACCACCTGATCAAAAAAAAGTTATTTTATGTGCTGGTATCAGAAATGTTGATCATGATAAATGGCATAAACTATTCGATAAATATTTAGAAAGCAATGATCCAGATCTATTGACTGCTCTTGGATGTTCAAAAAACAAAGAAATTCTTCAACATTATTTACACAGTGCTGCAAATAAATCAATTAATTTTAACAAACGTGAAAATGTTTTTTCAGCTGTTACTTCAGGTAGTGCAGAGGGTGTTGATGTTGCTCTTACATTTATTACAAACAAAAATTTTATTGTCAACAATATGTAAGATAATTTGATAATTATTTTTTAAATTTAATTTACAAACATTTAATTCTAAACAAATAATATTTATATTTTTTATTTTATTAGAACAACTGACTCATCAACAATAGGAACTTATTTCAAAAATATTGGAGCTTACATAACTACCAAAGAATATCAAAATAAGGTTTGTAAAAAAAAAAAAAATGAAATATTTATTATTAAAAAAATAAAATTAATTTATATTTTACAGTTGGAAGAATTTGCCAGACATATTGAATTAAATCTTCGTGATTTTCCTGAAGAAATAACACAAGCTGTACATGAAAGTATATCAAATGGAAAATCTAATATCAAATGGATTAGAAAAACAGAACCAACAATTAGTAAAATATTTACAGAAAAAGAAGATAAAGATGAATCATCAGATAATAATAATAGTATAATATTTACATCATCAACAATTTTATTAGTCACATCATTTATTATTTCTAAATTTTATTAATAAATCATTTATAAATTTTAATTTTTGTAAACAAAAAATTGTAAACAATGATATCTATAATTAATCAATTTTCTACTGTTTGTTTTTCTTTTTAAATCATAAAATTCATAAATTATAATGAACAATATTTAAAATTACATTTGAATAATATAAAATTAAAAATTTCTAAATTTAAAAAAATAATTTCATTGGTTTTAACAATTTATTTTTTATCAATATTTTGCACTTTAACATTTGATGACAAGGTAACTTCCTAGTAAACATTTCACTGGCAGGTCCAAGGCCTTTACATAATTTTTAAATGTAAATTATTTTATAAATATTCATTGATTATATATTGTAAGGTCAATGAATAAAAACCTCTTGAATTTTTTTAAATAGTCTCAGTTGAATTATTTGTACTCAAAGTATTCCATTCATTTAATTTAATTTTATATTTATTTATTTAATAATGTTGTTATTAAAAAGTTTAACAGTGTTGATAATTTTTTTATTAAATATTTTTGTTATTGAAACATCATCAATTAGAAATTATTCACATTTATTGGTAAAATCAAGTTTTCGTTTACCAAATAATATTATTCCAAAATATTATAAAATTCAATTAGAGCCACATATTGATAATTCTACATTTTTATTTGATGGTAAAAGTGTCATTGAATTTAAAGTTTTTAAACCAACAAGAGATGTTGTTTTTCATTCTTCATATTATATTGCAATTGATAGAAATTATACAGAACTTATTGTAAATAATGGTAGTAAATTTAAACCAATAATACAACAATGGAATTTTTATTATGAATTTTTTATTATACGTTTTAATTTTACACTTGATATTGGAAATTATTCATTATCATTAAAATGGATTGGTCATGATGGTAAACATGATGGTTTTTTTCGTCGTTTTATTGAAAATAAAAATACAAATGAATCATCGTAAGAATTTTTAAATTATATTTATTTAATTATTTGTTAAATTATTTATTAATTTATAAAAAATTATTTTTTTATTTAGAATTATTGTTGCAACACATTTTCAAGATTCATCAGCACGTAAAGTTTTTCCATGTTGGGATGAACCAGGTTATAGAACACCATTTGAAATATCAATAAAACATTATAATAATTATACTGCATTATCAAATATGCCAATTAAAAATCAATTTGAATGTGATGATAAAAAAATATGGACAAATTTTGAAACAACACCATCAATGTCAACATATTTAGTTACTTTTATATTATCAAATTATAATTATTATAAAAGTGATAATAATATAACATTTTGGGCACCAAAAAATAATATGGAACAAATTTTTTATGCATTTAATATTAGTCAATATATTTTACCAGCAATGGAATTATATACTGGTGTTAAATATGCTATTCCAAAACTGGATCAAATTACAATACCATATTTTCCAGCAGGTGGAACTGAGCATTATGGAATGATTTGTTATGGGTAATTAAAAATTTTTAAATTTTTTAAATTGATAGTTAATTAATAATATTTTTTTTATTTTTTTAAACAAGTACAATATCAATATCATACGATGTAAAACAATACAACAGAGTTGTACAAGATCAAGTTACTCTACTTGTTGCACATGAAATAGCTCATCAATGGTAATTAATAAAATTTATAAATATGATTTTTTTGATTATTTAAAATGATAAATATTTATATTAATTAGGTTTGGTAATTTGGTAACACCAGAATGGTGGAATGATTTGTGGCTAAGTGAAGCATTCGCAGTTTATTTTTCTTATAAAATATCAGACCAGGTATTATCATGAATTATTTATAAAATTATATAATATTGTTTATTTTTTTTATTGTAATTTATAAATTACTTATTCATTTTTTTTTTATTTTTTAATAATCATAGGCTCTTGTTACACAAAATTATATGGAAACTTTTGTTGTTTCTGCAATGAATAAAATTTCATTCGTTGCTGAAAAATCAACAAAAACACCACGTCCAATTACATTTATGCCAAAAAAATCATCTGAAATTCGTGATTTATTTACATCAATAACTTACAGAAAAGGTAAATAATTCAAATCCAATTATTTTTAAATAAATGTAAATAATAAAAATCTTTATTCACATAGGTGCTGCAGTTGTTCGTATGTTGGAGCATATTATATCAGAAGAAATTTTTCAACAAGGTCTATCAAGATATCTTCGAAAACAGTAAGTACTTCAAGCCAATTATTTAATTAAAAAAAGAGCAAACAAATAATAATATTATAATTAAATAATTTAGTCAAATGGGAACAGTAAAAACTGATGATCTTTGGCAATCAATTCAAGAAACTTATGATGAAAAAAACAACAAAAATAAACATCTTGATATAAAAAAAATTATGGATCCATGGATAAATCAAACTGGCTATCCATTGATAAATATAACAAGAGATTATAAAACTGATTTAATAAATATATCACAAAATGATTTTGTAAATTCAAATTCAAATAATACATGGACAATTCCAATCAATTTTGCCACAAATTTAATGAATAATTTTAATTCAACTGAACCAACATATTGGCTAAATAAATCAAATGATAGTTTTAATATTGATGGAATTAATAATTCTACCTGGATTATTTTAAACATACAACAAACTGGTAAATTTTTTATTCACTATTATATTATTTAGAAAAAAAAAAAAAACAGTTGATAATTATTTATTTATTTTTAATTCTAATTTATAGGTTTTTATCGTGTTAATTATGACTTTGAAAATTGGAAACGAATTGCTGAATATTTAAACAGTGATAATTACCATAATATTCACGTTATAAATCGTGCACAATTATTATGGGATTTACAATATTTTTATGCAAATGATGAACATTATTTTGATATATTAATTGACGTTTTATTATATTTACATCGTGAAACTAATTATTTACCATGGATACCAGCAATTGATATTATTGAAAAATTTTCAACAGCACTTATTAATACACAAGTTTATAATGTTTTTGAAAAATTTTCATTATATATTATGGATAATATTGTTAATAATATTGGTTATGATAATGATCCAAATGATGAACATTTAATTGCATTAGCTAAATATTACATTTTACCATGGGCTGCAGATTTTGGTCATGTTGAATGTCGTAATGCAGCAAAAGAAAAATTCATTGAAAAACTAAAAGATTCAACAATTAATTTGTATGTATAAATTTTAATTAAAATAAATATATTTTTTTTAATTAAAATTTCATTGTGAAATTAATTTTTAGATATCATTCACAAAAAGATTCATGGATTTATTGCAATGGATTAAAAAAAATGAATGAAACAGTATGGGAGAGTTTTTTTGATAGTTATTTTGAAAATCCATCATTAGAATCACATATTGATTATATTGGATGTTCAAATAATCATAATTTAATTAAAAAATATATTGATTTAATTATTCAACATAAAAATTCAACGTATAACACACTAAATGATGCAATGTCATCTGTTATGTCTGGTAATCAACAAAATGTTGATTTTATAATCGACTATTTTATTGATAATATAGAAAAAATACGTCAATTGTAAGTTATTATTTATTTATCTTATTAAACTAAATTAAAAATAAATTGTTTCTTTTTTTTTTTTAAGTTACAATTCAAGAGAGACACCTGAAAATGTTAAACAAATAGCTCGAATGATAAGCAGTAAAATAAAAAATAATAATCAACTTGAAAAGGTATTTAAAAAAAAAAAAATTATAATAAAAATTATTAAATAATACAAATACATAATTAATATTATTAATTTAATTTTAGTTTAGTAAATTCTTGACACAACAAGAAGCTGATAGAAAAATGACACGAACAAATGAAATAATAATTTTAGCAAGAAACGTAATAACATCAAGTGAAAAAATAGCATTAAAATTTCGTAATAAAATAAATAAAATACCAATATTTTCAAATATTATTAATAATATGTAATTAATTTATAAATTTATTAATTTATTATAAAATTAAAAATAATATAAAATAAATAAATAAAATATTAAATTTAAATTATAATGATAAAAAAAAAATAGAGTAAATTTTTATTTAAATAAATTTAAAAATTGCTTTTAAAATGTATACATGTATATCTTGAATATTACAATTTAAAGGATTGATGATGATGATGATGATGATGATGATGATGATAATGGTAATAATCAGTGGCAGTTACTGTTCAGTCGTCGTTTGAATCATTTGAATGTTAACAAGTATTTGTGTTAATAATGCGTGAATCAGCTTGGAAACGTACTAAAAAATATTTTAAAAGGTAAATTAAAAAATAACGATTATTATTAATTATATACTAATAATTTTAATAAATTTAAATATTAAAATGAATTAGCAAAATAAACCAATTAACAAATTTTTAAAATAAAAATAAATAATAATTAATAATCAACAGTTAAAAATTAATTAAAAATATTTAAAATAAAATAATCAATATTTTTTATTAAATTATTTAATTAATTTATTGTTTTTTTTTTTTTTTTTATAATTTAAATATTTTTTAATTGAAATATAAAGAATAATATAGAATAAATAGGTTACAAGGTGTGAATGCAATAAAAAAAAAAATCTATTGAAAAGAAAAAAAAAATCAATTTTGTTATTGAAATGATTATTTTGACCCTGTCAGGTCAGGGCTTTAAGTTAAATTGTTTGATAATGGCTTTTATAATTCACTTACAGAATGCGGGCCAACAAGGCAGGAGGATGGATTGCACTATTATTGCTTTTACTACTTGATAAAAATATTGAAGCTTTAAAAATTGATGACACAATTGATTATCGTTTACCAAATAAAACAATTCCATTATCATATGATATTAAATTAATACCTCATATTATTGAAAATAATTTTACATACAATGGTAATATTACAATTGATATTAAAATTATAAATGAAACATCAAGTATAATATTACATGCACATGAAGAATTGAATATTATTGAAACATCAACTAATTTAATATACACAAATGGTACAATAATAAAACCAAAATGTCATGAACGTATTAATACAACTGATTTTTTAAAAATATATTTTAATCATAAAATATTACCTGGTTATTATAAATTAAAATTTTTATTTATTGGAAATATAAGTAAAGAACCAATTGGAATTTATAGATCATCATATATCAATGAACAAAATGATAAAAGGTAAATTGTTTTTTTTTTTTATTATATTTTAATTATTTAAATTGTATTAATTTTATGTTTTAAATATTTTTTTATAATTTTTAGTTATATAGTTGCAACACATATGTCACCAATAAAAGCTAGAAGAGTTTTTCCTTGTTGGGATGAGCCAGCTTATAAAGCAACATTTAATCTTTCAATAAATCATTATCCAAATTATACTGTTACATCAAATATGCCAATTAATAATAAATCATTAATTATAAATGATAAAATATGGACATCTTTTAATACAACACCACCAATATCAACTTATCTTTTGGCATTTGTTATATCAAATTTTGATTGTATTACAAATTTAAATAAAACATTTAATATTTGTGCTAGAAAAAAAATTATTTCTCAAATGAATTATGTTCAACAAGTTAGTGATAAAGCATTTCCATATCTTATTGAATATACTGGAATAAAATATTCATTACCAAAACTTGATAATTTTGCAATTATTGATGCTAAATCAAACATGGAAAATTATGGTCTCATTATTTATCGGTAAGAATATGATTGTTTTAATTAATTTTTTTTTTTTTTACTAATATATTTATTTTTAAATTTATTTTTAAGTGAATCAAATGTTGTGATTAATAATTCAACAACATACACAGCTAAAGAAGCAACAGCTGAACTTGTTATTCATGAATTGAGTCATCAATGGTTTGGAAATCTTGTTAGTCCAGCTTGGTGGAAATATTTATGGTTAAAAGAGGGTCTTGCACGTTATTTTCAATTTTATATTGGAAATAAAGTAATTAATAAATTTTATAAATTAATTTAACTTTTTAAATGTTTTATTTTTTTTTTTTCAAATTTTTTATAAATTCAATTAAAGGTTTATCCAGATTGGGATTTGATGAATATGTTTGTTGTTCGTATACTTCAAACAAGTGCATTTACAATGGATTCAACAACTCAATATAATTATTTAAATTGGGAACCAAAATCACCAACAGAAATAAAATCACAATTTTCATCAATGACATATCACAAAGGTGCTGTTATAATGCACATGATAAATAATATATTAACTAAAGAAATATTTCAAGAAGGAATTCGTATTTATCTTCAAAAACAGTTTGTTTAATTTTATTAAATAATTAATAGCTTTTTTGTTTTGTTGATAAAAATAATTATCTTTTTATATTTTACAGTAAATATAGTGTTGCAACATCTGATGATTTTTGGAAAGCAATGCAAGAAGCATATAATAAAACAAATAAAAAACCTTCAATTTGTATTAAAAGTTTAATGGAACCATGGACTGAACAAAAAGGTTATCCAATAATAAAAGTCAATAGAAATTATACAATTGGTACAATATTAATAAATCAAACATCAAATCTTTTGAGTGAACAATCAAATCGTTGGTGTGTTCCAATTAATTATGCAACAAAAACAAATTTAAATTTTAATAATACTCAACCAATTAATTGGCTAAAACCTCATGATGTTAATTTAAGTATTGATGCTGTTGATAAAAATGATTGGATTATTTTAAATGTTCAACAATCTGGTAAAATATATATATATATATATATATATTTTTTTTTAATTAATATGTACATAATTTATTTTTTTATTTTTGTTTTTATTTTTAAGGATACTACAGAGTTGATTATGACTTGGAAAATTGGAAAAAAATAATAAATTATTTAAATTCTGATAATTATACAAATATTCATGTATTAAATCGTGGACAATTGATTAATGATTTATCATATTTTGCACAAAATGAAATAAAAAATTATACATTATTTTTTGAATTAACAAAATATTTATCAAGAGAAATTGATTTAATTCCATGGCGACATGCAACAATTGCTTTTAGATCAATAAAAAGAAAAATTATTGATAAAGAATTTCAAGATAATTTAAATGTAAGTTTAATATTTAATTAAAATTAATTTTTATAATTTAATAATTAATTTATATTACAGAAATATGTATTGAATCTTATAAAAAAATTAACAATGGAAATTGGATTTGATGAAAAACAAACAGATTCATATATATTAAAAAAAAAAAGAATTGAATTTTTACCATTTATATGTGAGTTTAATCATACAGAATGTAAAAAAATTGCTGAAAAAAAATTATCAGCATACAATGAAAATTCAACAATTAATCCGTAAGTTTAATTTATAATGTTTTATTATTGTAAAATAAAAAAATGATTAATTTTAAAATAATTATATTAAATATTACAGAATTTCATCAAATCTTGAATCATGGATATTTTGTTCAGGTATATCTGGTGGTGAAAATAAAAATATACTAACTAAAAAAATTGAAAATGGTGAATACAAGTATTTTAAATATTTGGGTTGTTTGAAAAATAAAACATATTTACGTGAATATATTAAAAAAGCTATTGTTAATTCTACACTACCTAAAAATAATACACGTATGGCACTTGGTTTTATATCAAATGATGGTCCAGAAAATTGGGAGTATGCTGTTGATTATTTTACAAAAAATTTTGATCAAATATCAAAATAGTAAGTTGTTTTAATTGAATATTAATAAATTACTTTTATACACGACAAAAGATAAATATAAAATTTAAGTAATTATTTATCAAAAAAAAAAACGAAAAAAAAAATAAAATAAAATAAATATATTGAAATAAAAATGGGCATTTAAATTTCCAATAAAAGAAAGGTCATATAAATTTGGAAGGGGAGAATGGGCATTTAAATTTCCGAGAAAAAAAAAGGGGACAAAAATTTCAAAAGGCATTTAAATTTCTTGGAATTAAAAAGTGATATTTATATTTTTTATTTATTTTTTTTTCCAAGAAATTTAACTGGGTCAATTCAATTATAAAAAATAAAAGGAATTTATTCCTGGAAAAAGTTTTTTAAATTTTATTTTATTTAAAAATAAATATTTACATTTTTTTTTTTTTTTTCTTTTTAATTCATCAATTTATTAATGCGTTAATTATATTATAAAAAATATATATTTATTAATTAAATTTATTTATTATATTAATATTATTATTTTTATTTTTTTATAATTATAATTTAAAAATTAATCAAATATTTAAAAAATAATAACAGATTTATCTAACAAATTTATAAAAAATATAAACTTGTTTTTTAAAATATTATTATAAATAAATTATTATACTAATACAATTACTTTTTAATCAACAACTCTAATAAATAAGTTATTTTTTTATTTTTATAAAAACAATTAAACAATAAATAAATATATTTTTACTAGACCAATTAAATAATGACACAACTAACTCGAAACTGTTTTGCCATAAACAATTAAACTTACAATTAAATAAATATCTAAAAATAATTAATCAATTTATTTATTAATTATTATTTCTATTACAGTTTTAATGACACTGCTTTTACATCTTCAACATTAAATGATTACATTTGGAGAAATCCAACACCTGCTCATATGAAAAAAGTATTTAAAAAAAATATATTTATTAATTTTTCATTCAATTATCATTACTTCATTATGATTACTTTTAAATTACAATTAATATATATTTATATTTTTAGATAAGTAATTTTGTTGATCAAAATTATGAATATCTAACACCTTGGGTTAAAACAGCAATTCCTCAACAATTAAAAAAATTAGAATGGTCACAAAAAAATTCTCCAATTTTAAATGAATGGTTAAAAAAACAAACAGCAACAATGGACATGATAAAATCTTCATAAATTATAATTTTAATTAATATAAATGATTATATACTTTATAAAATAATAATAATAATATAACAAATAGCTTTTATGATATTCTTTAATTGTTTATTTATAATTATTAATAATAAATAAACAATAAAAATTATATATTTAAAATATAATAAAAAAACATATATATATATTATAACTTTTATTCAATTAATTTTTATTTATATTAATATTTAATTTATCTTGTCATGTTTTATTATCAAAAAAAAAAAAAATTATTACATTTAAAATTATGAAAAAAAAAAATTTATTATTTATATGATAATAATTTTTTTTAAATAGCTAATCTAACCATCTGGTATTTTTTTCTGTATCACAGTACTGATATGCCATAATCTTAACGTGATAAAATTGAATGATTGTCTGAAAATAAAATACATCTCAAATCATTAATAAATTTTCGTTGGTACAATCAACGACATTTAAAAGTCGACAATATTAATTAATAATTGAAATAATATTTCTTTTAAAATGAATAAAATTATTGAAGTTTAATAAAATTTAAAAATAAACAAATATAATATTTTTTATTTATTAAAATTATTATTTTTAAAAAGTAATTTAAATATTTAATTTTTTATTGGTTGAATTCATCACAAAAAGGTAATACAATAATTAAATTTAAATAATTTCTTCACCAAACATTGAGTTAATAATTATTTAATATAAATACAATATTTATTTTTCTTTTTTAAAATTTTCATATTAACTCTGTAATAAATCAAATATTTACAAGATATTAATTAATCAATCACATCACTAATCCAAAAGTCAATTTAAAATATTATTTATTAATTTTATCATCTTTTATTATAAAACGCATTATATTATATTTATTTTTGCATGCTTTGATTAATATGAATTTTTAATAATTTATTATCAATGATTTGACCATTAATCTTATCAAATATTTACAATATATATTGCAATAATTTTTTTTGTTTAAAATATATTTAAAAAATTAAATAGATAAATAAATATTACGCACATTTTATTTAAAAAAAGATAGAGCCAATATCAATGTATCAATTTGTCTGATTGATATCAGTAATATTAATAACGTCAAAACAGAAAATCGCACTTTAAAAAAAAAATTTTAAATTCATATATAACATAATATATTTACAGAAAAAAATAAATAAATAAATAAAAAAAATAGATTATAAAAATTATATAAACGAAAAGTAAGGCAGATAAAAAAATTGATAAGCTATTATATTTGATAAAATTTTTAACTTTAGATAACTTCTAAGCATATATATATTACCAATTGATCAAATATTAAATCAGTAAATTTTTATCACTTCCAGACAATGGGTTCTCGTTTAAAAATTTTACTGCTAAATATAGTGGTTTTAATTTTATTTATCAGTGAATATTCTCATGCAAATTTGGATGTTAATGAAATATTAAAAAATGATACTATTGAAAATGAAGAAATTAATTATCGTTTACCAAATACAGTTGTACCAAAATCTTACCATATTTCTATAGTAACAGATATGGAAAATTTAGATTTTCCATTTTCTGGTACAGTTAAAATAGAAGCAGTAATCAAAAGTGAAACAAATAAAATTATTTTACATCATGGAAATATCGAAATTGATTCATACAACATAAAATTGAAACAAAAAAATGTTAAACCAATAAAAGTTTCAATATTTAGTACAACATATGATAAAGAAACTGAAAAATTTACATTTTTTTTAAAAAAAATGTTAAAGGAAAATTCTGAAATTATTATTACAATGACTTACAATGGAAATTTGTTTGACAATATGATTGGTTTTTATAAAAGTTCATATTTTGATGAAAAAGGAAATATCAAGTGAGTTTAAAATTAAATATTTTAATAAAAAATAATTTAAATTAAATAAATTTATTAATTAATTTTGCAGATGGTTAGCTGCAACACAATTTCAAGCAACTCATGCAAGACATGCATTTCCATGTTTTGATGAACCTTCATTTAAAGCAACTTTTGACGTTCAAATATCTCGAAGTGAAAATTATAAATCATTGAGTAATATGCCTAAAATTGATGAAAAATACGTGTAAATATATATATATATATTCATCAATGTTAATGTTATTTAGATTATTTATATTAATTTTTTATTTAATTTCTTTGTAGTGATGATGGAAAAATATACTGGGATTCATATGAAGTTAGTAAACCCATGTCAACATATTTATGTGCATTTATAATATCTGATTTTGTTAATTTAAAAAATGAAAATATCAGTGTTTGGACACGTCCAAAATATATAAAACAAGCAAATTATGCTTTAGATATTGGAAGTAAAAGTCTTGATTATTTTGGTCAACTTTTTGATGAACCATATCATCTAGAAAAACTTGATATGATTGCTCTTCCAGATTTTGCTGCTGGTGCAATGGAAAATTGGGGTAATTATTAATTATTATTTGTATTATCATTATCATTATTTTTTAATGTATATGATGAAATTATTTAAATTTTCAGGTCTTGTAACATACAAGGAATCTCGAATGTTATATAGTCCAGATGAATCATCTGATAGTGCACAGCAATCAGTTGCATCTGTTATAGCTCATGAATTAGCACACAATTGGTAATTTTATTAATTTAAATACAATGTATATAAATTTAAATATATTTTATAGTTAGTATTTAAATTTAATTGTTTTTTTATTTTTTATTTTTCAAGGTTTGGCAATTTAGTAACTCCAAAATGGTGGGATTCACTTTGGCTGAGTGAAGGTTTTGCTAGATACTATGAATATTTTGCAACAGCTCAGGTATATATAATTTAATTAATATTAAAATAAAAAATCAAATAAATTATTAATTAATTCAAAATTTATAGATTGAATCAAAATGGAATTATGAACAACAATTTGTTGTCAATGTATTACAAAATATATTTAATCTTGATGGATTAGAACATTCAAAACCAATGACAAGAACAGTTAAAACAACACTTGATATTAGTAAAAGTGGTGATAAAATAACGTATGATAAAGGTGCAAGTATTATTAGAATGATGGATTTAACTTTTGGTTCAAAAATATTTAACAAAGCAATACAATCATATTTAAAAAATAAGTAAGTAAATTTAATTTTTAAATGACAATTTTAATTTTTTTTTTCATTGTAAAATTTGTTATTTTATTTATAAAAAATAGTCGTTATGGATCAACAGTACCAGATGATTTATGGAATGAAATACAAACACAAATAGATAGTAATAATATATCAATCCCAGTACAAGTTAAAATAATTATGGATTCATGGACAACACAATCTGGTTATCCAGTTGTAAATATAATAAAAAATAAAAATATAATTAAATTAAGTCAAGAACGTTTTTTTATTAGAAATAAAAATAATATATCAAAAAATCAATACTGGTGGATTCCTTTGACGTGGACAACTAAATCAGAAATGAATTTTAATTCAACAATTCCAAAAAAATGGTTTGAAAAAAAAACAGATAAAATTAATCTTAAAATAAATAATGATGATTGGATTATTTTTAATATTCAACAAACAGGTAAAATTATATTATTTACATTAAATTTATCATTTTTATCTTATTATTATTTTTTTTTCAAAGGTTTTTACCGTGTTAATTATGATCAAGAAATGTGGTATCAGATAATAAATGTTCTTAAAAGTGAATCATATAAAAATATACATGAAATTAATCGTGCTGCAATTATTGATGACTTGTTAAATTTAGCTCGTGCTGGTTATATCAGTTATAATATTGCACTAGATGGTCTTCAATATATTGTCAATGAAAAAAATTATATTCCATTAAAATCTGCATTTGTTGGTTTGGATTATTTAGAAAAACGTTTTGCTGGACAAAAAAATTATGAACTTTTTGCTGTGAGTTTAATTTAATTTATTAAAACATTTAATTTTTATATATCTTATCAAATATTTTTTTTATTTACAGAATTATATTCTTAATTTAATTTCTCGGATCACTGTGACATTGGATTTTGATGATAAGATTGAAGATAATAAATTTGATAAACTTTTACGAGCAGAGGTCAATCGTTGGTCTTGTAAATTAAATCATAAAAATTGTATTGATAAATCAATAAAACATTTTTCATCATTTACATCTTTTGAAAAACCGTGTGTATAAATTAATAAATATTTTTAAATTATAAATTTAATGTTAAATATTAATCAATATATTTTTATTCAGAGTTCCAAAGAATCAAAGAGCAACTGTTTATTGTTCATCAATAAAATATGGATCATATTTGGATTGGACAAAATTATGGAATCGTTATCTATCATCTGATTCAGCATCTGAAAAAACAGTTATTTTACAAAGTCTTGGTTGTTCTCAAAATGAAACAACTCTTGAAAAGTAAATAAAATTTCTAAAAAATAAATAAATTACAATCGAAAAACATCAATTATTAATATTTCTATTTAAAAAAATATTTTAAATGTTATTTTTTTTTTAATTTCAGCTATTTATTGTCTGCAATTGGTGACTTTGAGGTGACTCGTATACGTAAACAAGATAGTATTTCAATATTTTCAGCTGTATCAAACTCTGGACTATTTGGTGCAGAATATGTCTTAAATTTTGTTGATAAATATCATTTAAAAATGAAAGAATAGTATGTATATTTATTCGAGTTAAATTAAATTTATTAATTCTAAAAAAAAAAAATATATAATTTAAAATAATAAATTAATTTATAGCTTTGGTAGTTATGATGATGTAGCTCAAATAATATCAACAGCATCAGAAAGATTTTCTACCCAAAAACTTGTTGATAAGTTTTCTGAATTCATTAAAAAAAATAGTAAAAATTTTGAAACTGTTATTAAACAATTAAATGATTCATTAGAACTTGCAAAATTTGAGCTTGATTGGTATAAAAAAAATTCATATGCTATTGTTAAATGGATTCGTAATTATAATTATGATAATAGTAATAAATATCGTCTTCCAACAAGTATAATTCCAATAAACTATAAAATTCATGTTATTCCTGAATTATATCCAACATTTACATTCAATGGAACTGTTGAAATATTAACAAGAGTTGTTGAAGAAACAGAAATTGTAGTTTTTCATACAAAAGAAATTGAATTTTATACAATTAATTTGAGTGTAAATGGTGTAGTTTTAAAAATTAGTAATCAAATTGAAGACAAGTTATATCAAACAATGGTTATAAATTTGGCTAATCCATTGTCAAAAGAATCTGAACTTTTAATTAAAATTTCATACAAAGGACAATTGAATACTGAAATGAGAGGTTTTTATAGAAGTTCATATGTTGATGATAAAAATAATACCAGGTAAAATAAATATTTATAATTTTGTAATAAAAAAATATCAATTTATATTTTCTATAAATTTATAAAATTAAATAGATGGTTAGCTTCAACTCATCTTGAACCAGTTGGTGCTAGAAGAATGCTACCTTGTTTTGATGAACCTGGATTTAAAGCAACATTTGAACTTAGTGTTAGTAGATTAAAAGATTATGTTGCTATAAGTAATACAAAACTCATCAGCTCAGTTACAATGTAAGTGTCAACAATAAAATTAGTAAATAAATATTTCTATCATCTTTATTAATCAATTGTTTTTTTTTTTTTTAAATAGTGGAGATCGTATATTGGATACATTTGATAAAACCCCAGTAATGTCTTCATACTTGTTGGCTTTAATTGTATCAGATTTTAATAAAGTCACTGATAAAACAATTTATTCATCTTGGGCAAGACCAAATGTTATTGAACAAGCAAAATATTCTGTATCTGTTATTTCACCAATTATAAATTATTTTGAAAAATCATTGGGACATGAATATCAATTATCAAAGCTTGATATGGCTGCAATACCAGATTTTGCATCAGGAGCTATGGAAAATTGGGGTTTAATAACATACAAAGAAACAAATATGCTTTATCATGAACAACATACACCAATAACATCAAAACAAGCAATTATAAATGTTATTGCACATGAAATTGCACATCAATGGTAATAATTAATTTCTAATAATTTTATTTTATTAACATAATTATTAATTAATTTATATTTATTTTTGAAATAAATATTAGGTTTGGAAATTTAGTATCACCAAAGTGGTGGAATTGTTTGTGGTTGAGTGAAGGATTTGCTAGATATTATCAGTATCACACAACAGCAAAAGTATGTTGATTAAATTTGATAAATTAAATTAAATAATTAAATTATAATTTTTTATTATATAGATTGAAACAACTTGGAAACTTGACTCTCAATTTGTTGTTGAACAATTACAAAAATCTTTTGATACTGATGGTTTACCATCAAGTCATCCAATGACTCATGATGTTAATACTCCAAATGAAATAAGTGCAATATTTGATGATATATCATATGCCAAAGGAGCAAGTGTTTTAAGAATGATTGAAAAAGTTATTGGTCCTGAACTTTTTGATAAATCATTAACTTCTTATCTTCAAGATAGGTATATTATTATATTTTTTTTTTCTATTTAATTTTATGATTTTTATTTAATATGTAATATAAATTTATAGAAAATATAACACAGTTATTCCTGAAAATCTTTTTGATGCTATACAAAGTCAAGTTAATATTACAATATTAAATATAAATAAAATCATGAATACATGGACAACACAAGCAGGTTTTCCTGTTGTACATGTTGAAAGAATTGATAATATTATTAATCTAAAACAAGAACGTTTTTTATTAAAAAATCCTGATAATATTGATGTTAATAATATTTGGTGGATTCCAATTACTTGGGCATCAAAATCAAATCCTGATTTTTCAAAAACTGCACCAACAAATTGGCTAAGTGAATCAAAAGGATCCATTACAATCAATAGTGCTAAAAATGATTGGTTTATTTTAAATGTTCAACAATCTGGTAATGATTAAATTAATTGATTGATAATCAAATAATAAATTAACTGTTTCATTTTAAAAATATTTTTGTTATTTTTTAGGCTACTATCGAGTTAATTATGACAGTGATTCTTGGAAATCAATAATAAATGTTCTTAAAAGTGATAAATTTAAAGATATTCATGAGATTAATCGTGCAGCAATAATTGATGATTTATTAAATCTTGCTAGAGCAAAATATGTGGACTATGCTGTTGCATTATCAGCAACTGAATATTTAACACAAGAAACTGATTATATACCTTGGAGAGCTGCTTTTAATAGTTTTACATTTTTAAATAAAATGTTTAATGGAAAAGATATTTATGATTTGTACAAAGTAATTATTATGTCATTATTAGTATTAGTAATTAGTGTTTTTTTATTTAAAAAAATTATTTTATAATTTCAGAAACACATATTAACTAGCTTAAAGCCAATTTATAAAAAATTAGGATCAAATGAAGTTGAAGGAGAGTCTCATGTTGATAAATTATTGAGAAGATATGTTTTTAATTGGGCTTGTGAATTTAACGATCAAGATTGTATTGATAAATCATTGAAAATGTTTGCAGCTTGGAGATCAAATGAAACACAATTGTAATTATTTATTTTTATTATTTTTTATATTTCAATAATTTATTTTTAGCTAATAATGTTTTTTTTTTTTAATTTAGAGTTCCAGTTAATTTACGAAATACAGTCTACTGTGTTGCAATAAAATATGGAACAGTTGAAGATTGGGAATTTCTCAATAAAAAATATAATTCAACTAATGTTAAGAATGAAAAAGATTTGATAACAAGTGCATTAAAATGTACAAAAAATTCATTAATTTCTATGCTCAATGATCAAAATAAAATGACACTTGAAGAAAATATAACAAAAGCACAAGATGATGTTGATTGGTATAATCTTCATGCTCCTCGTATTTTTGAATGGCTTGATAAAAAATATTCAAATACAGATTATCGTCTTCCAACATCAGTTAAACCACTTAAATACAATATTTATTTAACACCATTTTTAGTTGAAAATAATTTTACATTTAATGGTGAAGTTGAAATTTTAATGATAGCAAAAAAAAATATATCAAGTGTTGTTCTTCATGCAAATAAATTAACAATACAAAATATTTTAGCAAGAATAAATACTGATCAACTTTTACAAGTTTCAAGTTATCAATTAAATTCTACTACTGATAAATTAACAATTTATTTTAATAAATTTGTACAAGTAGATACTAAATTTTATGTTACAATAAACTATACTGGAATTTTAAATAATAAAATGGAAGGATTTTATAGAAGTTCTTATGAAGATGATACTGGAAAAACACGGTTAGTATTTACGATAATTAAAATTTAATTATTTAATTTATAAAAGCTTATTTTTATTTTTTTTGCAGTTGGCTTGCTAGTACACAATTTGAAAAATTCGGTGCAAGACAAGCATTTCCTTGTTTTGATGAACCTGAATTTAAAGCTAATTTTACAATAAATATTGAAAGGCCTGATGAATATCATACACGCAGCAATATGGTTCGCAGTAATTCAGTACCATCATTGTAAGATAAAACAACAAATTAATAAATTATATTAATTATAAATTTATGTTATTTAATTAAGTTATATTTTGTAGATTGGAAAATTTTACATGGGATATTTATGAAGAAAGTATACCAATGTCTTCATATCTTGTAGCTTTTGTTGTGTCAGATTTTGTTAAAATATCCAACAAATACAATAATTTTAGTGTCTGGGCTCGTCCAAATGCCATTGAAGATGCAAGAAAATCACTAGATATTGGTGAAAAATCATTGAGTTTTCTTGAAAATTATACTGGCATTGAATATCCACTTTCAAAAGTTGATCTTGTAGCTGTACCAGATTTTGCAGCTGGTGCAATGGAAAATTATGGTCTTGTTACATTCCGGTAGCTACATTTTTCTTTAAATAAATATATTAAATAATTTATTTTTTTAAATAAATACATATATTTATTTTTTTTTAATCAGGGAATATGGTTTGTTGGTCCAAGAAGATGTAACTTCATCATTGTACTTGAGATACATGGCAACAACAATTGCTCATGAACTTGTTCATTTTTGGTTTGGTGATTTAGTTACTTGTAAATGGTGGGATCGTCTTTGGCTAAATGAAGGTTTTGCTGAATATTTAGAGTGGGTTGTAATTGACGAGGTAATTGATTTTATTTAAATACTGATATTCTTTAAAATAAAAATACTAATTAAATATTTTTTGTTATTTAGATTATTCCTGAATGGGAAATAATGGATCAATTTGCTGTTTATGAATTACAAGTTGCATTATCAAAAGATTCAGTTGGAACAATGAGACCAATGAATAATATAATGGAAACACCATATGATTCTGGTGAAGGAAATAATGCAATTATTTATGGAAAAGGTATATAATAATTATTAAAAAAAAATAATAAACATAATTTAATTTTATTATATCTTTTTTAGCTGCAAGTGTTATTCACATGATGCGTTGTGGATTTGGAGAAAATATTTTTAAAAAAGGATTAAATATTTATTTAAGTGAAAATCAATATGATGTTGGAACAACAGAAAAATTATGGTCAGCTCTTCAAAACAGTGCAGATTCTGTTGGTGGAATATCATCTGTTGATGAATCAGTTGAAGATTTGATGGATTCATGGGCAAGTCAACCTGGTTATCCACTATTAAATGTAACAGTAACAAAAAAATATATTGAACTTTCTCAGGTAATAATTTAAATAAAAAATTATTTAAATAATTGGATTTAAAATTATAATTTTTTTAAATTTCTAATTATTAAAATTCAAATTTAATTTTTAGGAACGTTTTTTGATAACTGGTAGAAACAAGTCGTTAGAAACAAAAGCATATTGGATACCAATATCATATGTAACAAAATCTAAACCAAATTTTAATCGTACATCTCCAATATTTTGGTTTGGTAAAACAAATGAAACGTTTGATAATGATTATGACATTGTACATGATGAATGGTATATTTTTAATGTTAAACAATCAGGTTTTTATCGTGTTAATTATAATTTAAAAAATTGGAATAATTTAATTAAAGCATTAAATAGAGATAATTTCGATGGTATACATGAGATAAATCGTGCACAAATTATTGATGATCTATTGAATATGGCACAGGGTGATTGGGTATCATATGATCTAGCTTTAGATGCAACAAAATATTTAAAAAATGAAATTAAATTATTACCATGGAGATCATTTTTCAACAGTATTGCATATTTAATAGACAGACTTGAGGGACAAATAATTGAACCATTATTTAAAAATTATATATTAAAATTGATTGAAAATGTTTATAAAAAAGTTGGATTCGTTAGATCACCACTTGATAGCCATATGGATGGATTAAAAAGACAAACAATATTACAATGGGCATGTAAATTTGATCATCTTCATTGTGTTGATCAATCAAGAAGTTTATTTAATCAATTAAAAGAAAATAAAACAATAATTGATCGTGATGCAAGACCAGCATTATATTGTACAGCATTAAAATATGGTGATTATAATGATTGGATGTTTTTATGGAAAGAATATAAAAAAACAAATTTAGAATCAGAAAAAATAACAATATTAAATTCACTGGGATGTACAAGAAATAATACAGCAATTGATTATTATTTTAATATACTTTTATCACATGATAATTCAATTAGAGATCAAAATATTGATCTTATTATTTCATCAGTATACAAATCAGATGGTTATGGTGTTAATATTACACTTGAATATTTAATAAATAATTATAAAAAATTATATGATTATTATGGCAATTGGAATGATGTAGCAAGTATATTTAATGGTGTTGCCAGTAAAATATCTACACAAAGTCAAATTGATAAGTTAGAAAATTTCATATTAGAAACACCAGAAATTAAAGAAATATCTAAATCATTAAATTCTTCAGTTATAATTGCACGTAATAATTTAGAATGGTACAATAATCATTCGACAATTATTTCATCATGGTTGAATGAACCAAATAAACCATTACCATCTGGTTCAAGTTCTATTCATGTAACTCAGCTAATTTTATTAACTGGATTATCTTTTATATATTTCATAATCATTCATTAAATATTTTAAAAAATTTTAATTTAGTAATAATTATATTATGTTATTATTTTTTTTTTTTTTAATTAAGCTAACATCTTGTATTGTGGTTTTATGAATAATAAAATAAAAAATATTATTGCAAAATAAATTATGATGCCTGATGAAATAATTATTTTAAAAAAATTTACAGATAATATATTTTATTTTAAAAAATAAATTCAAATGAAATTTCAATATTTAGGCAAGTTTTAATTAATATACTAAACTTGTAAAATATTTTGAAAGCTTTAAAGTTTCTGAAAAAAAAAAAAATTAAATATATCAATAAAATAATAAGATAAAAAACAATTTTTACAGTTAAAAAAATAATATTGTTATTTAAATTAATTTTACAATTAAAGACACAATTAGTAATTATTTAAAAATAAGTACGAACATTTTAATACCATTAACAATACAAATTAATAATTAATATTATTTAATGAAATAATAATTGAATTTAATTTTATAAAAAAAATGAATAATTTTAGTAAGATTAATCAATTGAATTTCTAAAATATTATATCAATCTTATAATGATATTTACATTATAAAAAAAGAAAAACAAAAATACTTGATAAACATCACAAAAGTATTTAAACATTACTAAATATTTTTTTAAAAATTAAAAACTAATTGAATAAGACACTTATTGATTTTTATAATTTTACAATTAAATTAAATTTTCTTATTAATTTTTTTTTAAATTATGCTGTATTTTTAAGAAGCCAATTACGAATGGACATATAATTTCTATCTAACCAACGAATATTTGCTTCAGCTTGTTCAACTGATTGTTGAACTGATCTTGTTGCACTTCCAAGTTCTTCACTGTGTTCTTCAGCAAATTCCAACAAATCTTTTAATTCATATTTTGTGCTTATTTTTCTTGTTGCTGATTTAACAATATTATTAATAGCAACAAGTGAAGTACCACAATATTTTCGTAAACGTGACCATTGATTACGTAGAAAACTAAATACAAGTGGTTGACCAACAGCATTATTAGCAACAGCAGCAAATACACGTGGTGAATCTTGTTTTCTTATTCCTGTATTATCTGTTGTTGCCCATTCAAGATAACGACTTAATATCCAAGGTTCTCTACTACAACCAAGAGCATATAATAATAATTCTTTTTCTGATCCAACATTTGTTTTAAGATATCTGTCCCAAGCAAAATCCCATTCAGATTGTCCACCAACACGAATTGCAGTACAATATACAACACTTTTTAAATTTGCTGATATTCTATATAAAAAAATAAATAAATAAATTTAATAAACAATATAAAATTTAAATATAATAAATGTTTAATTAAAATAACTTACGGATTTACTGCATCAGGATCTGGTTGATTTCTCCAATTTTGAAATTGTACAACAGCATTTCTAACACAATCATCATGACTAAATGTACATGCCCATGATAATATATCAATACGTGTAAATACTGTTAATTGTGGATCACCATATGTATCTTTAAAACCAATTTTTTTATAAACATTATCTAATAATTTTAATATATATACTCTAAATCTATCATATCCTTGATATTTGCTTAGCATATTATCTAAATAACTCATTGCTGTTAAAGCTGATTTCCATGGTACATATTCAATTTCATTTGCTAGATATGATGTTACATCTAGAGCTGTTGTATAATCAAGTCTTCCAGCTCTTGCTAAATTCAATGCATCATCAATTAATTGTCCTCGATTTATTGTTGATATGTCATTATAATTTATTCCATTTAATTGTCTAATAATCATTTGCCAATTTTTTTCATCATAATTAACTCGATAAAAACCTTATTAATAATAATAAAAAAAATGATTAACAATCAATATTAATTTATAATGATAAAATAATATTATATAATTAATAATAATTACCAGTTTCTTGAATATTAAAAATAGTCCATTGATTTGATGTTGCTTTAATATTATCAATGTACAAAGTTTTTTCAGCTTTCATCCAGTATGATGGTCTTGTATTTGTAAAATCTTTAATTCCTTCAGTTGTATAACTAATTGGTATCCACCAAAGTGTATCACTGTCTTTATTTATTGTTGTATTTTGTATCATAAATCTGTCTTGTATAATTTTTGCTCCACCTTTTATATAATCTCTGACAATTGTTATAACTGGAAAACCAGTTTGAAGAGTCCATGTATCCATAATTTTTTTAATTGTAACATCTTTTGATAATATATCATCTTTGTGAGCTTGTTCAGTTAAATAATTCCATAAATCATTTTGTTCAGCACTTTGATAAGCTCTTAAAAAATTATAAATATTATTTATTTTTAATTATTTATTATTATTATTATAAATAAATACATACTTTGATTTTAAATAATTTGTTAATCCTTGTTTAAAAACTTTGGTAGTTAAAAAATGATCCATCATTCGTATTATAGAAGCACCTATACAATTGTAATAATATTATTAATAAATTATTTACAAATAAATCATCATAATAACTGGTTAAATAATAAATTAATAAATATATTTTTTTTTAAATTATGTATAATGTCATTGACATGTAATGAAAACAGGTTTGTCACATAATTTTTTTTTTTCAAACTTTTTTTTCTTTCACATTCCTCCAAGGTAATGCGGAAAAAGTCATTAAAATTTATATTCAAAATGAGCTTATTTAATTTTTTTATATCAACTCTCAGTTCAATGACTTTTAATGTCAAGATCAATAAATAAATTATCCAAGCATTAAAATGTAAATATATTTTTCAAACAGGAAAAAAAAACAAAAAAAAAAAAAATAAAAGTTTTATTTACCTTTTCCATATGATATTCTATCAAATATTTCACTTATTTCATCTGGATGACCAACTTCAATTGATATTGGATGTGATGATGCTAATGCATCAAGTGTAAAAACATTGTGTAATTCATGAATAACAAATTGTTCAAGAACTTTCCATTCTGGTTCAACTGAATCCATTCCAATATATTCAACGTAACTTGCAAATCCTTCATTGAGCCATAAATCAGACCACCAACTTGGTGTTACCAAATTACCAAACCATTGATGAGCTAATTCATGTGCAACAACAGTTGCAACACGTTGTTGACTACTACTTGTTGATATACCTTTTTCAAAAAGCATTGCTGTTTCACGATACGTTATAAGACCTTTAAAATAATTTAAAAAAAAAAAAAACAAAATATATATTTATTTTATTTTATATAATGTATTATTTAAATATATTTATAAAAATATTTACCCCAATTTTCCATAGCACCAGCTGAAAAATCAGGTAATGCTACCATATCAATTTTTTCAAGTGGAAATTTAATTTGAAAAAAATCTTCATAATATTTTAATATTTTTGGTCCAATATCAAGTGAATATTGTGCTTGATTAATTGCTTCTTTTCTAGCCCATACAGTAAAATTATTATTTGGTGATTTTAAATATTCAAAATCAGAAACAATAAATGCAACAAGATATGTTGACATTGGTACTGATTGTTCATAATGATCCCAAACATATGTTGATATTTCACGTCTACATAATAAATTAAATTAAAAAAATAGAAAATTATCAAACAAAAAAAATATGTAATATTTATTTTTAAACTTACGCTGGTTGTGGTTCACCAATTCTTTGCATATTTGATATTGATGTCATATTATTTGGACGTGCAATTGAAATTTTAAATTTTGATTTTAATGCAGGCTCATCAAAACAAGGAAATGCACGACGTGCATCTGTTGCTTGAAATTGAGTTGTTGCTATCCATCTAAATAATTTATAATAATTTAAAATTATACATAAATAAATTTTGTGTTGATATAAAACAAGTATTATATTTGCTCATATATCAAAACTTAAAACTACAATTTTATTATTTCTTCAATAAAAAAAAATAAATTTCAATAAATATTAAATATAAATAAAATTTATAATTATTTTTTTATGACTACTTGTTAAAGTCAAACCAGTTGTAAACTATTATAATAATAAAAAAAAAATAAATAAAAACAACATTACCTCGTTTGATTACCAACAGTATATGAACTTCGATAAAAACCCTGAAGATAATCATTGAGATATCCAATAAATTTAATATAAACAATATATTGTTTTCCAGCTTCAAGTATATCATCTGTTTGAATAATATGAAATTGTCTGGCAGTGTCATTCATTTGTCTGATAATCATCAATGATTTTGTAATATTATTTTTATTATTTATTTCTTTAACTGTTGTTGAATCTTCATCAATATTCATATCAACAGCATGTAGTGTTATATTTTTAGTATCACTTAAAACAGTGATATTAATTTTTACCTATTTATTTTAATTTAATTTATATTTTAAATTAATTTTTATTAATAAATTGTTTTTTTTTTTTTTTTTTTAAATATGATAATTTAATCTTACCTCGCCATTAAATGTAAAATTTTTTTCCCAAATAAATGGCATTAATTTAATTTCATATGAATTTGGTATTATTGATTTTGGTAATCTAACATTTATTCTTTTTTTAACACTTCCATGTGTTGCAAATGATCTTGCTGAACTTAATATTTCATTATCATCAGAATTACCAAATGATCTTGATAATCTTTCATCAACACATGGTGCAAAATGATAAACAAGTAAACCAGTTAATACAATACCAAGTATAAATAATACTGTTAATAAAAAACCACAACATTTTGATATTGTACAACCACGTTTACGACCAAATGTCGTTGTATGAGCATCCATCATAGCCAATACTTCACGAGACTGTGTCATATCATGAACAAAATCTGTTGATTAAAATTAATATTATTATTATCAAAACATAAAAATAATTGAAATAATTTATTGATAAAAATAAATATATATTTATGTTTTTGTATTTATAATATTAATTGAAAATTGTGATGACTATGTAATTTTTATTATTTAAAAACATGAAAATGCTTTGTACAATTTATATATTTATTTCATGGAATGCATGACGATTGTGATCTAGTATATTTTGATCTTGTTAATACAGGGATGTTTGTATTATTGTATATGGCATTTTATAAATTGCTTCAATAATATCAAAATGACACATACTGACACAAGCTATTTAATAATTTTTATTTGTTATACGCAATAAATTTATTAATATAATTATTAAAATTAAATATATTATTTCTGCTATTATTATTAAAATAAAAATATTTAATAAATTATTAAATTTAATTTCTTTAATTGAGTTATAAATTCCCAAAATGTAATTTTATGTAACAAAATTGTTATTAAAATTAAATAAATAAATTATTTAACACAATTTAAATTTTTTGTATTTTAATTTGAACCTAAATTTATTGAATAAATGAAATTCAATTTAATCTGATAATTTTTAAAACTTGTCAACACATCAGTCACATCAGTCATCACATGATTAGCAACATGATTGATCTAGGAATCAATATTTCTCTCTATTAACACTTGATAAATAAATTTAGATAAAAAAATTAATTAAATAAATTATTAATTAAATATTTATAATTTTATTTACACAAAAAATTATATAGTTTGTTTTGCTGTTCAAGTTAGAAAGTGTTGGAATGTTTTTTATTTTGTTTTTTTTTTTTTTACAAACCATGACCTATCCTTAATTTAACAGGAAATAAATACTTAAAATATAATAAAATTAATTTTTATATTCTCGCAATAACAAGCTTTGAAATTTAATTTATTTAATACATTTTTACTTGATGTTATTAAATAATTTTTATATTAAAATAACAATATTTTTTTCTAAAAATTATTAATAATTATTTTATAATAATTAAACTCACAATTAATTATTTTTCAAGTTGATAATTATTTATTTTGTTATAATTTAATTAATTAAATTTCAAAATAATATTAATTTTTAATAAATATATAATTTATGTTGACCGGAAAATTTTTTTTTTGTGATACTTGAATACACCTCTACTCGGTTGAACAGTTTGGAGAGAACTGTGACAACCAAGTACCAACTCTTGTACGCTCTTTCAGCTTTGGATATATAATTTTCTGCGGTTATGGGATGCTTCACCCACCTACCATATAAATTCCCTCAACCCCTCTCGATCTTTCTTCCGGTATCCAATATCACAAAAATATTACACAAAAATAAATAAAATTTTTTTATTTAAAATTACCAAAAATTTAATTGTCACATCTATTTTATTCAATTAAAAAAATATGACAAAATTATTCATCAATATTTTTTACACAATTTTAAAATAACATTTAAATTTTTTTATTTAAATCGAAATAATACAAGTTTTGAATACAAAAAAAATAACAGAATGTTAAAAAAATATATAATTTATAATTTTTGAATTAAAAAAAATAAAAAAAAAATAATTTTGATGAATAATTTATGATAAATTATAGAATTTGTATATAAAAATTTCTTTGTTTATTTTATTAAATTTTATTAAAATATTTTTATGATGTTATACAAACAAATGACTTTCACTGAAAGAATAAATATATATATATTTTTTTTTTCATCACCATGAAATCACGTACAATATACACAAACAATTGATGCTATTTGTGAAATCAATCTTGTACGTGGACACTTAGTCAATGTATATATATACGTGTTATTTTTATTGAAAAGATAAATGTATTGAAGACGATAATTTGTTGTAATAATACGTAATAAAAATAAAAAATTATAAAATATAGTATAAAATAATGTATTTATAATTTTAATTGAATTCAATAATAAAAATTAATCAATTAATTTAAAAAAAATAAAAAAAAACAGCAACGAGTTTGAGTCAGTTGGTTTATAAAAAAATCATATTTAATTCTTTTTCTCATTCATTGAGTAATAAAATGCCAGAATGATGTACAATATATATTGTGAATCACATGAATATATTAACTTGAAATGAAAAAAATATGTTAAAAATTCATTACATTCTAAAGATTCATCAACAAATATAAATTCAATTGTCAAGCAACAAGTATGTGTCATATAAATACTGTGTTCATTTCAACGAATTGTTAAAAAAAATTAAATAAAAAAAATACATTTATTTTCAAGAATGATTGTACTTAATGATGATTCACAAATTAAAATTATCAAAGTTAACTATAAAACGGAAGTCTCAATTCAAAAACCAACTCAATTATCTCAATATTATTTTACAAAAAAAAAAAAAAAATAAATAAAACTACTGTATTTATAATAATTTAAAAAAAAAAAATAAATTAACTTATATTTTTTAATTATAATTAAATTAATTATCAAAAAATAAAAATGAAAATAAAAAAAAAATAATTTAATTAAATTAAAATTCAACATAACTCATATAAAATAATTAAAAAAAATTTAATTTTATTTCTTTTTTTTTACTTTGATAATATTTTACTTAGCTACACAGATGTCACTGTAATTTTAATTAAATTATTTTTATTAATTTAAATTTATTTAAAAGTTAAATATCTACATTGATATATTTTTGTTTCATAAATTTATTTTTTCATCATGCTAATGAAATTAACAATGATGATTATTAAAACAAAGAAAAAAATTTAAATTAATTTGAATAATATATAGGGGTAGTTGTTGATAAATCCGGAAGAAGATTGTCATTTGATCTTGATGTCGATCACCATGTGGGATCATCATGTGTGTACCATCCTATGTCTATATAATTATTTTAAAAAAAAAATAAAAATTTATATTGCTTTTTATTGTTGGTGCTCAAGACAGCTTGTGTTACCATCATCTTGTGGTGTATCCTTACAAAAACAGGATACAACGCATCTTTTATTTTTACAAAAAAAAATTGTGCAATTCAAAATTTTATATGTACATAATAATATTGCATACACATCGATTAAACCAGGCATTATATATTTGCCGATGGCAATTTACACAAATTTATATACAAACTTAAAACTTGTCCGCCTACTTACTCGGCTTCTCTTCCTGGATGAAGGAACTTTAATATTTTTTCATATACGCATGATAAATTCAAGGGACATGTTTATATACATATTATTTTAAAAAAAAATTTTTAAAACTTTTTATAAAAATAATTAAAAAAATAAAAAAATTAGTGATAAATTTATTTGCAAATAATACAAGTTAATTTCCGGGAAATAAGTTGAAAAAAAAAAAAACTGGATATAATTTTATATTCAAACGGTAAATTATATTTTTATTTTATATTTAAAAAAATTTTTTTTTATGACATTATATATATTTAAATAATTAAATTTATATTATTATTATTTTAAATTTAGAAATACAGATAATATGATTTAAAAATGCAATTTAAAAAAATTATTTTATAATGAAAAAATATTTATTTTAAAATTAAATGAATTTTATATTAAAAAAAATATATTTAGATGAATTTTTTTTTTAATTTATTTTATAATTATTATATTACAAAGATATTATAACTATTTTACAAGATATTTTATATTTAAAAATTAAAAAAAATAGTAAAAATATTTATAATAATAAAATAAAATGTTAGTTGCGAATATAAAAAAAAATATATTTATTTAAATATTTTAATAATTATGTAATATTTGCAGTGATTAAATTTTCAGTTTAATTAAAAATTAATTAATAACCATATTGAAAGTCAAGTGGACATGGACATATTGATGTATATATATGTACATAATATATATAGTAATATGTGTTACATGAACATGTAATAAACTAACATGATGAATCCACTTAAACATATTGGATCAACTATATAATTTAAACCCAAGTCATCCAGAGAAAAATATTTTTCATAACTAAAATTTAGTCTTCAGTGATCAGTTGAAAGTTTACATTTTTTTATAATAAAAATATAAATTAAATTGTTTATAAAAAATTTAATAAGTTAATTGGTTTTTTATTATTTTTTATTTATAAATTGTTGATAAATTTTTATTTTTTTACTGGTTATGTGAAAAGTCATTGAACTGAGG
Organism: Lysiphlebus fabarum; assembly: GCA_011426435.1. NCBI lineage: Eukaryota > Metazoa > Arthropoda > Insecta > Hymenoptera > Braconidae > Lysiphlebus > Lysiphlebus fabarum. The sequence goes on from WSYQ01000108.1 coordinate 418,685, forward strand.
TAAGAGAATTATTTAATAAGGTCATTTCAATGATTGCACTACCTTGATTTGATGATGCAAAAAATTTGTTATTTAAAAAAAAACCTGTTTTTTAAGAATTTAAATTTGTAGTATTGTAATAAAAAATTATGAAGATAATAAATTTAAATAATAAATTAATATTTAAAAATAAAATAAAAGGTTTCATTATTTTTTTTTAAATTTTTTAAGTAATAATTTAACAATGACCTTGTACTAGTTTTTTATTTAACAAAAAAAAAAAAAAAACTAAAAAATTAACTTTTTTAAAAATAAAAAAATGACACACTTTTTATTCTAAATGTTTACATAAAAATCAAGATTAAAAAGAAAAAAAAAGATAAAACAATTCATTAAGTATTAAAATATAAATCAACTAGCTTGATTAAATTTTTTTTAAATTAACAATTTCTTTTAAACTCTTTTTTTTTTTTTGTTCATAAAATTTAAATTAAAAACAATATAAAAATAAAATGAAAATTAATTTATATTTATAAATTTTATCATTTAATTTAGCAATATATAAATTATTTTGTTTTTTTTTTTTATAAATAATATTTTAATTATTTTAACCTTGTTAATAATAATAATATAAAATATATAATAAACAATAATATTTTTAGTATAATTGATGGAGAATCCATACAATAGAAAATCAATGGAAATAATGACAAATTTTAAACGACCAGAGGTCATATTAAATTGTGACGAGACTTCATCACAAGGCGCCTGGTTTTATTAGCTGACATTTGACCTAGGTCATCAAAAAACCAAATACTTTTTTTAAATAAAAAATTATAAAATACAAGCTTTTCATCATTTAATAAGGTAAAAAAAATATGTCAGTAAAAAATAATACATATTTTATAATTTGTTCAACAAATCAAATCAGTTTGAAAAAAAAATAATAACAAATGATAAATCAATCATTTTTTTTTGTAGCTATATTTAGATTATATTCATATAATTACTCATTTAAATTAAATAATCTCAACAAATAATTTCTGTCTTTAATTTGTGTCATGCAAAAAAATATATAAGTATTGTAATTTTTTATTTTTTTTTAGTATTAATTTGAACGTTGAACTTAAACGTGGACAGTTTTGATGGAATTATTACAACAACAGTCAATCATTTATTTAAATATTGTAAGTTAAAAATAATTATTTAAAAGTAAAAATACAAGTTGTAATAAATAATAATTATTATTTATAAAAAAAACTTGTTTAAATTATTAATCAAAAGTTTATTTTTTTTTTTTGATGAAGATAATTATTTGATGTTGAAATAATTAAAAATGATTAAAGTTTTATAATGTGGAAGAGGAATAAATATGTTATGAAACAGTTGCTTTTGATAAAAAATTAATGACACATAGCGAGGTAGAATCTTTTGATGATAAAACTGTCATTAAGATTTTACCATAATTTTTTTATTTTCAATTATTTAACATGTGTGCATGACTGTGTACATCGTTGAAAGGTTGTTAAGTGGAAATTTATTTTTTATTTTTTATTTTATCTCGACAGTATTATTAACGGTAATGTTAAATAGAGCATAAGTAATTAATATTATATCAAGGGTACATATGGAATAATAATTTTTTATATTAAACAAATCAATAAATGCCCTTTGTTTTTTATTAAATTTATATGATAAAATGTAATCTTTATTTTTTGGTTTTTTTAATATAAAATAATATTTTATTTTATTTATTTATCATGTAAATTTAAAGTGATAATATACAAAAAAAAAAAAAACATCTGCTAATAATAAATTAATTTTTAATGACCTAATATTGTTATATTTTTTTTTGTACTTATTTAAAATGAACGACAAGTCAATAAACTTGTTATTTTTAATTTTAAAAATAATAAATTCAATAACTATCAAATTTATTATTTAAATAGTAAAATTTTTATGTAAAAAAATAATACGTGATATTAATATTAAAATTTGAAAATTTAAAAATTATATTTGATGATTTAATTTTAAAATGTAAAATAGTATGTTAATTTTATATATTTTAATTTTTTTATTAAATAATTTGAATAAGATTTTTTTTAATTTATAAACACCCTCATAAAATTGATACATTGTCTTTAAAATTAAATTAAAATCAAGCCTACAAGCTTATCGTAACTGTCACTGAATTTTAATTTTATACAAACACATAATGTACACAAGTCAAACAAGTCATTGAACTCATTTATATTTTTTAATTTTTTTCAATCTAATAATAAACATAAAGGTATATATATATGCTATTTACAGCATAAACATCTGTTTTTTAAAAATAAAATTAAACACAAATAATTTAAAAAAAATGATATTAAAATTATAATTTAAATTGACATTATTATTTTTTAAAATTTATTAATCAAAAAAAATTATAAAATCACATTTAAATATGTCAATGACACTTGATTTAAATTAATAATTTATACTTTTATTGAAATAAATAAATAATTAAACAGAAATTATTATAAACTAAAATTAAAAATTTATAATAATTAAATATCAATTAAAAATTTTTAGATAAATTCTATTTTTAAAAATATCACCTGACATATATTATATAAATATTAATTCAAAATAATATATTTATAAATCTACACCAACTTATTATATAATATTTAAAAAGAAAAAAAAATATATTCACAAAATTTTTATAATTAGAAAATTATAATCATAAAAACAAGGCTAGATAACGATAATCGTGATAAAAAAAAAATTTCCTCATCAATAGATAAAATTATTGCCAATAAAGAACAAAAAACAAAAAAAATTTAATATTAATTAAATGATTTATAAATATAATTTTTCCAGTTGAATTACAGACAGGAAGTTATGCTCTAGTGTAGCAAAAGCTGAATAAACGTCAACTGATCAAAAGACTACATGCAATTCTAGTTGCATAAAAACATTCCAAGTTTAAATACTTGCTGTACTTTTATGCCAGTGTGTATATTAATGTGTATAACTGGAAAGAGAAAAAAAAAGAAGAAAAAAAAAAAAAAAAAAAAGATAAGTAGCAACGAACGAAGATATCGTTAATATAGCTGGTTCTCGAAAAAAGTATAACTTGGTCCCCAGATTCCTTTAATATTACAACAACCAAACGGGAGTAAACGTTATTCACTTGTGTGTGAGGTAAGCAAGACAGTTATAGTTGATATTCAGTTAACTTTTGAACAGTGTAAGCGAATGATCAAAAAAAAATTTAATAAAATAAAATATAAAAAAATAATTACTGGTGTTAGTGTAGTAACTACTTGTTAAAAATATAATATTAAAAAAAAAAATAATAAAATAAAAGAAAAAAGAAAATGGCAAGTGTTGATTCAAACTTGGAATCAATGATGTCTCATCTTGGTGAATTTGGAAAGTATCAATTATTTCAATACTTGTTACATGTGTTATCAGGTTTAACAGCTGGTCTTCATATGGTTAGTCTTGAAACAATATCAGCAGTACCAAATTATAATTGTACAAAATATATAATTGAACCAACAATAAATGATACTATTGAAACAACAAAATGTAATTATATAAATTTAAATAATAATCAAACATATGATTGTATTGAATGGAATTATGATACAAATTATTATACATCAAGTATTGGAATGGATTGGAATTTTGTATGTTCAAATAGATGGAAAGGTGCTGTTGCAAAATCAGCTTATATGCTTGGTGTACTTGCTGGTGCTGTTACACTTGGTTCAATGGCTGATAAATATGGTAGAAAAATTATATTTTGTATATCTGGTACAGCACAATTAATAATTGGTTTAATTGTTGCATTAATTGGTGTTTATGGTGATTATTATACATGGGTTATTGTTAGATTTTTATTTGGTATATTTGGTTCAGCTGGTGCATATATACCTGGTTTTGTATTAACAATGGAAATGGTTGGTCCAACAAAACGTACAGTATGTGGTATGATGTTTCAAATGACATTTGCATTTGGTATTGTACTTGTTGCATTTTGGGCTTCATTTATTAAAAATTCAATGTGGCTACAAATAACATATGCATTACATGCATTATTATTAATACCACATTGGTGGATTATGGATGAATCACCACGTTGGTTATGGACACAAGGACGTTTTAAAGAAGCATTTAATATTGTACAAAATGCACTTGTTATTAATGGTAATAATATTAAACTTGATATTAATAATTATTGTACAAAAAATAATAAAAAAATTAAACAATCTCATGATAATAATGACAATGATGATATAAATAATAATTATAGTGCAATTGATTTATTAAAAACACCAAATTTAAGAAAAAAATTTTTAAATGTATGTTTAAATTGGATTGCATGTGCAATTAGTTATTATGGTTTGACATTAAGTTCAGCAAAAAGTAATGGTAATCCATATTGGAATTTAGCATCAAATGCACTTGTTGAAGTACCAAGTTATATATTTGCTAGTTATACTATGGATATATTAGGTAGAAGATGTTTATCAAGTACATTTTTATTAATTGGTGGTACATGTTGTATACTTGCTGGTTTTATAACAAAATTTCCAATATTAATATCACTTATTGGTAAAGCATGTATTGCATTATCATTTGCTGTTATTTATAATTATACTGCTGAATTATTTCCAACAGTATTAAGAAATACTGCTGTTGGTATTGGTTCAATGTGTTGTCGTTTTAGTGGTGCATTAACACCATTATTATTATTACTTGATGATTTAAATAAAAGTATACCATCAACTGTATTTGGTATTATTGCATTATTATCTGGTTTTTTAACTTTATTTTTACCTGAAACTGCTGGACAACAAATGCCAGAAACACTTGATGATGGTGAAAAATTTGGTATTGGTGATACATGTTTTACAACTTTTCTTGGAAGAAAAAAAACAGATGATGTTTATGATGTTGCATTAAAACCAATGAATACTAATGATAATGAAAAATCAAGTGACAGTGATGAAAATTTTAAAAATTAGTTTTAACATTTTGTTTTTATTTTTTTTTTATTAGTTTTTAAAAAAAAAAAGAAAAAAAAAAGGGGTAATTAAAATAATGGTGCTAAACAGGGTGCATATTTTAAAAGAAAAAACTATTAATAATTATTTTTATTAAAATAATTATTGTATAAAAAAATAAATAAAAATTAAAAAAATTAAAAATAAATAATAGTTAATTAATATAATCATTATATTTCCTAGACCAAAATAATTCAAGTTAAAATCAACAAAAAACAAAGTGATAAAGTATCATTTGAATATTTGCCAAAATTTCATAAATTAAAATGAAATAATTGAATAATATGTATAAATATAAAATAACAATGAAGGTCATTTCTAAATTACTTGAAAATAAATACATAAAAATATATTTTCAAATCAATCAAGTTAGTTAAATTAATGATGCAATTATTCAACAACTGGCAACTCACATTGAATTAATCTTTTTTCCACCTTGTTTATTCTTCATAATAATTTTTAAATAACAAGATATTATCATAAATTAAATTGATGTAAATTACCATTATTAAACATTAAATATAATTATGTCAAATAGAAAAGGCTAATCAAATCTATCAAAAATAAATTAATATAAAAATTATTAAATCTCTAGGAAAAAAAATAAAAACAATTTGTAAATATTACAAAAAAGTCCTCATTTTTTACACTTTAATACAACAAAATAAATTATCAAAAATGTATTGTACAAAGTAATAATGATACCTAGGTTTATTATTGTTTTGCAGCTTCTTTTAATTATTTCTTAATATTTAATTTGTTTTATTTAATATAAGAAAATCAATCAACTTATAATTTCTAGTTTTTGTTTCTATACTATTTCGTTGATTATTGAATGATTAAAAAATGTCATTTATCCACTGATAACAAGTAATACTGTTGTGTTTATTTATTCATAATTAATTTTACCCTCAAAATTTATGTTTAATAATAAAAAAATTATAAAATTGACAATAAATAAACACTTTTGATGCAAATAAGTATTTAATTTTTCAATATTTATCATTATTTTATTAATTATTAATTAATTAATGTGATTATTCATTATTTTATTATATAATAAAATAATAATATATATTTTTAAAATATGAAGTATTAATTTAAATAAAAAAAAAACCAAAAAAATAAAATACGAAAAATAAATTTATAAAATGGTCATTTTGAGCAATTCGGGTTTAAAATTGAATGGAAAAAATCAGCCGATTCTACCAGGCGAACAGAATAAGTGAGGAGTAACTGCAAATACTCTTCGCATATTCTATTCGCCTGGTACAATCGGCTGATATTTTCCATTCAATTTTAAACCCGGATTGCTCAAAATGGCCATTTTATAAATTTATTTTTGTTATTTTATTTTTTTATTTTAAACAATACTTGATATTTTAATAACATATATTATTATTTTATATAATAAAATGATAGATAATTACATTAATTAACTAATAATTAATAAAATAATAATAAAATATATGAAAATTAAATATTTATTTGGATTTAAAGTGTATATTCATTGTCAGTTATTTATTTTATTTTGTTATTTTATTTTTTTATTTTAAACAATACTTGATATTTTAATAATATATATTATCATTTTATAATATAATAAAATAATGCATAATTACATTAATTAATTAGTGATAAATAAAATAATTATATTATAATAAAAAACTTGAAAATTAAATATTTATTTGTTCTAAAATTGTATATTTATTATTGTCTGTCTTATAATTTTTTTACACTTTAATACAATTATTTATTAATTATTTAATACAACAAAATAAATTATCAAAAATATATTGTACAAAGTCTTGATGATACCCAAGTTAATTATTGTTTTTCAGCTTCTTAATTACTTCTTAATATTTATCCTCAAAATTTATTTTTAATAATAAAAAAATTATAAAATTGACAAAAAGTGTATTAAATATACACTTTTAATGCAAATAAATATTTAAATTTTTCAATATTTATCATTATTTTATTAATTATTAATTAATTAATGTGATTATTCATCATTTTATTATATAATAAAATAATAATATATATTTTTAAAATATGAAGTATTGATTAAAATAAAAAAATAAAAAAACAAAAATAGATGAATAAGTGACAATGCATATACACTTTTAATGCATCGAAATATTGCATTTTTCATTATTTATCATTATTTTATTAATTATTAATTAATTAATGTTTTTATTCTCTATTTTATTTTATAAAACAATAGTATAGATTCTCAAAATATCAAGTATTGTTTAAATAAAAAAATTAAATAAAAAAAATAAGTAAATAACTGACAATGAACATACACATTAAATACAAATAAATATTTAATTTTCACTTATTTTAATATTATTTTATTTACTATTATTTAATTAATATAATTATCTGTCATTTTATTATATAAAAAAAAAATATATATTCTCAAAATATCGAGTATTGTTTAAAATAAAAAAATAAAATAACAAAAATAAATTTATAAAATGGCCATTTTGAGCTTGGCCATCTTTGAAATTGAATTTACAGTTACTCCTCACTTATTCTGTTCGCCTGGTAGAATCGACTGATTTTTTCCATTCAATCTTAAACCCGAATTGCTCAAAACGGCCATTTTATAAATTTATTTTTGTTATTTTATTTTTTTATTTTAAACAATACTTGATATTTTAATAATATATATTATTACTTTATATAATAAAATGATAGATAATTACATTAATTAATTAATAATTAATAAAATAATAATAAAATATATGAAAATTAAATATTTATTTGGATTTAAAGTATAAGTATATATTCATTGTCAGTTATTTATTTTATTTTGTTATTTTATTTTTTTATTTTAAACAATACTTGATATATTAATAATATATATTAATATTTTATATAGAAAAATGATAGATAATCACATTGATTAATTAATAATTAATAAAATAATAATAAATAATGAAAAATTCAATATTTCGATGCATTAAAAGTGTATATGCATTGTCACTTATTCATTTATTTTTGTTTTTTTATTTTTTTATTTTAATCAATACTTCATATTTTAAAAATATATATTATTATTTTATTATATAATAAAATGATGAATAATCACATTAATTAATTAATAATTAATAAAATAATGATAAATATTGAAAAATTTAAATATTTATTTGCATTAAAAGTATATATTTAATACACTTTTAGTCAATTTTATAATTTTTTTATTATTAAAAATAAATTTTGAAGATAAAAATTAAATATAAATAAATAAACACAACAGTATTATAATTAAAATTTAAATATTCATTCAATTAGAGTAACGTTATAATATTTTACATTCAAATATATAACATATGCTTTGAGAAAAAAAATAAAAAAAAAAAAAACATTTTGCAAACATTTTATTAAAAAGTTGTTATCAATGGACAAAAAAAAATTTTTTAATTAATTAATAATCAACGAAATAGTATAGAAACAAATACATGAAATTAAAAGTTGATTGAAAAAAAATAAGCTTGATGATTGTTATATTTTGTTCGAGTATTTGTATTAAATTAATATAATAATAAATAAAATTATTTAAATCCAAATGTGAATTTTTTTTATTTTCATTTATATTAAACAAATTAAATATTAAGAAATAATTAAGAAGCTGAAAAACAATAATTAACTTGGGTATCATCAAGACTTTGTACAATATATTTTTGATAATTTATTTTGTTGTATTAAATAATTATTAAATAATTGTATTAAAGTGTAAAAAAATTATAAGACAGACAATAATAAATATACAATTTTAATACAAATAAATATTTAATTTTCAAGTTTTTTATTATAATATAATTATTTTATTTATTACTAATTAATTAATGTAATTATGCATTATTTTATTATATTATAAAATGATAATATATATTATTAAAATATCAAGTATTGTTTAAAACAAAAAAATAAAATAACAAAAATAAATTTATAAAATGGCCGTTTTGAGCTATTCGGGTTTAAAATTGAATGAAAAAAATCAGCCGATTCTACCAGGCGAATAGAATATGCGAAGAGTATTTGCAGTTACTCCTCACTTATTCTATTCGCCTGGTAGAATCGGCTGACTTTTTCCATTCAATTTTAAACCCGAATTGCTCAAAACGACCATTTTATAAATTTATTTTTGTTATTTTATTTTTTTTCATGGTGATGGACCAACATTGATGAAAGACAATAAGATAACTAAAATGTGTGATAATTTTTATTGGTATTTTTATTAATAATAATTTTAATATAAATTTATTTTTATATTTAAGGGAAAAAAATAAATAAAATATAGAAATGTTGCATCACATGTTGTGTGTCTCAGGTATCCATCAGGGTTTATTTTTTTAGGACTGTTTTGTGTGTGAGGTTCAAGTGAGTGCAAGATGTTGAAATGTTATGGTTAAATTGTGAGAATGAAAATTTAATAGTTAACATATGTCAAAAAGAAAATCAAGGATGTTTAGGAAATGTACAAATATTTTTTGTTAAACTTTGATTGTCATATAGCTTTGAACAGATTAAATTGAACTTAGACTTTGTATTAAAAATAAAATAAAATATTATATCAATGTGTTGATTCATTTGATTATATTATAATTTATTGTAAAATATTATTCATGGTTTTTATCATAAATGAAATATATTAAAATAAATAATTTAAATTAATATATAAATTCTAAAAAAAATAATATAACATCAGATGATGTTGGACTTGCTTATGTCTTTTTCAAATAAAATTTATTTTAATAAATTTCAAATATTCGATTTCTTAATTTATCAGATATTTTTTAATTTACAAAATAATAATATATATTTTTCTATCAATTTAACAGAAAAAAAACTAGATATTTTTCTACAGATACTGAAAATTAAATGTAAGAATGGATATTTACAGTTCACTTTAATGGAAAAACTTTTTAAAGTGACCATATAGTTTTTTTATTTTTAATCATAAACTTTACAGTACTCATCTGGTTTTTTTTTTTTTTTTTGCTGAAGTCACTGTTTTTTTATATTTTTATTATTTAAAATTTATATTTAATATTAAAAATATATTCATTAAATATCGCGCCAAAACATTGATGGTTTGTCATGTCAATAAAAATTTAAATTCATTGATAATTTTCAAATGCATCTTGTGAGAATATTTTTTTTCTCACTTATAAAAAATTTATCATAAAAAAATAACAAATGTAAAAATACATATATATATAAAATATATTTTTTTATTTTTCTATATATCTCTTATCTGGGAAAAATAATATTTGAAAATTTTCCAAACAAAAAAATTTTACATTACCAATCATAATCATTAAAATAACTAAAAAATTTTAAATCCAATAAATTACTTTACATTTAAAATTGTATTATAAATTTTTATCTTTAAAAAAAAACAAACAGAATACACTTGGAATTTTTAAATCAAACAAGAAACTCATGAACATTATCAAACAAGGAAAAAAAAAAAAAGAAAATCAACTTGAATTTTTTTTTTTTTTATCAGTAAATAGTAAAATGAAAAAAAAAATAGAAAAATATTAAACTAAATAAAATCAAATATAAAATAAAAAAAATATAGTAACTTTATAAATTTTTCAAAGAATCTGTTCATCAATCCTCTTGTCTGATTCCCAAAGGTTTAATAAAAAAAACCGGTTTATTATAAATTGGACAAAAAATAATTCGTTTGACCTTGATTGTATTATTATTAAATAACTCGTTTATCTATTTTTTTAAATTAGCTAAATGAATTTGAATAAATTCAGGTGATAATCTTACCTGAATAAATATGAGCAGGATCAACAGCAAACAGTAACACCAAGTGAATATTTTATTATTTCAATGTAAAAACATGTTTCATTGAAGAACGCGCATTGTCGACTGATCTCAAGTATCTCAGAAGCCTGTTAAGGGTTTACAAACGAAAAACAATGAACAAAAAACACCATGAAGCGCGCGCAAGATTTCCAAACAAAAAAAAATCCACTTTGTTCCAAAAAAAATACAAAAAAGATAATTATTTAAAATATTTGTTGTTTTTCTATTTTCATCATCAATATGTAGTTTAATAATTTGTTAAATAATATTTGCAATTTATAAAAAAAATATATTAAATGTAAATTAATTTAATAAAATTTAATTTGTCTATTTTTTGTTTTTTATTTATATTTTTTTTTTAAATGATAGTCACTATGATGCTTAATGAGTTAACTTTATAGTTTTTTTTTTTTTGTGTTTTCTAGTTTCTAAATTCAACTAGTTTAAATTAAACTTTGTATAAATTTAAAACTTTTAAAAATAATGTTGGAGTGTAATGGAATTTCAGTGTTAATTATTTATTAAAAAATATATGATATTTATTTTTATTTTTAGTGTTATTAAAAAAATAATTTTTATGTTAAATTAATTCTGATATAAAATAGATTTTTTTTGTTTTTTAATGAACTAATTTACCTCCTGTTGATATTTTTTTTATCGTTTTTCTCATTGTTTCATTTATTTGACCTTGAAAATATTTTCTTTGTTATGAAAAATTTGTTTTAATTTAACTGTAAAATGAATTTTAAAATTAAATAAATTAAAGAAATAAAATTGTTTTTTTATTTGTTTATTTTTTTTTTAATTAATAATTATTAAATATATATTCAAAAATTAATAATAGTTTAACTATTTTATTTATTACTGTATTTTTCATGCAAAATTTGAAATAAATTTATACATCACATGATTATAATAACAACATTTGATTTATGAAAAATTAAAAACTATTCTCATTTGAGCTTTATTATGAAAATATTTTATTTTTTTTTTTTTTTTTATATCTGGATTTACAATTTTTTAATTATGATTTGGTGTTTATTATATCCTAACTAATTTTTATTTGATAACAACATTTTATGTAAATCATATATTTAAAAAGAACAAAAAAACAAAACGAAACATAATCAAAAAAAAAAAATACATTTTATAACATTGAACAAAAAGAATTTACTGATAATTAATTATTATTATAATTTTGTTAACAAACTGCAAGAATTTACTGTTAATTTTTATTTGTATAAACAAAAAATCAATGACTATTAAAACAAAAAACAAAAACAAAACAATTTATGGATGATATAGAGAAAAAAAAAAATTGAGTATAACAATATTATTGCCAATGATAATTTTAAATTGTAAAAATAAATATAAATTTATTCTTCAATTTCTTCAGTTTCAATAATATTTTTGAAACAAAATGGTTGGAATAAATATCCATGTCCTTCATAAAATTTACTCATAAATTCAACCCTGTAAAATATAAAATTAAAAAATTAAATTAATAAATAAATTTATTTATCAAATAAAATTGAAAAAAATTAATAATTAAATATAAATTACCAGTGTAATCTTAATGTATGAAGAAATGCTGATAAACCTTCCATCATAACAAGAATAGCAACAGTAAATATTGACCAGAAAAAAAATAAAATAAATAGGAAAAAACCTTTTAAAATACCAATACGTGGATCATCAATAACAGATACATCAGCCTCCATTCCTTTTCTAAATAACATTGTCCAAAGTACATCAGATAATTGTGCATGAGCCAATGATAATGCCCAAAGACGTAAATATGATGCAGTATGTGATACTGTTGATAATGTATATTCAATAGTATGAATAGCTTGATGTACCATTAAATCACTAAAATCACCATCATCATGTTCAGATGTATGTTTATCATTATCATTATTAATATCAATATTACCACCATTTGATGGTATTGATATGCTATCTTGTAATTCAATATCTTGTGTTTGTTGAACATCATTATTTTGTTGTTGATGATTTTTATGAATATTTTTATTTTTATTGTGTCTTATCCATAATGGTTTACCAAGTAACATCAATGGAATACATAATAATGCACCAAATATAAATGTTTTTTGTAATAATTCTTGTCCATCAAACATATAACCATTACATGTTTTATTTTCTGGTGATTTAAATAACATCATATTTATAAATGTTAATAATACAGATGGTGCACATCCTTCATTGTATGGAATACTATTTTTTTCATGATATAAATACCATTTAATAATAACTAATATTGTTAAATAACCAAATAAAAATATTAATAATAATAATTGAGGTAAAAATTCTAATAATAAACTTGAATATTTTTTTTTATATATTATATTTGGTATACTAACACATACACCAAATATCATATGTACAACACCAAATATTATTGATAATTTCATTTTATATGAATTTAAAAAAATTATTTTATTTTTAGCAAGTGACCATACTGGATCAAGTCCAGCATAATATGTATCATTATGACTTTCATGTGGATATATTTCATATTCTTTTTTTTCCATTAATTTTTTCCAATCATGTGGATTTTTCCATTGTGAACCAAATATATTCATTGATTTTGAAAATATATCATTGTATATAAAACCAGTATACATTGAAAAAAAACCCATTAATAATATAATATAACGTCCAGCAAAAAATATATTCCATATTTCATTTGTTGATTTTTTGGCACTTAAACTTTTTTCACATGTTACCATCCATCCAGCAAATAATGTCAATAATAAACCATGTCCAATATCACCAAACATAACACCAAATAAAAATGGAAATGTTATAATTGTATAAAGTGCAGGATTAGCTTCACGATATGATGCAACACCATATGCATCAATTAAAGTTTGAAAACCTTTTGTAAATTTATTTGTACGATTAAATGTTGGTGGATTTTCATCAGTATGAATTAAATTCATAAATGATGGTATTGAACCTCCACATAGTCGCTAAAATAATTAATAAATAATTATTTATTAAAAAAATATTTTTATTTTTAAATTTAATATTTTTAAGATGAACAAAAACAAAAAAAAAAAATAGGAATCAAACTTACTGATCCTTCTTCAAGACAATTTCTAACTACTCCCATATCTGCCATTGGTACCCAACATTCTCCAATGAGACATTTTTTTGATACATCCATATTAAATAAATTCATTGTATGATAAATTGCTTTCATTTTTTTAACCATAATATTCCAATTTGGTAATTCTTTAGCAACACTGTGAAGTACACGTTGTCTATGATCTTGAGTTTGATTTAAAACCTTAAATAAATAATATATATCATTAAAATTTATATTTAAATAATTTTTTTTTAAATAATAATAATAGCAATGATAATAATACCAAATTTAAATCTTCAAGACGAGTACAAACACCCTTGACCATTTCTAAACGTTCAGAATTACTATTTGGACATGGATATAATGATGCATGAAAACCAGTACAAACTTTTTTTAAACGACTTTTCAATTGCTCTCCTTGAAAAAATGCAACAAAAACAGTTTTGTATATTTGATTTCCCTAAAATAATAAAATAAATAAATTTAAATATAAATCAAATTATTTTATTTATTATTTAAATAACAAAATGACTTACTGTATTTGGATCTTCAAGTGGTGCTTCAAGTTCAACTTGTCGTAAAAAAACATTTCCACGTGATATTCTCCACAACATTCTTTCAAATGCTGGTACTCTTTCACGACAAATAACTCCAGCAACAAATCTAATTTAATTAATAACACAAAAAAAAAAAAAATATATTATTTAATAAATTAAATAATAAAAAATATATTTTCTTCATGTTGCTGCTTTTCAAAGACCTCATTAAATTTTTATCATATTTAAGTAAAATAAAATAATATTAATCTAAAAATTACCACAAAAGGTGTGTCATAAAATAATTAAATAAATTAATTTTTTATATTTTAAAATTAATTAAATAACAATAAATTAAATTTAATTTTTTTTTTTTCAAACATATATATATCATTTTTAACTCAATAAAATATCTGATTATTAATAATAATAATAAATAATAATTGTTAATTTACTCTAGACGTCCACGACCAGCAGCTCCATATTGTTGTTCATCATTGATTAATGCTCTGGTAAGGGATTCATTGGCTTCCTCCTGCTGATAGAGAAGCAGAAAAGAACCTTGATTCTTCGACTAAATAATAATATCGATAATACGATAAAAATAATATGTATAATATAAAAAAAATAATTATAAATATAATAATACCTCAGTAAAAAATACTTGTGTTTTTTCAAGTACATGACGTAATTCAGTTAATTCTAAATAATTACTTTTTAAATTAACAGCATTGTGACTCAATTCAAGAATATCATTTTCTGTTTTTTCAATATGAGCCTAAAAAAATAAAAATAAAATATATAATTATATATCAATTTAAATTAATATTATTATAATTTATAATAATTATTATTTACTTCAAGATCAATAACTTCACGTGGATTTGGTGCTCTTGGTAAATCATTGAGAACTTCTGATATTGGTACATCATCTTTTTTAACTTCAGCTTCAATATAACGAAGTTTTCTTTCCATTTCATCACAACGACGTACTTCATTGACAAATTTACGTTGAAAATAATTAACATCAGCATTTAACTAAAAATATATAAATTTATTTATATTAATTTATTAATATTTTAATTTTATTTTATTTTTTTCATTTAACAATAGTTGTTATCAATGTGATATGTCTAGTGTATTAAAATAAATAATAAAAATATATTTATTGATAATTTATTAATGACATTATATAGATAATAAATTAATAATATGTTAAACTTACATCACGAAATTGAACTGTTCCAGTCTCACCAAGTTCTGATACAGAAAGATAAGCTGCTTCCGGTTGAATGAACAACTGGCATAAGCCCATCTCTTCACTTCTAAACATGCTTCCCATTTTGGTATTTACCAATTAATCTATTAAAAAAAAAAATAATTTAATTTGAATTATTTATTCATTTATTAAGTGTTTTTATTTTTTACTTATTTGTTGATAAATAATTCATAATTTATTATAAAACATTGTCGATATAAAATTGTAGTTTATCAATTAAATTTGTAAAAAAAATAAAAATAATTGTTGTTATTTTTTATTAAAATCACGAGATTAAATCTTAACAATGTTTTTAAATAAATGAGAATTTATTGGTGATGATTAAATGACTTTTATAGACAAATATAAAATTTTAAATAGTAAAATTTTTAATAATTAAGAAATAATTTTAATAATGAAATTTATATTTTTTAAATTCCTGAATATTTATCAAATTATTATTATCTAATCTTATTGGTATCTAGTTTTTTTTTTTTTTTGATTATTTACTTGTTGATAAATTGAATTTTCAGTTTGTTTATTTACTTTTATGAATAGTAGTGTTATTTTTTTTTTTTTTCTTCAATATTTATTGTCAATTATTATCAGCAAAATTATAATGCACAGAGTTGTAAAATTAACAGAGTTATAATAGTCGGAAATAATTTTCTACAGCAGGATGTTGTGTTGAATGACGAGGCCAAGTTTTTATGATAAAAAAAAAAAATATATTTTTTTATTTATTTAAAACGTAATTTATAAACGTTATCAAAAAATATTTTACTAAATTTATTATTTTCAAATTTAATTATTATTTTAATAATAATCATAAAAAAAAAGATATGAAAATAATAAAAATTATAATGATGATGATTTCTTGATTGTAGATTTTTTTTTTTTAATTTTGTTGCAAGTGTCCTTGTAAATTGCAAGTGATAAGACGAAGTAAATAATAAAATGTTGTACGAGGTGTTAACATTAAATTGAAAGATAAAGAGATCAGACAATTTATAATTATTTTTTTTTTTTAATATTGTTATAATGTTATCTCAAAATATAATCATCACTTGATGATGATGATGATGATGATGATGATGATGAACTAGTTTCCAATTTTATATTAAATATTATTTATTAATTTAAATTTTAAATAAAATATTTAATTTCACTTTTAAAATTTTATTTTATCAAATTATTTATTTCGTAGAATTTTTATTTTTTATTTTTATTATCAAGTCATGTATCTTTTCTATGAAAAACCAACGTTGTAAAAATAAAATTTTATCAATATTTCAAAGCAAGCTTAATGACATATATTTTATTTTATATTTTTTTTAATTATTATTTTATATACAAAAATAAAATATTTATCATATTTAAAAATAGCTTTGATGATATTCATAAAATATAATCATAAAATAAAACAGATAATATTATTTTAAATACAAAATAATATTTAAATATTCAAAAATAATAATAATCAAAAAAAAAATGTTTTAAAATTTTTAAAAACATTGGTTTTTCCCAAATGTTTTTTTTTTTTCCATCAGCATGGTCATAATAAAATTATAATTTACTCAATTTAAAAATAAAAAATAAAATAATTTATAAATTAACTAAACAAGTATTTATTTTATTCAAAAGTAAAAACTACCTAATTTGTAAATTAAAAATAAAAACAAAAATGAAAAATAAATTTTAAATTTTAAAAATATATATTCTAACCTGATTGAATAATTAAACAACAGGTAAATTAATTTAAAAATAAAAAAATCAAAACAATATTAAAAAAAAACCCTAAATTATTAAATTAATAAAAATATGATAAATTAAATTAAATAAATTTATCTGATAGTACTTACAGTAATTATTTCAATAGAACAACTCAAACCTACCCATCTGATAAATTAAAAAAAATTAATAAAAATAAACCACGTGATGTGAGTCTTTCAAAGCTCAATTCACATTAAAATACACTGTCACATACGTATATAAATTTTGTTGAAAAAAAAAAATAATTTACAACTTTACAGCAGGTAAGTTAATATACTAATGACAAAACAAGAAACAGTGGCGTTGATTTTACACCAATGTCTACACAACTATAAAATATATAAACCTATTGTAAAGTGGGGCATATCTCTAGAAAATTACTAACTTGACTGTTCAGGTCTTGGTGATGACAAAAAAAAAAAAAAAAAATCAAATAATAATAATGAGGAAAAAATACAATATATATATATATAAAATTTCCCTCTCTTTAAATATTTTTTATTTTTTTTTTTTTGTATTATATACTCATACTGATAAGATATATTCATTATGTACTTGTAAAACTTCCATCAGACCTGATTTTAAAAAAATTAAAAATAAAAAAAATAAATATATTATTAATTTTTAAATTTACAAGAAAAAAATTTATAAATAAATTTTTATTATTATTAAATATATTTTTTTTTATTTTTTAATTAAAATGAAGAAATTAATTATTTTTATTAAAAATTAATTGTTAATGTGTTTAAATATTAAATAATAATAAAAATTTTTAAAATTAAATTTTAAATAAATTATTAGATGTAGATGAATTTTAAAGTTTAAACTTTGTAACATTTAAGATTATTACAATGATGTCATCTACCCTGTCAATTAAACCCCTCTACAATTACTCCAAAAAAAAAAATAAATAAAAATTGGACCTTATTGTCTGCTTTGTAAAGTGTTACAATAAAAAGACCTCAGTGAGTTTTTTTTTTTTTTTATAAATTTAATACACTTGGACAAAATTTGTTTATCCGGTTATTTTCCGTGTCATTAAATGATGTCACACCCGTCATCAAGTGTCTAATCAACAATTACAAACAAAAATACAAATGAATAAATTTTTAAATTAAAAAAAAAAAATTATTATCTAAATTACAATTTATTATATATTTTTTAACAATTTATTTTTATAATATTTCTTTTATATAAATTAAATTCAAGGTAAAAATTAAAATTATCATAAACAATTGTATTTTAATATTTAGATAGAAAGAAATTTATTTTATAATTATTATTACAAGGATTTAAAAAAAAATAAATTTATAAGATTAATTTAACAGTATGAGGATTGATAAAATAATCAATTATACGATTTGAATCCTCAATAAATAACACGTCATGACAGATGATGAAAATAAAAAATAATAAATATTATATAAAATACAAATGACAAGACAAACAAATTAAAATTACACTCGTCTCATTACACAAAAAAAAAAAAAGGATAAAAAAATGTAATAAAAAAAAAAAAGAAAATATGTTTATCATACTAATCAAGGTTTTGAATAGATAATCTTTATTTTTTTTAGAATAATTTATTTAACAGTAAATATATTTATAAATTAAAATAAAAATTTTTTATTTATTTTTTTTTCAATACATTTGTAACCTCGATTAATTTTTATCTCGATTTTTAAATTGTAAATTATTATATGCAAATTACATAATAAGATAACGATAAAATTAATATTTTTTAATTTCAAAAAATTATTTAAATTTATAATAATTTATTTGTATAATAATTCATGAAATGGTCAACAGATGGCAAATATTTTTCACTCAAATAATGTTATATTATGTTGATAAATATCAGCTGAATTTTAGGACAATTGTCCTTGTCTTCGGGGAGCATAGTATTCAATGAACGTTTAGTGAGGATACTGATGCTGAAACCCATTACAATTATTTATTATCGCATCCGTGTATTTTTGTAATTAAAAATACATGCGTTGCAATTTTTGAGAGGTTCCTTTACTTAACAAGGAACCATATATTTTAAATTATATATTTTTTATCAATTTAATTAATTATCACAATCAAAGTCATTCTAAATTCAATTCCATTTTTTTTTTCTTCATTCAAATTTAAACTCAATCAACTCAATTTTGTTTTGTTTAAATAATTTTTATTTTAATTTAAATTAATAAATAATTAATTAAAATAAAAAATTTTAATTTTATATTATTTTAGGTAATATGAATTTAATGAATATTGATGAAATAGAAAGTCATGGAAAATTAACAGGTTGATAAAAAAAAAAAAATGAAAAAATTTTTTTTTTTTAAATTTGTTGGACAATTGACACCGGACGAAGTTTATTACAGTGGGTTATATTTATTGACTGTGTATGTATTACAGAGAGAGGAAGAGAAACAATGATGAAAATATTTCGAAATAATGATTTACACTGAGAGAGGAGAGACAGAAATAAATGAGTAAAGGCCATTTCATGAGGAATTTATTTTATTCATTTAATTTTTTTTTTTTTAATTTTATTTTTTATACACGCGCTTGGAATTTTCATTTGTGAATAAAAAAATAAAACGACAAATTGTATATAAAATTAATCCATGTTGTTTGATGAAAAAAAAAAAAAAAAATTGAAATACAATGTTTATTATATTTTAAATGAAAAATAATTTTAACCAGTTAAACAATCTAGTTGAGAGCGGATTAAAGGGCATTTGAAAATAATATATATTTTTATTCCCACGATTATTATTTTAAACACAAAAATACACATTCAATTGATAAATAAATTATACTTAAATTTTAATAATGTATATTTAATTAATTTATAAAAAATTATTAGACAAAAATTTATTTAAAAAAAATTAATTTTTATTTTTAAATTAGTTAATATTTAGTTGTAAATTTAATTGAATAAATATATTATAGTTAATTAATAATGTAGTTGTTTTAAAAATATTTATATTATATTTTTATCAAAAAAAAGGAATAATAGAAAGCTTAAAAAAAATCACGAGGTTTATTTGGTGACGGATGTTTCGTTTACAAAATTCCTAAACAGCAATAACCTTGGACAGCAATCTCTGGTTTGACTGACCCTAATAACCACAATGATAGCTGTTAAGCATTCACAATTGACAATATTAAAATTATAAAAATAATTGTTAAATTAAAAAGACAAAAAATAAAAAAAAAACAATGAAAAATCAAGTAAATAATTTTATTTGTTTTTAAATAAATAATAAAAATTATTATTCAAAAATTATCAGAGAAATTATTAATTAATTTTATTCAAATTTTATTTTATAAATAAAAAATAAATTACAATTTTATTTTATTCAATAGTAATAAAGGTAGTTTTCCTGTTTTATTATAAGTAAAATGAATATCGAAATAAAAATTTTTCAATTGAAACAAAAAATTTTGAATCGAAAAAAAATAGTATTTAGTAAAACCCAATCGAAATATTATTTAAATAATTTTTTTTCTAATACAAAAAATTATCTCAATCATTTAGAAAACAAATAAATAAAAAAAATTTAAATAAATAAAGTTTAAAAAATTTTTATTGTAAAAAAAAAAATATAGAAAAATAGAAAAATAAAAAAATTTATAATTTATGTTTGATAGTTGAGTTTTGTTATAACACTGTATAAAATGCATTAAATTCTTTTGACTTTATACATACATAAATGATGATGATACTTATGATGATGGCTTCGTACCAAAATGAGAACCTCGTGATAAACAAAATACTATTCATGATGGCTAAGAGTATTATCGAGACTGTCAGTCTACTCACGTGCCTTTAATTTCCTTCTACTTAAAAATTTTATAAACACTTATTTTTTATTATTTATTATTATTATTATTTATTATTATTAACTGAGATAAATTAGAGACATAAATTCACACTGTTAAAATGACTTTCAATGTACGTTTTTTTTTTATTTTCTATTTAATATAAGTAGTTTTAAAATTAAAAAATTAAAAAATTTATTTAAAAAATTTCTATCAAAATTATATTTATTATTTGATTGTAAAAAAAAAAATTTTTTAATTTATTTTTCATTTATATTTAATTCATTAAACATCAATTATTTATAGGATTGAAAAAATATAACAAAAAAAAAAAATAGTTTTAATTAAAAAAAAAGAGTAATTTACTTTTTTTTTTTTTAGTAAATTTTTTTTGTCGGTGACGTCATGGTTATATTCTACATTGTTTTGTATATAAATGATGAATATGTCATGAACACACCCAAATAAATAAAGGGGAAAATGAAGAATAATGTTAAAAATCTCAGCATCATCATCATCATTATCGTCATCACTGATAAAATAATAAAAATAAAAATTGATAGTTGCTGATGAATCATTTTACTTGTTTGTTAATTTGTTTAATATTTTTATTAAATATTATTATTTTATCAAAACAGATCAATCAATTCAGCTGAATTAAATTTATAAATATTTTTCAACTTGCAATATACACGTCAGCAATAATTAATATTTTTTCTTATTAAAATAATAATTAAAAAAAAAAAAGCTGATATTCATAATTTTTTTTCCAACAAAAACAGTTGTTAAAGTATCATATTTATTTAAATATTAATATATTTTTTTAACCTTAATTAGCATACTTGAATAATAAAAAAAAAAATATTAAATTATTAAATTATCTAATTAAATTTCTAATTTTTTATTTCCGTTTATAAAATTACTACATTTTTTTTTTTTTTTTAAATAAATTAAATTTTTATAAGAAAAACAATGAATTTATAAATAATTTTTATGAAAAATAAAAATAATAAAATCAAAGTATTAATAAATTATTTCAATAGTATAATATTATGATTATTTTTTTTTTTTTTTTTTTTTTTTTGAATTAACAACGAGTATTGCAACATGTGAATATACACATTTATGCAAATATATATTTTTTTAAATTAACTTTCTTTAAAGCTATTTTACCCGCTTCAATAAATAATAATAAATTGATATTAAATAGTATTAAATATCAACCACAGATGAAATATATAAATATATTTATATCAACCAGAATAGTTATGTTAATATTAAAAATAAATTTTCATTAAATACATGATATACCGAGTATGAGACAGTTTAATCATGAATCTCAGGAAGTTCAATCTGATAGTTGGGTCAAGGAAATAATTGAAAGGAGTTTATATATTCATATATTTTAATCAGTAAAATCCGGTAAAACTGGTCTCAATAATATTATAACATTTTGTTAATTATAAATATTTTATATATTTACTATTTTACTCATTTATCAAATGTAAATTAATTAAATAAATTACTATTTACTATTTAATCATAATTTTAAATCTAAAAAATTCATTAATCTTTTCAATAAAAAAATAACAATAAAGTAAAAAAAATTTTTAATAATTTTACAATTAATTTAAAAATATGAAAAAAACTAAAAGATTATTGATCAATTATCAATATTGATATGATTTTATCATTAATAAAATAATTATTGATTAAAAAATTAAATAAATATCATAAAAAAAAAATAAATAGGTCATTCAAACAACAAGTATAAATTCAACTAAAAAAATTTTTTTTTGATTAATTGATAGCTACTGATTTTATAAAATAAATAATAAATTTTTAATGGATGTATTATTTAAAAAAAAAAAATAATTAAATATGATAAATGATGTTAACAATGATAGTGTTGATGAAACAACAAAATAAACTTTATACAAATGAAAAACGAATGAAAATATATATTTTTTTTGAATGCAGTTCAATGGACTTGAATTGATTGAATGACAATTTTAATACCAACAAGTAAATGCGATCATTAATGTGATATATTACGTAAAAGTCAAGTTGGTATATCGATAGCAATTCAATGTGAATTGGGGCCATTGCATAATGCAATGGGTAAATGTTAAGATTGTAACATGTGCTCTTGCATGATCAAGAATGTGTGCATTTTTTTTTTATTTAAAATAATAATTTACATAAAAAATATATATATTTTTTTAAATAAATAACAATATTTCAACTAATTAATTAATGAATTAATTAATTAAAAAATATAAAAAAATATTTATTATATTTCAAAGATTATATATGAAAAAAAAAATATTTAAAATAATAATTACAACTTATCTGATTAAAATTAAATCCTAATTTTTTTTTTCTTGTTTAATCCAATGTCATATAAATAATAATAAATAAAAAAATAAAAAAAAAAGTGTGTACTTAATTTGATAAGACTATCGATTTAAATCTATTGTATGGTCACCCTTCCGTTTGACTTCCTTCACAGTCTAACAATAATCGATACAATGTCCCTGTGTATTTTTACCTCAAATTTAATACCTAAAACGCGTTGTCGAGGTAAAAATAATATTCACATTATTTTTATAATAAAGAAAAAAAAAAAATAATAATACTTAATTAATTATAATAAAATTTACTAATTATAAAAATCAATTAAAGTATATTTAAAATATTGAAATTTAAAAACACAAAAAAGCATTAAAATAATTTACATTTATTTATCAACATATTAAAATATCCATTGATTTTTTTAAATAATAAAATTTTCAATAGGAACATCTACAATGTATGGAGATAGTATCCTATAGTAAAATAGATGAGTATAAAAAAAAAAAAAATATACAAAAAAAAATATATATATTCACGCGACTGCGTGATATTTTTTTTATAAATGTAAAAAATTTTTAACATAAATAATAGTATATTGAAAATTAAAAAAAATGAATAAAGTAAATATGTATTATTAAAAATAGAAAAAAAAAAAAAAAACTAAATATCTAAAATTAAATAATAAATTATAAACAAATAAAAAATAAATAAATATTTACAATAATAATTCAATGTTTTGGCATCCATTCAGAGTGTCAAACTCGTTGATCTATTCCCCTTAAATATATTTTTTTCTAATTCAAACATAAACTTTTCAACACACTTTAATATATAATCTTAGTTTTTTTTTATTTTTTTTTTAAAATATATATATTGCTTACGCGTTGCTCCAAAACCGTTGGCTCAAAAGCCAGAATGACCAACGTGGCATTTGAAAAATATAAAAAAACCTGTTGCACTTGTTGATAATTATTAATTAAAAAATTAAAAATAAATTATTAATTTAATTGTTTATAATTAAATAATTTATGTATTTTTTTTTAATTAAATGAATATGTATTTATTTTTTGCAAACACTTGATGATGTTGATTGTAATAATTTAAACACTTGTGAATTATAATTTGATATATTTTTAAATTTTACAAAATTTTTCGATTGATGAAAACACTCGTGATTGTTTAAACCGTTCGACGGGCGGTTAAAGACTGTTGTACTAGGCCATCACCCCACTAGCTGATGGTTGTTGCCGACAAATGTAAACACTACGACAGCTGATCGAATTAATGTTTCGAGAGAGAATTTTATATACATTTTTATGTATAATTTAATATATATATACAAGCTCTTTTTTTTTTAAATAGGTTCATCCTTATTGTGGCTGGTTTTTCAACTCCATAGAAACATCGTTACAATATTGTTTTTTTCCATTTTTTTTTTATTTTTATAATCAATAAAATGTAAGCATTTCGAGAGGGGAATGTATATACACTTATGTATTATATATTTATATATTTTTTATTTGAATTTAAACAATTATAGCTTTTTTTTTAATAATTAAATAAAAATATATTTAGGTTTTTTTTGAGTTGTGAGTTGGTTTGATTATTGATAAATCCTTTGAGACAATTATAAATTTTATTTAGATGAAATTAATCATTTTTATTGTCAATTAAAAGATCTGGATTTTATTTTCTATTTTTTTTTTTTTTTTTTGATAGTTATTATTTATTTATACATACTAGCGATTTAATCTTTTTAATTTACAATAATGGTAGGAATGATATGATGAGGCAACTTACCAAAAAAAAAAAAAAGAAAACATGATACTATAAAAAGTCGATAATTTCTCCTTGAAAAAAAAAAAAAACCAGTCATTTCATTTTGACTAAATTCTACCAGACTGTTATTATATATTTAATTTTTTTTTTTATTATTCGTAAAACATGACTAAAATAGATAAAAATAAACAGCCCTCGATACTTGTGTAAATAATCAAAGAAGCCTCTTTTCACAAAGACAATATGACGAAAAACAATGAAAACTTTATAAATAAACCTTGACAAAATATAATAATATAATAAAAACAAAATCTAATAAATTAAGTACAGCTCAATTAATCAATAATAAACATATAATATAATTCAAATAATTTTTTAATCTAAAAATAAAATATATATCTATTTATAAATAAAATAATTAACTAATTATATACAACCCATTATTAAAATTAAAAAAAATAAAAACCAATTAATTTTTTTGAATCTTCATTTAAAATTTAAGTAGCTAAAATATCATGATTTGAAATAAAATAATAATTATATGCTAAGAATTATTTAATGAATCAACAAGAGCTTCAATTCCCATTGACCAAATTATTTTAGTGTCTGTTGTTACAATAACTTCTGGTGAACCATCATAAGTATTTGATGTACTAACCATACCACCAAACTCTAATTCTGAATTATCTAAAAAATAATAAATAAATAAATATATTTATAATAAATATTTATGTATTAATTAATTTACCAAGATTCCATTTAAGTCCAGCTGTTGATACATTATTTCTTTTTGATTCAAATGGTATCAAACCAACCCAAGAATTTGTGTTATACAATACTTCTGGAATTTTAATTACATGTGTACCAGGTTTTAACAGCCAGATCAATGAATTACTAGCAACATTTATAATTGTCTGTAATATTAAATATAAATAATGTAAATTATATATTTATAATAATTATTTAAATAATATTTTTATACTTCTGTTTCATTTATAAATTTATCACTTTTGTAAAGTGTATTTATTATTCCCATAATATGATCAAATCGTCCACTAGTTTCAACAAATGTATAAACAGCATTGATCTAAAAAATTAATATTAATAATTTAAATATATATATTTAGGATTTAATTATTAATTTGTATAATTAATTACCAATTTATTATTCTTTTTACATTCAGATGATAATTCAAGCAAAGCTTTTGAATAATCTGTTAAATTTTGATTAGGTGTTTTTATTATTTTAACACCAAGTTTTTCATATTTATCAAGTACATTTTTAGATACACTATCAAGATCACCAACAATTAATTTCGGTATTAAATCTGTTTTTGTTGTTATACCATTCATATTATTTATTGTTGATAAATAATTAAACCAACGATCTGTTCCTCCATCAACTGTTATTGTCATTTCCGCTGTTAATTAATATAATTATTAATTTTTTATATAATTTTATTGTTATATAATAATTTAAATAATAATATTTTTAAATTTATTGAATTATTAATTATTATATTTTTCAAGTATTATAATTTATTTTAATTGATCATTACCTTGTTTCCAAATTGGTAGCATAATATTGGGACTAAATAAAATTGGTTGATTTAATATTATCACAGCATATTTATCACTTGATGATTTATCAAATAATTTCAATGGTTCCCATAATTTGTTATAATTATTAAATCCATTTCCCATTGCTGTATGCATTGATTTAGGTTATGTTGATGAAAATAATTTAATTTGAACAAAAAAATTTGATATTAATTTGCTTATTAAACTAGTATTAAATTAAATATATTTTTATTATTTAATTAATGTTAAAAAATATATGTAATACTGTTATGCATTAATTAACATATATGTTATAATATAAATACCTCTTGTTATTAATTTTAGTTGATTTGTGACGTAAGAATTAGTAAACATGGTCCAGAAAAATTTTTGGGGATAAAAAAATTTATTTAACAATTATTGATTTAAAATATTTATTCATACTGTTGTAATTACTTTAATTTAAACATAAATATAATTACTATGTTTTTAAATAATTAATTGTTGTTGTTATTTTTTTCATCATTTGTTTTGATTATTTATATTTTTTTTTTTTTTTATTTTTTATCGACAAAAGCAGATTTAAGTAACAGCTTGTTTAGATTGCTAGTAGATGGCATTTAAGTTTCAATTACAATTCAATAATTTGTAAACCAAAATATACAGAATTTATTTATCTGGTTTTAATTATTTATTAAATTTTATATATTTTTATTTAAATTTTTTCATAAATATAAATCAGTTAAAATTCTTTCCGGTAAATTTTCCGGAATAATCATACAGAATTTAAACCACGTTAATATCACTGAAAATTTAATCATCGATTTGTTATTTATACCACCAAAAGCTTTTATATATGTTGTTTAAATCTCATGAGAGCTTTGATTTAATTTTCCATTTAACTCAATTTTTTATCTGTACGATATAATAAAAAAAGTTATTCAAATTTTCATTGATTTGTTTTAAAAACAAAAATATAACTATTCAAATTAAATTAAATTATTCAATATTTATAAATCGTACATTGACTTTTGTCATAATTTTTAATTATCGAATATCAATTTATCATTAAATAATTCAACTAAATAATTAATATAAAAAAAAAAAAACCCTTTAAAAAATTATAAATATAAAAGAAAAAATAAAAAAAGTTAATGTTATAACTAACAGACTTTCTGTTAAACAATTCATCCAAGTTTTAAATTATATACTTATAAAACTAAAAAATTCAAACGAAATATAAAACTAGAGCAAGAAAAAAGTATCATTTTGGGTTAACATGGATTACATAAAAAAAAAGTAAAAAAAAAACTTTTGAAAATATTAATAATTATTATTTGTGTATATAAATTTATATCAAGGGATGAAAAAAAATATCACTAACACCACTAAAACCATTATATTTTATCACAATATATATTTCAAGTTTTTATACTCATCTCAACTATTATTTTCATAAACTTTTGTCAATATTCAAAGTCTGTCATGTTGTTACAAGAAATATCATACATATTTCAAGTCTTCAACTGAACAAGTACACACATGTACATTTATGTTTTTGAACTATTACGTGTCTAAATTCTCTCGAGTATATATAACCCAAAAAAAAAAATATAAAAATGTAAAAATGAATATTTATTTACTTATCTCTTATACAAGAATTTATGACATTTTTTTTTTTTTTATTGAATGATTTATTATACTAAATTTTGTTACTTTTTTTTATCTTGAAATTTTTTTTTTTTATGAATTTATGGTTGATGACAAATCATTTTTGATTATTAGATATAAAAATTGTGAGAAATTGACGAATGAGGGTTTTTATATGTATATGTATGAGTATCGGTTAAATCAGACAACCGAAAATTTTTGTGTCTTTTGGATACTTTTTGGGTTGTATAAAAGATTATTGGTATTTTGCCAAGTATAGTTGTTAAATATATATGACACATCTCCTTTTCAAATTTCCGTTACATTTATCGAATCCACTCAACCTAAAATTTCGTCTTCATCCAAGGTCCAGATTGTGGTAAATATCACTGACAAATGCATACTTTTATTTGAATAAATATCAAAAAAAAATATAGGTATATAGAAAATTTATTGTTATATGAATTTTTTATTTTTTTATTGCAAAATAAAATAAATAGAACGAAATAATAGCTCAGTGATATGTCGAGTGATATTAATAACACAACCAAAAATATGCTTAAATTCATTTTTATTTTGAATTATAAAAATTTTAAATTTTTAAAATGTCAGGATCAATAATAATATTAGTGTGAAAGCTTTTATTTTTTTATAAATTTTTTTTTTACTAAATAAGAGGTCAATTTATTGAAAATAATTTTATTATTATTTTATTTTTAGTAGTAGTAGTATTTATTTCTGTGCTCATTTACATACATAAATCTTTACACATCTTTTACTTATAAAATTAAATACATCTTTTCTTATATACTAAACATATCTATATCTTTTCCTCTCTATACATATTTATATTTTTACATCTTTTCTTAAATCTATTTTCATTCTCACTCTTATATCTACTCCCCTCTCTCCGTCCCTGTCAGTCTCTCAAAACCTCTCACCCACTCACACACTTCTTCTATTGGTTTTTCCCTTAGCATATTGGCCACTTCTCTCGTCATATCTACGTCTGTTACCCCTATAAATAATTCGTCCATTCTTTTTCCAATTCTCTCACTGCATTCTGTTCTCACATTTGTACACACTAATATGTGCTCTAGCGTTTCCCACTCATATCCACAAAGTCTACAGTCCCAACGTGTTTCCCCCCCTTTCATATATCCTTTTTTAAAAGCCCTCCCTATATTTCCACATCTCATTCTCGCCCAGCACTCTTTATCTTTTATTTTGGCATCTTTTTCCCCCCAATATTTTCTTCTATTTCTCCTGTTTCTACAAATTTATATAATTTTGCATATGAGCTTTCCATTATACATTCATTTATTTTTAAATCTTCCTTTAATTTCCACCTTTTAAAACCATCCTCCATACATAACATTACATCCTCCCATACTGCTCCACTCCTTATCATATCTATTGCCTCCATACATTCCATCTCTTTTAACATTTCTTTAAACTCCCTACCCCATCTCGTCTCATTATTATTCAATATATTTCTACATTCTTCCTTTAAGCATATCTTCGGCAGTCTTTCATCATTCATTCCAATTATTTTTCCTATGTATTTTAACGCTCTTCTTGTTCTTTTTCTTTTTGATGTCTCCACTCTCGCTTCTTTGCTCCATACATACTCAGGTGTATTTTTTGCTACGTTCAATGCCATTTTTATCATTCTCGCTCTCGCTCTATCTACATTTATTCTATCTCCCCATCCCCATACTTCCACTCCATACAGTAATGCCGTTTCTGCTAATGTTTCATACAAATACACTCTTTTTCTTATCGTGTTTCTCCCTGCTCTTTTTATTACTCCCCATGCCGTATTTGCCATCCTCCACGCCCTTGCAGCTAAAAATTTTGACTGTTTGTCCCAAGCCCCCTTGCTTGTAAACCAACACCCCAGATATTTGAAACTGTTTACTTCTTCTATTATATCCCCTTTAAAATTCCACTTCCATTTTATTTTCTCTTTTCTTCCATTCGTGCACCTCATAATTTTTGTTTTTCCCACATTTACCTGTAGCTTATTTTCATCTACATACTTCTCTAGCTTTTTTAGCATTTCTTTTAACCCTTCCACATGGTCTGCTAATATTGCCACATCATCTGCATATTTCAGTGCAAATATTTTTTTATTTCCTATTACTGTACCTCCAATATTTCTTTCCTCCCACATCTTATCCATATCATCTATAAAAATATTAAACAACATTGCACTCATTGCACATCCTTGTCTAACTCCTTTAAACGCTATAAACTCCTCTGTTAATTCTTTCCCCGCTATTACTTTACATTTTGTTACTCTATATATCCCCTTTATAAACTCTAACATTTTTCCTTTTATTCCCAATTTTTCTATTTTTTTAAATAATAAGTCTCTATCTACCGTGTCAAAAGCTTTTCTAAAATCTATAAACGCAATATTTATTTTTCCTCCTCTATTTTTCAATTTTTCTCCAATAATCGAATTTAAAACAAAAATATGATCCATCGTACCCCTTTCACTTCTAAACCCCGCTTGATTTTCTTTTATTTTCTTTCTTTTTTCCAACCAATCATTCATTCTTCTCGTTATTATATTTGTCATTAATTTATACCCCGCATTTAAAAATGATACTCCCCTGTAATTACTCGTCTCATTCATATCCCCCTCCTTAAAAATTGGATAAATCAAAGCCGTTTCCCACTCCTTTGGAATTACCCCTTGCTCCCATATTTTATTGAAAATTTTTCTTAACTCTTCCCTTCCTTCACTCGTCATTGCATGTAAAAATTCTAACTGTATCCCGTCTTCCCCCGGCGCTTTACCTTTTTTTATTTTTTTTAATGCTCTTTTCATTTCTTCCTCCCCTATCTCTCCATTCATTATATGTTCTGTCACTCTTTCATTCAATCTTACAGCCTCTTCTTCTCTTACTTCATTCTCATCATCTTCCTCACTCTCGCTACTATTATATTCAATCTCTCGCACCTCCTCTTCTCCCCCTATCAGTTTTTCAAAATAATTTTTCCATTCATCCTTTTCTATTTCCTCACTTGCTAATATTCTTTTTTTATTTCTAAAATAGTTCACTCCTTTCCACCATTCACTCATGTCTTTACTCTCATTCAATTCATTCCACTTTTTTTCTTTCCATTCATCCTTTATTTTATTACACATTACTTTATACTCTTTTTTACATTCTAAGTACGTTTTTTTATCGTCCATACATTCTGTTTTTCTAAACGTGTCAAGTCTTTGGTGTACTTCCCTTCTTTTTACTTTACACTCTTCATTATACCACTCGCAAGCTTTTCTTTCACCTTTATTTTTTGATTTCATACCACACTTTACTGCTACTTCTTTCACTGTATTTATTAACTCCTCCCACTCCCACTCTCCCTCTTTTTTTCTCTCTTTCAACCTTTGGTCAAAACTTTTTTGGTATTTTTCAAACTTTTCACTTTTCCACGTATATTTTTCTATCTTACATTCATTCATCCTTTCAACCTTTTTATATATTACATCCTTATTACCTATCTTAAAATTAATTTTGACTGGCAGGTGGTCCGAATCGGTCCTTGACTCTACACTAATATTATATAGCCTCTCACTTGCTATATCAGTCGCACTTAATACTAGATCTAACACTGATCCCTTCCCTTTCATACTGTCCCCGATAAACGTTAATTTTCCCGGCCTATCCCCTTTTATTTTCCCATTCATTATACATAAACCATACTCTTTACAGAAATCTGTTAGTTTTCTTCCTTCACTATTTATCACTTCATCTTCAGATATTCTTTTTTCATACATTCCGCTTAAAATTATTTCTTCCTCATAACCACACTCATTTCCCACTCTCGCATTCCAGTCACCTATTATATAAATTACTCCTCCATTTTCATTTATATTTTCTAACACCTTTTTTAATTTTTCACACACTTTACCCACCCCTACATTGTTATACACTGTCACTATTTTTATTTCTTCTCCTTCTTCCTCCTTCAACACTAGCAGCATTCCGTATTCCCACTCTTTCACTTTACTCACACTGTCCACCATACATCTTCTCACTCCTATCAACTGCCCACCCGATGCTCTACCTCTCTTTACTTTTCCACCATTTTTCTCCTTCAACGCCGCCTTTGCCCACCACTTAAACTTCTTACTTAGCTTGCTTACGTCACCAGTTTCTCTCTCCTTCTCTATCCAAGTCTCTTGTATTACCACTATATCACTCTCTTCAATATATCTCCTATTCTCATCTTGGAACAATTTTCTCCCTCCTGCAATATTCCACAGCAATACACTAACTTTATTTTTCTTTCGTACTTGCCCCTCCATCGTCTCTTCTCTCTCTTTTACGAAAAAACTCCAGTTTTGCTTCTCTTTCATTCCAGCTCATAATATTATCCTCTCTCTCCATACCTTGATATCTTTCTCTCATTTTAACTCCTTCTTTTCTTCCTTCACTTGCCACTTTTGCCAACCACCATTGCACCTGTTTCTCTCTTTCTGTCATATCATATTCAATACTTAATCCTTTTTCTTCCATTTCTTTCTTTTTATCCATTATCTTCTTTGCATCTCTCCACGAACCGCAATTAATAATTAGTGCGTTATTTTTTCTTGTTCCTCCTTTAATATAAATTTTCTCATTTATAATGCCTTCAACTCCTTTAGACAACTCATATTTATTCATCCAACTCATAGGGATTGCACCATACATCTTCACATTCCCCTCTTTCTTTTTTCTTTTATCTTTTTCTTCCTTCCACTCCTCCTCACTTAACGGTTGGGGCCCAAATTTAATTGGCTCACTGTCATCTGAATCCTCTCTATTCTCATCGTTATTTTCTATTTGTACATCACCATTTTCGGTCACATTTACTACTTCTTTTTCTTTTTCTTTCTCTTGTACTACTTTTTCACCTTCTTTTTCATTTTCACTTGATACTGTTCCTTTATCTTTTTCTCCCTTTTCGTTTTCACTATTATTATTATTTTTATCCACATTCCCACTATCATTTATCGTTATCACTTTATTACTTTTTTCTGCTACCTTTTCTTTGTTGCTTTTATTATTTCCACCACTGATAAAATCACTTCTGATAAACTTATATTTGTTTTTATATATCTCCTTATTCATACTTTCTTCTCTGTATACCACTTTATCTCTCAACTCCCTTATCACTTCATTCTTATTTCTTTTCACTTCTTCTTCTATTATTATCTTCACATCTTTATTTTCTTTTTTGATAAAATTCATTACTGCTTCCACTTTCTTTTCTATCATTTCTTCTTTTTTTATACCTTCTTCTTTCATTTTCTCCATTTGTCTCACTATTTCTTCTTTTGTCTTCTTAATTATTTTTTCATTTTCCTCTTCCATTATTTTTTTAAACTCTTTTTTCATGCTTTCCCACTTTGCTGTCATTATTTCTTCCACTTTGTTTACATAAACTTCTAGTATGTCTTTTTTGACATACTCCTCCCATCTATCGTGATTTTCTCTAACTTCTATTTCTCCCATTTTCTTACTTCTCCCAATGCTTGGTTTGAAAATGGGTCCTACTGCCCTCTGTTTCAAATCCGGCGTTCTTTTTATCTTGCTTCTTTTTTCAAACGCCTCCTCCTCTCTTTTTTTCTTTCCATCACTCTCATCACTATTCACCTCTTCGTCACTCTCATACTCTTCATCACCTTGTTCTTTTTCACCTTCATTTTTTTCACCTGTCAGGTAATCGTCCATTGATGCGTTCATCTTTCTTTCTTTCACTTCTTTCGGTGGTCTCCCTCGTCTTTTCTTTACAATCAGGACCTCTTTTCCTATTGTTTTGTAATTATTTTTTTTGGCAGCCCTCTCTAACCTCACTTTTTTGTCCTCTTCTGTCACACTTATCTTTCCCATATCATCCACCCCTTTCACCTTTCACTTTTCATCCCCCTCAAAACACTTTTTTCCCCGTTTTCGCTTTTTAATATGCCCACATTTATCTATCTCTTTTTCACTGTTTTAATTTGCATATAATAAACTCACTAATCTCATGCGATGTGCATTCATTCGCGCGCCCTCTCGATCCCAGTCATCTATTATTTTATTTTTATTTTTTTTGATAAATTATATTGAAAGAAATTTTGATTTGTAGAAGAGTTAGATTCGTGTTAAGTCAACCAGTTAAAAAAATTAAAAAATAAAAAAGATTAATGGACATATTTTATAGATACTGTATTTGTTTTTTTTTTATATAAAATTTATTTTTATAAAAAATAATTAATTGTCAATTTTTTAAAAATTATTTTATCAATTGACATTTATTTAAGTGGTATTTAATTTATTTATTTTTTCTTTGTATTTAAAATGTTTAATTTTATATTTTTAATATAAAAAATTTATATTTTATTAATATCAGTGTAAAATTTATTAATTAAAAAAATTATTATTTAGTTTTTTAAATATTTTTTTCTTGTAAATTTATGTCAATTTTTTAATAATAATTTTAATTAAATATAAATTTAAAATTTTGAATAAACGATATGTGAACTTGCTCATTGAATATTATGTAATTAAATTTTAAACTCTTAGTTGTATGTACATGTGGTTTTCTTACAACGTTAGCAAGCTTTGTGATTTTACTTACCAAGTTTTGAGTAAATTAAAGTAAACATAAATTAATTAACTTGCCTTTATATATTTTGTATAAATTTATTATTGTACACTACATCGTCATTCACCTTATCAATATTATCTAAAAACTAGTTAAAATTTAATAACATAATCCATCAAATAATTTTGCTAAAAATTAATCAACAATTTTATTTATAAATTTTTAAAGTTTTTTTTTTTATTTTTTTTTAGTCATCATTAGTCTTTTGACCAACAACATCAACTTTATATAATACTATCAAAGTTTTTTTTTTTTTTTCTTTCACGTGTCCAGTAAATTCGATAATAAAATTAAATAAAGAAAAAAAAAAACATTTTGAAATTTATCATTCCCAACGCGAGAACATCTCTTGAAAAGTTTCTTATTCTTACAAAGGGTCAACTTTTACGTTGTAAAAAGTAGTAGAAACTTAATCACAGTCTAAAAATAAAAATAAAAAAAATAAAAAATAAAAAAATAGATAAAAGTTTGCAATAAGTTGAATACGTTTAAATAAAAATTTTTAAAATTTAATCTGTATAAAAAAAAATAATAAAAAAATATATATTTTTTTCGATAATTTATCTTGTCTGTATAATTTATGAATAATTTTTCATGATAAATGCAAATAAATGATACATTCAACTTATTTTTTATCTATTTTATCATATCCATACAATTATTAATGTCAATAATTAATAATTAATAAAAAATTATTGCATGTCTGACCAAACGTTGACTATTTCTACTTGACCATAATAAGCCACACCTTTGTGGCTTCTATTTAATTTAATTTAATTTTTTAATTTTTTCAATTTCACATATTTTTTTTTATCTATTTTCTTATCATTTTTATTCTCTAGTTTTTTATTTTTTTTTCCTCTCAATTCTTCTTCAATCTCTTATACAACTAACTCACTAAATTTTTTGTTCTGTGGTTTATTTAAAACCTTTATCATTCTCTTCTCTCATTCCAAAATAAATATAAAAAAAAATTTTAAAAACGAAAAAAAAATTTTTAAAAATAAAAAAAACATTGTCTAAATCTTGCGCGCGCAAAAACGGTCCAGAGAGGAAACCCCTTTCATTTATATCTAGCGCCCTCAGTTTGACCTCGCCAACACCAAACCACCCCGTAGATGAGAGGGTGGTTACCAAGGCTTAGGGGTTGCAAAATATATATATATTTATCAAACAGTGCTGCCGTCTACTGTATTTAATATTAAACATTAAAAAAGCTCGTTGGTTATTTCAACCCAATATCAGTATCGAGTGAAGTGCGTGAGAGAACACTGATATTAAATTAAATTAAATAAATAAAAATATATAAAATTATTTTTATTATTTTTTTATTTAAAATTTCGTGTATTTTAAAAAAGTGCGTGTTGTTTATTTAAGTGTATTTTAAAATATAATAAAATAATTAATTTTAATTAAATAAAAAAAATTTATAAAAATTAAAAAAAAATTATATCTTTAATTTTTTTTTATATTTTAATTTATTATTTTTATTATTTTTAAACAAACTGTGTATAAAATTATATATTTTAAAAAAGTTTTTAAAATTAAATTTAATATTTTTATTAAATTATTAAATTTTTTATTTAAAAAATAATTTAATTAATTATAAATATAATTTATTTATTAAATTAAATTTTTTTCTAAATTTAATTAAATTTTATATGTTGATATTAAATTTTTAAATTAAAATTATTTGACATTTATTTGAAATATTGTTGTCAGTACAAACGAGTTACTGCAAATGAGGGTATATATTTCAACATATATCAGATTTAATACAAATCACAAACCAAATACAATGTGGGCCAACCTTTTCTGATCATTTTAACTAACGATCCAATGATTCCTTTCAAGATATACATTCTAGATATACATTACAGCAATATACCCAAAAATATAAAAAAAAAAAAAAAAAAACACTAGCTTATCTGTAGTCACGTTGAGTTTGCTTTTTTCTAATATTTTTTTTTTATTTTTATTATTTTTTCTTCTCAATATGTTTTATTCGCATAAAGCTCTCTACAGTCATTCAATTCATACAATAAACTTTTTCATTTATTTGCTTTGAAATAACAAATATTTTCTTTTAATATTTTTTATAAAATATATATATATTTTCACAAATTTAATCATATTTTTTATAAAAAAACTTTATGATATTATTTTGTTTTATTACAATCAATTTTATAAAATTTTTTTTGTTAATTTTAGATTTTTTTTAAAATTTCTATCAACACTGAAACATTATCGATTTCAAAGCACATAGTTTTATTGAAATTTTAACTGTATAATATAGTTTAAACTTTGTTATCTTTAAAAATAAATTTATGCTGACCCAACTAATTATCCTTAGAAAAAAAACTTAAAAATTAAATAAATTCTTTTTCATTGATTATAATATTATTAAGCTATTTATTTTTTTTATATATATATATGTAAAAAATAGTTTACATTTAAATTATTAGAATATATCATCATCATCATCATCATCATGAATATAGCAATTTTTTTTTGACAAAATTTATGACTCGTAGTGTTCACAGACAGGAAAAGCTTTGAAAGCTCTTTCTTCAACTGTGTAGAACGATGGCTGCTTCATTTTCAATTTTTTCTTTTATATATATTTTTTTTTTCAGCAACAAACTTCTGAATTTTTTTTATCTTTTTGTATTTTTTCTTTTTTTTTTTTTTTGCTACTTGAGTATTTCTAAGGGTCGTGTCTCTACCACACGCTTGTACATTGAAGAGCCGTTTTCAGAAAAGTAGAACGCTATGAGGCGTTTGAAAAGTGGAATAGCTTCGTCATTTATATGTAGTTATTTTTTTTAAATATTTTTTTAAATTCTAAACAAAAAAAAATATGAAAATTCAAAAATAAACTTATCACTCTTGGGAAAAATGTTTTCAATTGTTAATGCTTTGTATATGAAGTGAGGTGATACACTTATTACCACAATAAAAATATAAATTTATTTTAATGATTATTTTATTTTGTGGTTATTTCATTGTGGCTTATGTAAACAAAAAGAAAAAAGAAAAAAATAAATTTAATTTGTAAATTCAAGTACATTTTGATATTACTTTTGTTCGTATTAATAATTTTTTTATTTTTTTAAAAAAATATTTAAAAAATTTTTATTTTAAATTGTTTTTTTTTTTTCAATCGAATTAAAAAGTTTTTTATTGCTTTATTGACTTTTTAATAAATTTTTTGTTTTTATTAATTTAAAAAAATTAAATATAATATATATATTTTTTTTAATTTTCAACTGGATAAGAATAAAATTTTTTATCTAATTTTAATCCAAAATAAAATACAAAATTTACATCAATTATTTTAATTTTATACACAGATTGTTTGACACAGATAATTATAATATAAATTAATCAAAAACACAAAAAATATATATAAAAATAAAAATAAAATAAAAATACATTTAAATAAAAGGAATAAAAATTATCATCACAGTGGGGAAAAATAATTTTCATAATGCCCCAAATAATTGGGGAAACTCTACGTATATGGTTTATTTCGGCATTAGTTATACACGGTGTTGTTGCTGGTAATCCAGATGCAAAACGTCTTTATGATGATTTATTATCAAATTATAATAAACTTGTGAGACCAGTTGTTAATACATCAGATGTATTACGTGTTTGTATCAAACTCAAATTATCACAACTCATCGATGTGGTAAGTTTTCATTAAAATAATTATTTAATTTATAAAAAAAAAAAATCTCAAATAAATAATTTCTTAAAAAAAAATGATTAATAAATTGTTTGATTGATTTTTTATATAAAAATATAATATAAAAAAAATTTCTTAAATTTTTATATTTTTGTCAATGTGTATGACCATAGGCAACATTGTCACAGAGAAAGGGTGTGTCAAGTACAGTGGTTTAATAGGGGTAGAGGGTGGCGTTAGTGGTTTCCAAGTGTTGGTATATGAGACCTTTGGCCTTGTGCGCGATGATGCCAAGTGGCATCAGTGCAACCACGCAATCCAGCTTTGCAAAAACCTTGTTTTGTCTTATATAAAATATATATCCACTAGTTGTTCAGAGAAACAGATAAAAAAAAAAAAAAAGAGATTAAAAAAGAGGCTAAAAACTTTAGATTGTAATAATACTTAAATTTTAGGAGACTAAAAACCCTGCAGGCAATATCACAAAGATCTTCAAAAAAATATAAGCTACAATGCACTGGTTGTTATATTTTCAAGTTGTAGATTCATATACAAGTACTGGTATACAAAAAAAACATAAAAAAAAATATTTATAAAAATAAAATAATATTTTTTTTTGTATATTATAATTTAAAAACTGTGAATATTATAAAAACAATGAAAATATAATTTTTATTAAAAGTTGATGTTTTTAAATTTAATTAATTTTTAATTTATTTTTTTAGAAAAAAATGTATAATTAAAATAAATTGATTTTTATTTTAATTAGCATGAGCCTCTTAAAATCCTAATCAGTTGTTGAATTTACTCCTAATTTAGATATGTTTGTAGTGACTCTTCAAATCTATTTAATCCAGTAAATGTAACGATGATGTAACAGAGTATTAACAATCGATAAATGTTTCATGAAAAAGCTCAAATTTTAAAATGAATTTTTAATATTATTTTATAACTGATTATTAAAACAAAAATGATTATCTCTATAAAAAAATTTTGATGATACGTTATTATTTTGATTTGTTAATTAGAGTATTGTCATTCAAATGGAATTTATTTCATTGTAATATTAAACAAAATTTGTAATTTATGAATTTATTAAAATTTTTGAGTTTAATAGCTTTTGTTATTACCTAGTTTTGTTATTACTATAAAAACATATTGTTTATTTTTAATTTAATGATTTTCTTAATATTTCAGTTTGGTCGATTGAATAATATAATAAATATTATACACATCTGTTCATCAGATATATTTTATTATTATTAATTTATATAAAATATAGTTAACTGAAATATCAGGTTAATTATAAATTCCCTTGAATTTTATTTTTACAAATTTAAATTTTCTAAAGAAAAAAAAAAAATACAATAATAACAAATGTAATTTTAAATTAAATATAAATTTTCTTATTTTTGATTAAACAGAACTTTTTTTGTCTTTTGAATAATTATAAAAATATAAATAATTTTGTAAATAATATAAAAACAATATATAATTGATATTATAATCTTGTAGCTATACCCAGATGACATTGATGCTAAAAGCATATTTTCAAAACTATCATTTAGACAATATTGTTTGTATATTGTGTAATTATATTCAACAAATAATAATGAATATATCAAGACAAAGATAATTGTTTTCAAACTTTATACTTGATTATTTATATTACATTGTTTCTTTGGCAGGTAGCATCATCAAATGCATCACTAATTTTTTAATAAAATAAATCAAAATTTTCAATTTAAATTAATTTTTTAATTTTTATATATTTTTTGTTAATTAAAAATAATTAAATTTCTTATTTGTTGTTGAGTATACATTGCTTTGAGTAAATTATATTTATGATACTGTGATTTTATGTTGTGATTGTTACATTTTGAAAATGATGCATCAAAACACAGGTCATGCATTGTCCTTTAAACCAAATATACAATGTCATTGTATTTTGTGTTTGCATAGTTATGCTACTCTTATTTTCTCTTTAAATATATTTGTGCATATAATTGCGTTTTGAATTTTCAATACTTGTCTAAATTTTATATCTCAATGTGTGTACATATTTTAATTTTTGTTTGTGTAGTCTATTCTTGAATTTTTTTTTCAAATATTGATATACAAATTTTACATATTTTTTCTTAAAATTACTTTATTTAAAATTCAGTGAAAATTGTTGATTAAATTTATCATCTGATATTGAATTTCATCAATAATTTATTGAATTTTTATATTTTGATATTTTAAAACACAAAAAATTATATGTAAAATAATTTTAGTTTTTAAATTTAAAAACGTAAATCTACTTTATTTTTTTTATAGTTTTATATTTTATTGCTATATAGATTTTACAATTTTGACTTTATATATTACTTTTCATCAAGAGTTAAATTTTAAAGCTTCTAAACTCGAAAGATTTTAAATCTTAAATAAATTACACTCATCTATCGTCAAAATAAATTTAATATTCATTTTTTTTCATTTCATTTTATAATATAATTTATAATATATTTTAATTGTCATTTCAAATCACAATACACAAAGCTTTTACATAAAAAAAAAAATAAACTTTTCGTTAATTCAATTAATTAATTTATTAACAATATCAATCAACAACATTTTAATTTTTTTTTTTTTTTTTCGATAAAATAAATTAATCTAATTTTTTTTTCCATACAATTTAAAATATCGAACAATAAATATATATATAATTTTTGATGCAACGTAATTTATCATCTAAAAAATTTTTATTTTTTTCATATACATATATTTATACCAACACGCATACAATGTGCATACAAACCGGATATTTTCTTCATTGCACATCAACATAAATACTAAAATACTATGGCAGTCAAGCACAGAATATATATTTAATGCCAAATTTGCATGAATTGTTTTTAAGCATCAAAGGATAAATCAGCCTGGCTCACCCTTCTGATTCATCTACATTAATGAATTCTCCACGTCTCAAACATTCACATCATGAAAGATGCAAATAAGTATATACCATCTAAAATTTCATTCTTCATTTATAGACACATACGTATTTTTATAATTATTATCATCAAATATATATTTAATTTATCAAAAATTTTATGTTACGTGTAAAAATTTAATTACTAATTTTATTATTTATTTTTTTTTTATTTTGAATTATATATCAATTTATTATGAATTTTTTATGTAAAAATTTTAATCAATAATTTATTTTTATTTTATTTAAATTTAAATTAATTTTTATAATTTTCAATTATTTATTTTTAAATTAATAAATTATATTTTTTTAAATATAAACTTTTAATTTTTGAAATAAATTTTTTATTAAAACTGTAGTAAAACAAAAAAAAAAAATACTCGTTTATACTTTTTAAATTCTCTTGGGGTTGTAGTAGTATTTTTCAATGTATAAAATGAGTTTTTATATTGTGAAAAGTTTCTTCATTTTGATAATAACTTATATAGCATTTACAACTTGCCTCTGGCACACAAGTAATCCATCAACCACAATAAACGTAAAAACTTAAAAAACGTAAAATTATTTGTATTATTAAATATTTAAGATGATACGTCAATCTGTTGAATTTTATTTAAAAAAAAAAATATATATTTCTTTTGAATTTTTATATTTATTATTAAAAGTATATCATTTTAAAAATAAAAATAAAAATAAAAATAAATGATACACCTGTTAAATATATATATAGCTAAAATAAATTTACTTTTCATTTGATTTTATTTAAATATAAAAAAAAATCTTACAACTTTTACAACTTGGCAAGTGTACAAAACTCTCATCCCAAATTTATGTCTGATACAATTTTGATTAAAAGATCTCTTAAACACCAACTACGTGTTATGTTTTATTTTGTGTTTAATAAAATTTTCATATGATTCAATATTATTTAAGATTTTTATTTATTTTTTAAATTCAATCTTCACCTTGTAACTGATAATTTTGATAATCATAAAATAAACTGTACATTTTATAATGTGTATAAATATTAAATTTTTTTTATAAAAATTTGCATCGATAGATAAACACAAATTTTCTTAAAAGAATTATCCTTTTATCTTGAAACAAAAAAGTAAGTAAAAATGAACAACTGGATATTTCCCAGAACATGTTGTAAAAAATAAAAAATAAAAAAAATACTCTGTGAGCAATGGTTATTACTAAAGTTTTTATTCTCTGTACTTTGACTATAAAGTACAAAAAATATGTATAAAAATGTTTATGAATGCGTAGTTTTCAGTCAAGAAAGACGATAATTTGCTGCACAATATTTTGTCGTTATGCAAGTTGAGGTAATTGTGCATTGTGATATTTAAAAGTAAAAAAAATTTCTATATACTAGTGTCAACTGCATGCTTGTCAAAACAAAA
The DNA here is from genome assembly GCA_011426435.1 of Lysiphlebus fabarum. Taxonomy (NCBI): domain Eukaryota; kingdom Metazoa; phylum Arthropoda; class Insecta; order Hymenoptera; family Braconidae; genus Lysiphlebus; species Lysiphlebus fabarum. Next base: position 462,132 of record WSYQ01000108.1, read on the forward strand.
AATTATTAAAAGAAAAATTTTTCAGGATGAATAATATAAATGTTAAAAATAAAAAAAAAACATAATTGTAATTTATTTTTTGTATATAGGAAAAATTAAAAATCAATTTCCGGAAAATTGTTGAAGTCTGTGCTATTAAGTAAGCAATTAATGAAAATTGACACACCTGTTTTTCAATTATTTGTAAACATTTGTAAACTTCCGGTTTTTATGAAAAAAGATAATTTTTTTTTTTCTACATAATTATGTATATTTTATATATTTATTTTTAAATTTTTATACAAATCATTGTTTGGTTAATTGATGCACTTGATTGGCTCTTTTAATGAAGTTTATGAATCAATTTATTGTTCATATTTGACAGTTTAATTGAAAATAAAAAATAAAAATTTATTTCATTTGGTTTTAATATAAATTGAAAAGCCACATTTATTATTATATGATACTATAAAATTAAAAAATATATTGTAAAATTTATTGAAACTATTTTTATTAAATAGTTGTTTTTTTCTATTTGTAATTTTTTTTTTCATTGACGTTGAATATTATTACAATAAATCTTTTTAAAAATATCAGTTTTTTTTAAATATTTTATTTTAAAATTATTAAAAATACAAGCTAATAAATAAATAATTAAATTAATAATTTCTATAAAAAATATAGATCAATAACTCTATCAAATCTGAATTTTATTTTTCGTAAAAACAAATAATTATTTATCCAATTTTTTTTGTAAATATAATTTTATTATATTCATAAATACTTGAATAAATAATTTAATAAATTTTGATATATTTATTTGTTTTTAAATAATAATTTGCAAAAAAAAATATTTCATAAATCAAACAGGATATATAAAAAAAAATAATAAATTAAAAATAAAACAATTGAAATTAAATAATATAAAAATTACAAAAATAAACAAAAATTTGTAATTAAAAATTAAAATGTTTATTGATTAAACAAGAGTACAACAACAAAGGACAATATATCTTGTTTATACCATGAAAATTTGTCCAGAGAAATTCACGATTGGAATTTTAGGTTAATCGTGAATTTGGTTTGCTTAATTTAGACTCCTAAATCAGTGTGTTTTAGTCAGCTTGCCAATGTGTTTTACCCAGTTTGTTTTATCGTTAATTATTAGCCTTTGTTAATTGCCAAACATACCACCTTCATGCTACAAACATTTTTGTCACACACTATTCATTTTTTTTTCAAACAAATTTATTTTTCTATGATAAATTTTTGTATTCATTGTTCATCAATATATAATCAATTTTTTAAATTTAAATTTTACACAATAATTTATTTATTTAAAAATATAATTAAAATTATTAAAATATTGATTCAATATAAATAAAATTGACAATAATTACTTTCATAAATATACAAAGTGTTAATATAAAATAAAAATGTTAAATTTAAAATGAAGAATTATTAAATTACAATGAATAAATTTATACAATGAATTGAATTGAAATTTTTTTCTATTTTATAACTCTTTTTATAATATATATTTGTTGGATTTTAAAATGAATGAAATAACTATATTACAGTCTAGTTGGCTCATATAAACCATTGACTTTTCTACTGATCATCATCAATCACATCTTGCTCTATTAATTACCACAAAAATTTTGTAAATCACCAACATCATTACCACAAGGATCCATGAATATTGTAATTTATATTTTTGTATTACACAATGGAAAAAGTATTTGCTTCGATTATTTATTATAAAGTATATTAAAATGAAAATAGAAATATTGAAAAAAAAAAAAATCTGTTGGTCTGTTAATTTTTTTTTTTTTTTCATAGCCCGTATTTGGTATATAAATTGCCCTTAATTTTCTTTGTGAAAAAATAAGCTCTGTTTCATCAATTTGCAAATTCATGCTTCATAAATTCGAAAATAATTAAAATTTCTACAAAGAATTATAAATTAAAAATCATAAAATTCAGTATTATTATTTGTTTATTTTATTAATTTTTTTTACAGCTAAGATTAAAATTGTTAATAATTAATCCAATAAAATTTGTTGTTAATTTTAAAAATTTTTTTAAATTTACAAATGAAATAAAATTAAAATTTATATCGTTACTTTCTTTATTAGTATATTTTTTAGTTCAAGCCATTAAAATTTATATCTCATTTTTGATATATTTTATAATTGATGATTTTACAAGATAAAAAAAAATATGATTGTCATAAAAATTGTTGAATATTCAAAAGTGATTTTTCTATTTCTTTTTATGATATGATAAAAAAGAAAAAAAATTTTTTTAAATTTTTCATGAATCTTCTTGAGTGATTTTTATAACTCGATCCACAAAGCACATTGAGCTATATGGTAAAGAATAAAGGGGTAGAGGGTGAAGATATATAAAAAAATATAAAAAAAAAAAAAAAAATATTACAAAGTAGTGCTTTCAAAAGAACCCACCACCTTCTTCTTCTATGAGTCGTTATATATTATACCTTTATGATTTTTTTTTAAACATTACCTGTCGAGTCATCACGCTAACGTTTCAAAACATCACTCAATCTCGTGTCTAAATTAAAAATATATATATATATATATATTTAATAAAAAAAAAAAAAAATACAATTGTAATTATCAAAAGAAGAATAATAAAAAAATATAAAGTTGGTATAATAAATTTTGTTTTATTCACAATTATTTTTAAAGAAATAAAAATTAAAAAATAATTTAAATTTAAAGTTGTATAAAAATAATAAATTTAAATAAATTATTTGTATTATTTTATTTGAAAAAAATAACATTAAAAATACTGCATTGAATTTAAAATTTTTTTTTTTTTTAAATTTTATTCTTGAGCTTTTTTTTTGAAGATATAATGTCAAGCATTTAAAATTTTTTTTATATGGATTATATCTGCATTAATAGGTAATAAAAAAAATTTTTTAAATATAAATTACATAGTAAAAAATAAAAAAATAAAAATGACAATTTAAAAACAAAAAAAGAAAGATTATATGAAATTGCTAGTAATTTTCTTGGTGAGAATAAAAAGCTCTTGTTAAAGAAAAATTTTTTATAAAGCCAATGAATTTAGTGTTAGTGAGACTGATTGACGTCACTTTAAAAAATTTAAATAAAATTCAAATGATAAAATACAGTATTGATTAAGTTATTTAAAATTTTAAATAATTGCTTAGAAAATTTTTTAAAATTTTATTATAAATTATCAGATAATTATACAATTTTTTTTATTTTTTGTTTAAATTTTTCTATTAAATTTTGATGTAATTATTTTAAAATTGAAACTGATTGAAGCTTGAAGTTGTTTTTTTTTTTTATTTTTAATTTCTTTTTTATTTCCGTTTAATTATCTACTCTATCATTATTCGCTGATTTTTGTAATTTAATTTTGTCATTTCAAGACATTATTTTTCCAATTTTCTATATCTCTGTTATATCAATGTGATTTTGTTTATTAATACTTCCTTAAAAATCAAGTCATGCAATTTAATAATAAAATAATAATAATATATTTATTTTTTATATATATAAAAATAAATTTAATATTTAAGATGACATGACATGATATAATATCCAAGTCACGATTTCATTAAATCATAATAATGATCAATGATATAAATTATCATACACAATTGTAATTGCTGTGAAATTTCTCACAAATTATAATTAAACTAGGTCAATTGATGAATCGATTGGTCTAAAGTCAATTCAACTTAAACTATATACTATATTATATATAAATTTAACAATAATGAAACTTATAATTATCAAAACTAAATATAAAAAATAACAAAAAACATATTAGAGTTAAATAATTTATTATGTTTTTTACAGATAAAAATTTTAAAAATACAAAACAAACAATTAATTGTTGATGTTATATATATATATCGTGATTTAACACTCTTTTTTTTCTAAACAATAATCACGATCATCATGATAAATGAGGTACTCTGACAACCTGGCCCCAATCTTCACATGAACAATTAATTTTGTAAATCGTGCTACACGAGCATTACATTATTACAATCAAAATTCAATTCAAATCTGTATAAAGAGACTCGAGTTATTATTTTGTCAAGAAATATTGATTTTAATGAATAACACAAGTAGTTTTGATAATATTTAATTTAAATATATTATAAATTTTTGAAAAAATGTATTTTTAAAAAAATATCTTAATTTGTAATAATATTATTTTAATTGTTGAATTAATTATGCAAGTAATTTTCTTTTGTTATTTTAAAAATAAAAAATTGAGAAAAATAAATTAATTGATTTAAAAAAAAAAGCAAGATAATTTATTTTGAAAAATTGATAAAAATAATAATTTTAAATGAAATTTATTTTGTAATTGTTTATTATTGTTTGTGATATTTATAATTTTTTTATTTTTAAATAAAATCAATTTAACAGTGTCAATTTTGTACATGAATTTTTCAAACAATAAAATATTTATTTAGCTAATTCGATTGATATAAGAGAAAATGAGTTTTATCAATTTTAAAATTTATTAAATTTTTTATTTGCATTTTTTTTTTTTTAATATAGTCTAGTAATTTTAATGTATAAAAATTAAAGATAAAAATTAAACATTAAATTACAAAATTTATAATTATTTCACGTGGTAAAGTTTAATATATTATTGTGAGGTTGAGAAAGGTTTATCAGTAAGCTTGAATACCTCAGGGTTCTTTGTGCTCATCAAAATGCACTTTGTACAATGAATAATAATAATAGTTTTTTTATTTTTTTTTTATTTTTTATATATATTTTTGCAACACGATGCTAACTTTACAGAAAAGATACATTACAATTTTCTAACCAAACTCTTGATAACCCAGATATTTGTGATAACATTCAGCTCACTTGGTTCATTCAATTTTTATTTTTCTGACATTTCAATATAAATTTATTTTTATTTATTTATTTTTCTCTCTTGGATAACAATTTTTTATTTTTTATAATTTTTTTTTTACAAAATAGTAAAAATAGAGTTTAAATATCCTATATATATTTTTAAAAAACTTTATAACATTGTTTTATATTTTGACGAGTAAAAACAATTTTTTTTCTTCATGTTTTTATTTTATTTTTATTTTTTTGCAACAGAAATAAAAGCTTTTTTATATATACACCTATAAATCATAAGATTTGAGAGGTGGATAACGACTGTTGTGTCAAGATAAAAATGTTACATCTAAATTGTATTAAAAAATGATCGATTATTGAAAATATTTAACTTTGATTAAGAATAAAAACTGATTGATTGAAATATTAATAAAATTAAAACAATAAAATAATTTTAAAAAATTATTTGATAATTGATAAAATATTTTTATTATCTTAATTTTATTTAACATTATTTTTTTTTTTTAATTTACACAAAAAATAATAGGATTTAATATTTTTATTTGCCTTTATTAATAGGATAATAACATTTTATCAAAGAATTTTTTTTTATTTATTTAAATTTCCAAGAGACATAGATTGTTTTAATTTTTTTTTTTTTTGTTTTTATGGTTTTGGAGTTGAATTAAGTTTATCATATGTTTCTACAGCAATTTTTGGTGCTGTTGTTGCAACTGCAATCACGGCTTTGGCTGCATCACCAGTTGCTGCAATAACTCCTTTACCAGCTTCAATTTTAGAACCAAATGCTTTTTTAACTACATCAACATCTTCTTTTATTGTTTCCCTGACTGATTCTCTAGCTGCATTTACAACCTTTTTAACTCCCTAAAATTCCAAATGTCATATATATTTTTCATTTTTTTATATTTAAAAATTAATTATTTTATTTATTCTTACTTGTACTGCTTGATGAAAGAAACCACTCACTGATTTTTCAGCATCTTCAACTCGATGACCAAGCTATTGAAAAAAATTTATTATATTTCAATAAAATATCAACAATAAATATAAATATATATTTTTAAAATAATTAACTTACTTCTGTACGACTTCCATCTTCATTAAACAAAGTTGGTTTTGACTGTAATCAAATAAAACCATCAAATTATTCAAAAATAAATAAAAAAAATTATATTAAAATTAAATTTTTACCTCAACAAAAACAACTGTAATTGCAACAATTAAAAATACTTTAAATAACATTTTTAAATAAATTTATTTCAACTCTTGATGTACTCTTGAATATTTTTATCAAACAGAATGTGTATTAAAATTTTTTTAATATCCCTTTATATAGAATTTTTTCTAGCTAAAAAAAAAAAAAAAAAAAAAGAAAAAACAATGTAAATATTAAAATTATCTAAATAACGTTTGTACAAATAATATTCATCAAAAATATGGTGACGTATAATTTGATTGTTTGCCAAATCTAAAAAATATACTGACATGATTATACGTTTACAAGACGCATAAAATATAAATTATCAAAATGAAATCATAAATAATATTTAATGGTAAACAGTAAGACACATGTTTTCGACGTGTTTTTTAAGCTTCAATGTCACATGGTTTGTATTATAATATGACAATGGACCGACTTATCTTTTTAACAAAAAAATATATTTTATTATTTTTTTTTGTAAATAATATGTACTTACGTATTGTTTGCACGAAAACTGTTGGATGATAATTAATATCTTGCGTAATTTCACACATCCGGTAAATCATCTTAATAATATTTTTTTTTTCAACAGAATTATAAAATTATTATCAAATAAATTGAGCAATAATTTTTATCTCTATTTTATCATGAAAATTAAAATTTTATTTAAATTGATGATTAATTTTTTAAAAATATTTTTAATTATTTATTTGGTTTTTCTTTTTTTTTTTTATTCAGTTTTATTTTTACATTAAACTAGTTTTTATGTTTTAAAAAATTAGTAAATTATATTATTTTTTTATTAAGTTAAATTGGATTAAATAATTAAATTAAGGCAAAATATTTTGCGGTGTAAATTTATTTATTTTTTTTGTTGTTTAGTATTTTTAAATAGTAATATTCGTGACTACAAGTTGTACTTGTGGTTTTAACAAATTTAAATTTTATTTAGTAAAATAATATTTTAAAAGTAATAAAATATATAAAGAATAAAATAAAAATATGTTTTTAAAAACCACAAAAAACAATAACTAAAAGTTAATTTGAATAATTTATTTTAACATTAAATTTTAATTTGATTATTTTTTTTTTAATTTTATAAATTAAATTTGTTAATTACTATGACAATAAGACTTAACAAATATTGATAAAATTATTTTTTTGTTATAAAATAAAATAAATAATACTCGTTGTTGATAAAATATTTTTAAAATAATATAAATTATTTAAAAACTCGAGTTTAAAAAATCATGACACGTGTAAAAAAAAAAATTTCAATTTAATTATTTTTAATTTTTGTTAAAATTTTTTAAACATGACCTAATTATATTCATAATTTTTAAATTATCCACAAAAAGAGAAGAAAGTTTTTGGTTATTTCAATATAAATTTTTATCAAATGAAAAAAAATTTTACATATAAATGAAAATATATTTTTATTCTTTAATAAAATATATTATATATTTTTTGACTGTAATATTGTGTTCTAAATCGGCTTAAAGATATTAGAAAATTTTCGTTTATATTTTGATTGAGAAATACATAAAAATTGCCAAAATAAAAAAAAAAAAAAAATTCAAGACAAGATAAGAATAAAATCGATACATTGATTTATTGATAAGCTTGAATTGGACATTCTGTTCACGATCATCTTCACTCTTGTTTTATTTTTTAAAACATATATACATATTATATTTGTAAAATAAATGTATATAATCATTTTCTTTTATATATATCTGTCGACGACATCCAAATGTATTTTCTATACATATAAAGTTTGACAATATCCTCAGGGATATTCGTAAAATTTTATCATCCTTATTCTAGTCAATAACAGTAGAAATAAAAAATCAACAATCAAAATAATATTAAATAAATGAAAAATTAATTCAAAAGTTTGATAAATTTTTAAATTATTATTTCAACATATTGTCTTTTTAATTTGTCAATAATTTAAATGAATTTTATTCTTTTTTTTTATTAATTTATTATCAAAAATATACTCGTTTTTTTTTTCATTTATTTTTATTAAATTATATATAATTTTTATGAATATTAATAATAAAAAATATCATTTTATTTTGTCTGTTTTTTATAGTCAACATCAAAATGTATGATGAGCTTTCAATGCATTGTGTGATGTATTCATTTATGGAAAATTATTCAAAAAGTATTTATTCATTTTATATTTATTTTTACAATTTTTTTTATTTTTTCTTATTTTCAATGACACACTGTGAGATAAGAAGTTCCTTCAAGATAATGATAAAAAAAAAAAATACAATATCAACGTCAGGTTGTTCTCGTTACGTAAATACAAACTTTTAAGTCGTAAAAATATAAGATTTTTTTTTTTATTTAATCTGTATCAAAATAAAAAATATTTGAAGGTTTTTTTAATAAAAAAAAATATATATGTAATAAAGTTTTTATTTTTTTCTGATATTTTAATGATTAAGTTTAATTTTTAGTTGGCAAAAATATTTTTTTAATGATAGTAAATCTCATGTACAATATACGTTGTACTATCGATCAATAATTTGTAAAGTCCTCAATAAATCTTCAGATAGTCAGACTCCAAGAAGAAATTTTTACTCTCAACCTCGATAAAATACTTTATAAACTTGGCACAATGTGAGCCACCTTGCTGGTAAAAATTACTATTTTTTTTATAATTTTATTATAATCTATTTTTTTTTTTTTTAAATATAATGCTGATTCAATTTTTATTTTTTTATTTTATATTTTTGTCATCAAGGTTCATTGATCGTCACACAGTTGTGAATTATTATTAAATTATTTTTTAAATTAATAAATAATAAATAATTTTTAAATCCATTTTTACAAATTAAATTAACATTATTTAAATTTTACAAATTAATTTTTTGTAAAATCAATATTGAATTTAAATTTTTTAAAATGTCCTTCAGGAATAATCAAACCCAGTCAAGTTTTTTTCATATCATCTTGACCCAAATGACAAACACTGCAAGTTGTTTTGAATTTTATAATAAAAAAAAAAAAATTCACAATAAATTCAAGCACGTTTTTATTTTATTTTTCAACTATTATGGATTTTTTTTTTCATCCCTTTTATTATGATCTAATATTACTTATTCTTCATTGTTTTTTTTTTTTTTTTAATTTGTTTTATCTTTTTATCTTTTATATATTACAAATCCAACATATTTATAGACAAAATACATTTTATAATTTTTTTATATTTAAAAAACATATGTATCCTTGTAAAATTAAGTATAGCTCATTAAATTTATTTAAAACTTGTCAAAATGATAAATAACATATGAATAAACATAACAACAATAAAATTGTATGTTTTATTAATTTTAAAAGTGTATTTTATTTTAACATAATGGTTATTAAAATTATCAAACTATTTAACTTATTCTTGAGCAACAACAAAAGACAATTGTTTGTACAATATTTTTACTTGATATATATTATATATTTTATTTTATATAAATATATTTTCATTGGTTTTAATATTTATTATTCATAACAGCATGTTTTTGTACTGATTATTTCATTTATAACCAACAAGTCTTCTAGGAAAATTTAATTACTCTGTATATATTTTGTATGTACACGTTGACTTGTTGGCTTGTTATACAAATACATAAATAATTTTTATTTTAAACATTGAATTTTTTAACTATATACTTTCAACACTCTAGTCTACTTTATTTTTTAAAAATAAAATATAAATTATTATTTTTTTAAAATATTTTTATGATGATACTAATGTAGTAGTTAAAATAAAAAATTATTTAATTTTAATTATGATAATTATAATATGTAGGTTGAAGTTTTTTTTATTTATTTTTTTCATAATATTTTTTGACAAAATTATGAAATTTATTTGATGTGGTTTACCTGGTATTTGATGTTATATTACAGGATAATTAGTTGTAAAGGAAATTTGAATATTTTGATTATTATTTTGATGATTGAAAGTTTGTTCATTTAGATTATCTGTGGATGCGATTAAAATTTATTATTAAATCTTTGTGATATTGTTACATAAAATACGACAAAATAATTTACAAATATATTTATAATAATTTTTTATTTGTTTGTAATTTTATTTTGTGTTATTTTAATTTAATTAATTAACTAATTAATTTATTAGCTTAGCTACTTTTTAAATATATCAAATTGAATTTAAATAATCTTAAAAATATAGGCTAAAAAATTAAACTAGAAAAACCAGAAAATTTAAAATCCATTTACGATTCATGAAGAGATAGATATTAGTTTAATTTCCGTAAAGATTATATTGGATTAAAGTGATATCTGGTTTGAGAATATCCTATAAACTTAATACTAAAAAATTACAAAATTGTCTCTATATTTATAAAATATATATACTTAATCTCAATAACTTCATTATTTAAATTTATTTATATGCAAAAATTTATAAAACCAAATTATTTATATACATGTTGTAATTAATCCTCTTAGTTTTTAATTATTTTTTTTATTTTAATAATTAAAATTTTATCTTATTTTTTTTATACAAAATGACAATCAATTATATTTATTTTAAATATGTTGATATTCAATTTATACTGAATAATTATTTTCAAGTTTTTTTTTCAATTTAAATTTGTTAATTTAAAAATATAAAATTTGTTATTTCAATTTTTACTTTATTATATCAAACAATTATATTTTTTTTTTATGCAAATAATTAAGATTTACATTTTTATAAATTAAAAAAATAATGATGTCGACATTTGACAATTTTTTGTTATCTAAATTACTGAGTTAAAAAAAAAAGATAATAAATTAATAAACATGAAAGAATTTTTTTTTAAATTAATTTTTCTTTTTTAAAATATAAAATTACAATAAAAATAATCAAATAAGTTAATAGAATATATGTAAATTTTTTTTTTTTATATAAAAAATAAATTAAGTTTAAAATTAAATTGATTTGAATAAAAATTATTCTGAATAAATCTCAGACAGTTTGATTAACTCAGTCAATTGATGCGTGATAAAATTATTTCCATTAATAGATGAAAATTTACTCTGTGAAATTTACATTTAATTATTATTGAATGAGGTGGTATAAGTACCACCCAGTCCAACAACTAATGCGTGTGAATTGACGAAATTCATCATTATTAAATTCTTACTTGAAGTAACAATTAATTTTATCATCAAAGTTTCTTGTAAGATTTCTTAGAAGGTTTTTAATTTGTCAATTTATTTGACCATCTTCAATTATATCTGTTAATTTTATATTTTAACTGTAATATAATTATTTAAATATAATTTACAAAGTTGATCTTTCATGTAAAAATTTATCTGTTATTATTTTTTATATATTTTAATGTTTTTAAATGATACACATTAGGCATTTTGTATTATAACAAAACGTATTTTAAAATTAAGATAAAACTTGATATTATAAAATTAAAGTTTATATTCACCAAGGGGAAAAATTACTTAAGATTTTGATGAAAATTTCACTGTGTTCTTGTCACTTTAACATTGTCTATTTTTGCTTATCATCTTACTCTGAATGACATTGAAAATAACGTCAAAAATAAATCAGATAAACATCACTAAATTTTCTTCTTGACTTCATCATCTTGTCTATCAATTTTTTTTATAAATTTTACTCTTTTTTTTAACTGTCAAACAAGTATTTTTTAATAATTGTAATTAATTTTCAATTAAAAATATAATTATATAAAATAAAAAATATTTATTCAATAATTTTACTAATTATAAATTATTGATTTTAATAAAATTTTAAAAATAATATTATATTATGAAATATAACATTAATATATTCATGGTATTTCAGTGGTACTTTTAATTTTTTATTAATTTTTTTTTTTTTTTTATATTTTTTTTGTCAAGGTATGCATTCTTGAAGCTTTTGTTGTCAATTGAGCTTTTGTCAAGCTGACGATGTTGGCATTGAATAAAATGACAGTGAATAGAAAATGATGATTTTTTTTTTAATTTTTAAATCATGAATTTTTTATTTAACAAAAAAATAATAATAATTTTAACTTATTATTATGTCAAGTAGATTTTTAAATATATTTTTATAATTTTTTTAATAACAATTTCTAGTAAATTTATTAACAAAAAATTTCCAAATACTAAGGAATTTTTTTTGTAATTTTTATTTAATAAAGATTTTTTTTTTACTAGTTTGAGCATTTAAATATTATAAATTATCAATATCAAAATTTCATTCAGTGTAATCCCATAAATTAATATCAAGCTTTTTAATTAAAAATAAAATTAAATTTTTTACTTGTATAAAATATTACTTGTTTTTTTGCGTTAATTATTAATTAATTAATGTAATTGTTCATTATTTTATTATATTATAAAATATTAATATATATTCTTCAAATATTAAGTATTGTTTAAAATAAAAAAATAAAAATAACAAAAATAAATTTATAAAATGGTCATTTTGAGCAATTCGGGTTTAAAATTGAATGGAAAAAATCAGCCGATTCTACCAGGCGAACAGAATAAGTGAGGAGTAACTGTGAATTCAATTTCAAAGATGGCCAAGCTCAAAATGGCCATTTTATAAATTTATTTTTGTTATTTTATTTTTTTATTTTAAACAATACTTGATATTTTAATAATATATATTATTATTTTATATAATAAAATGATAGATAATTACATTAATTAATTAATATAATTAACAAAATAATAATAAAATACATGAAAATTAAATATTTATTTGTGTTTAAAGTGTATGTTCATTGTCAGTTATTTACTTATTTTTTTTATTTAATTTTTTTATCTAAACAATACTTAATATTTTGAGAATCTATATTATTGTTTTATGAAATTAATTGATAGATAATTACATTGATTAATTAATAATTAATAAAATAATAATAAATAATGAAAAATTAAATATTTCTATTCATTAAACGTGTGTATGCATTGTCACTTATTTATTTATTTTTGTTTTTTTATTTTTTTATTTTAATGAATACTGCATATTTTAAAAATATATATTATTATTTTATTATATGATAAAATGATGAATAATCACATTAATTAATTAATAATTAATAAAATAATGATAAATATTGAAAAATTTAAATATTTATTTGCATTAATAGTGTATATTTAATACACTTTTTGTCAATTTTATAATTTTTTTATTGTTAAAAATAAATTTTGAGGATAAATATTAAGAAATAATTAAGAAGCTGAAAAACAATAATTAACTTGGGTATCATCAAGACTTTGTACAATATATTTTTGATAATTTATTTTGTTGTATTAAATAATTATTAAATAATTGTATTAAAGTGTAAAAAAATTATAAGACAGACAATAATAAATATACAATTTTAATATACAAATAAATATTTAATTTTCAAGTTTTTTATTATAATATAATTATTTTATTTGTCATTAATTAATTAATGTAATTATGCATTATTTTATTATATTATAAAATGATAACATATATTATTAAAATATCAAGTATTGTTTAAAATAAAAAAATAAAATAACAAAATAAAATAAATAACTGACAATGAATATACACTTTAAATCCAAATAAATATTTAATTTTCATATATTTTATTATTATTTTATTAATTATTAATTAATGTAATTATCTATCATTTTATTATATAAAATAATAATATATATTCTCAAAATATCAAGTATTGTTTAAAATAAAAAAATAAAATAACAAAAATAAATTTATAAAATGGCCATTTTGAGCAATTCGGGTTTAAAATTGAATGGAAAAAATCAGCCGATTCTACCAGGCGAATAGAATATGCGAAGAGTAACTGCAAATACTCCTCACTTATTCTATTCGCCTGGTAGAATCGGCTGATTTTTTTCAATAAATTTAAAACCCGAATTGCTCAAAATGACCATTTTATAAATTTATTTTTGTTATTTTATTTTTTTTGTTTTATTTTTTTGTTTTAAACAATACTTGATATTTCAAGAATATATATTATTATTTTATCATATTATAATTTAATGGATAATTACATTAATTACGTTATTTAATTAATAATAAATAAAATAATAACAAAATACTATTGAGAATCAAATATTTATTGTCAGTCTTATAATTTTTTTATTATTAAAAATAAATATTGAGAATAAAAATTAATTATAAATAAATAAACATAACAGTATCATAATTAAATTTTAAATATTCATTAACGTTGAAATATTTTACATTTAAATAAAGAGAAAAAAAATTAAAAAAAAAAAAAACATCTTGTACACATTTTCATAAAAGTTTGTTATCAGTGGATAATTGACATTTTTTAATCATTTAATAATCAACAAATTAGTATACAAACAAATACATAAAATTATAAGTTGATTAAAATAGAATAATCTTGATGATTGTTATATTTTTTCAAGTATCTGTATAGAATTAATATAAAAATGAATGAAATTATTTAAATCCTTAAAAAGTCATTTAATTCTATTTGTATTTTTATTTTTACAAGTATATAAAAAATTATATAAAAAAAAAAAAACAAAATAAAATAGTCTCTATATTTTTATTGATTTTAAAATTATTTATAATTATTTTTTGAAATTTTAATAATAATATCTTTAAAATATAATTTAAATAAAGATTAAACACTTGAGATTTTTATATTTAAAACCCATAGAAAATTGGCAATTATGATTAAATTACTTTTATATAAAATAAAGTTACCAAGTGACAAGAAAATTTTAAATTAAAAAATAAAGAAATTTTTTTTTTCATGAATATTTAAATTTTTTATAGTGTCATTGTGTCAATACTTAACATGATAAAATATTAAACTTTTTATAATTATTTTTTATAATAAAAAATTAAATTAAAATATATACATAATTTATGAAAAAAAAGTTATTAATATTTTTAATAATAATAAATATATACATTGATAAGTTGATATATCAAAACTCTCTGGTTTTATCGGTTCACCAATTTTTATCAACCCTTGCTTTTCCATCAATTTTCGATTAACCCCTTTCACCACACAACCATCATATTTTATTTTTATTTTCTTATAAATCTACTATATCATTCATAATTTTATGCAATTTATTAAAATTGATTTTTTATATTAAAAAAATAAATAAAACGATTTTTTTTTTATTAAAATTACTTTTGTTATAATTTAAAAATAATTTTTTTTCATAAATTCTTATTTCAATGTTAATATTCTTTTGGTATTTAATTTTTATTTTTTTTACTGCATTAAATGCTTTGGGGCTTTTTTTTTATAAATACGTAAATAAGTCGTAATGATGTTTAAAAAAAAAAAAAAAAAAAATAAGAAAAATATAAAAAACAGTAGTTAAAAAGTTTAAAAAAAAAAAATTGTAATAATTTAAAAGTATATTTTATTTTTGTTTAAATATTTAATAATTTGATTATGCAATTTATAATTATGTAATCAAATAAATATGATAAATAAAATTCACATTAAAAAGATAATTATTTTTTAAAATTGCGTGACATAAAATGAAAAAATTCAAGATTTTAGCTTGAAATTATGTGTGTGTATGTCAGTTGTATATTTTATATTATTGTTGAATTATTCATGACTGTACAACTTTGTGAAAATATACACCCAATAAATGTATGTTTAATATTAATATAAAAAGGGCATTATTATATCAATCTTGCTTAATTTTAAATTGACAAAATATTACATAGTTTTATGAACCCTTCAATTTAAAATTAACATTGTATATTTAATATATTTAATTCACAAAATACAAATGACATTAACTTTGTTAAATTCATTTTATATTTTATATCTATTTTTAAATCATCAAAAATTTTTGACACCATTATTTATTTAAACATTATAAAAGTGTGATAATTTTAGAATTATATTTCAGATTAAATAAATTTTAAATAAAAAGTTTTTATAATTTAACTATCCGGTCATCTAAAAATAAAAATATCCTTGTTGATAATTTTTTTTATATCATTATTTTTGTTGTTTAAAAATAATAAAAATATATGATAAAAAGATAATTTTAACTAACAATATTTATTTTTTAAAACTGGAATGTTGGCAATACATGAAGATTTTTTTTTTTATTTTTTTTTTAACTATATGTACTGTTTTGGACAGAATAAAAATGGGGCTGGATAGTTGGGATATGCTGCTGGACAACAATACAAATTAGATTTACCAAAAGTAGTATTTTTTTTTTTAAATTTTATTTTTTATATAATTTTTTTTGTCCAGTAAGTTGAAGCACGTATTTGTGTGTCTTTTCATGTCTAGTATAAAAATTCTACTGTCATACACAATTCGTTGAATATTCAACCACTAAATCATTAACCCTGTTAAACACACATATTCTGAAATTTTACCAAGACAAGTCTATTTTTCATTGTATTTTCAACTATCATAAACTAGTTTTAATAATATTCTTTTATTTAAATTTTATTAAATAAAAAAATACAAATAAAAAATCGAGGTAATCAATCTGTCCATCAATTTGTATCGATAGAATATTTTTCCCTTAATTTTTAATTAATTCCTAAAAAAATTATAATAAAGAAATAATTTTTTATAATTTAATTTTGAATAATTTAAAGTTAACAGTACTCACTTGAATATTTTATAAATATTTAAATATTTTAAATGAAATAAATTTGTATTCTATCCTTATATTCATGATAAGATGTATACAATTTAGTTTGGGTTGAATCCATCGATCTTAGTTGTAACTGTTGTTGTTATATAGAGAATTTTCCCTTGATTCAAAGTTTCAGTGTTACTTTATATATTTTCTATTCTCTTTATATAAACTATGACAGAATGAGTGATGTACCATGACCATGACACTAAACTCAAATCTCGGAAATTGATCATTCGACTTGGTTTACTGTTAATACTAAAACTTATTATCATCATGAAAATTTTTTTATAAAATATTACTTAGAAATATAAAAAAAGTTAAGTGTTGGTTGTTAAATATAAGCTGGTTTTAAATATTGATTGAAGAAAAACTATAAGATTATTTAAATAAACAATAAATAATTATATTAATAATTTTTTAATTTAAAAAAATATAAAAATATATTGTCAATATGTTAATACTTTATACGGTTGAAATAATATTTTTAGAATTATTTATATAAAATGTGTATCTATTTGCATATTGAAATTATGTCTTGACCCTTGTAACTTTACACTATCATTTCCATATGTGGACACAAACCATGTTCAATTGTATATTATTTCATGACTAATCCAGATTCAGTGAATGTGTCACTTACAGATTGAAGTTTTGAATTAACGTATATGCTGAAAGTCCAACTTGTTAAAACTTGTTTTGAAAATTTCCCTGTAAAATAAAAGTTTAAATAAATATATAATAAATCTAATTAATTTATGAAAAATACAAGAAAAATAAATTTATTCGTAATATATTTTTAATTAAATTTATTCTTATTTTTTTTTTTTTTTGATAATATTTAAAAATTTTTTAAAATACATTGATTTAAATTTTTAAATTAGAATAATATTATTTGATGTAAAAGTTTTACAATTTTACATATGAATACTGGTCATCTTGGTAATATGCAAAAGGTTTTTGAGTTTAAAAGTTTGAATAGATGGAAAATTTATTCATGTCGTGTATTTATGATCATATTGAAAGTGACCCAATATACCAAATCATTTATCAAAATTTAAGGGTGTTAACCGATAAATTATATATATTGGCATGTTATCAAATAGTTTTTATTGATTTTTATATAAATTTTCAAATAATAAATATATAAAAATGAAATTTCCTTTTCTAAAAAATTCATTGAATATTTTAAACTTATATATTTTTTTGTGTAAAAATATTTTATTTTATAAATTTATAAATTAATTTTAATAATAAATAATTTTATTTGTTACAGAATCTCAAGAACCAAATTATGACAACAAATCTCTGGGTTGAACAGGTAAAAATAATAAATAATATAAATTTTTTTTTAATGAAAAATTTAATAAAATAATAAAGACAATTTTAAATACATCATGCTGAAACATTTTGAATATTAAAATAGTATAAATTGAAAATGTATTATTCAAATAAAATACATGATTATTCTACATGTGATTCTTAATAGCTAAAAGTGAATACAATAGCATTTGTATCACGTCATTAACCATTGTGCATTTTGATGCTTAGAGAAATTCAGTAGATTGCATTGCAAAGTAAATGCACTTATATGTACCTGTATATACATATAACCACTCAACATTTTATTTCAAGAAATAAACCTTTATAAATATGCCAAGTATCATTGAAAAAAATTAGTAAAACCAAATACTAAAATTTCAATGATAAATAAATAATAAAAAAATTTTTTAAAAATTCAAGTTTATATTTTAATATTTGTATTTACATTTATCTAGATTTTTATTGATTTAATTTTTTTTTTTTCAAATTTATATTTTAATTTCAAGTATTCATTATATATATTTTTAAATAATTATTATTCAAATTTTTTTGTAAATTTTTAAATCACTGTCTGTTTTTAAATATGATGTTTATAATTTTTTTAATTTAATTGTATTTTTTTAAATTTATTTATTCAATTTTTTGTTTAAAAAATATTTAAATTTCATAGCTATTTTTATTTAAATTTTATCTGTAATAATATGGGTATTTATATTAAAATAATTGTCTTAAAATTCTCAACATAATCAAGTATTCTATAGACATTATAAGAACCTCTTTAACAAAATAGGATTTTCATCTAGTTATAGTATTATTGGGTAACAAGTACAACTACATTTCAAATAAATTTATAGTTGCTTAATTGTAACCTAATTCTTGACCATACATATGAAATTAATATCAGTTTAATCAAAATTAATTTCAAATAACTTGTCTGTTTATCTTGACATATCAAAAGTTAATTTCAATCTTGTAACCACATTAATATTTTAAAATATATTATGTAGATTTTATCATATAAAAAATTCAAATTAAATTCACATCATTTGATATCTTATCAATTTAAATATTCATTTCAAAAAATTCTTCAATTTAAATATTTTATCAAATATAAAGTTTTTTACTTGTCGTAAATTTTTTATTTTCAACAAATTGTATAATTATTTCTCATTCATCATTTTATTTTGTAATCAATATTCTCTAACTCAATATTAAGTGGATATTTTTTTTTTCTTTGTTCAATAAGAAAAGACACATCACTTGTCAATTCAAACTGAGTGACTTGCCAGGATAAATTTCTTCATCGACACTTTTTTCATAATAGACGTTTAATAATTTGAAATAAAATTGAAGTAAAAAAAAAGCAAAAAAAAAAAAATAAGGGAAAATATATACTGTACATTGAGTATTTTTTTTTCATTTAATTTATATACTTTCAGCTGTTTTTTAGCAGTTTGTCATGATGATTAAACTTTTGATAAAATGGAATTTTTTTTTTTTTTTGTTTTATATATAGTTAATGTTATTGCAAGTTAGCCAAGAGATGCAACAAAATAATTTAATCGTCCTAGTTTTTTTTTTAAAAAAAAACAATGTAGTTTAAAAAAAAATGTTGAAATGAATTTATAAAATATATTAGTTGTTTTCTATGTGAATTTTGTGTGCTTTTACTGATAAATCATCAGTTTATGTGTTTAAAATTTGGGATGATTTTTGTGTTCCATTAAATATACATACTGCAACGTTGTTAAAACTAACAAACACATAAATTTTAACTTAATTCTGTTTTCAAAAGGACACTGAAAATAAAAATTGAAGGGAAAAAAACAAATGGAAAAAAAAAAACTTTACGAAATCTTTATATACGTAAAAACATTTCCTTACTTTTTATTATATTATTTTTTTATTTTAAATATTTTTATCAATTTGAAATTGAATATTCCAATCAGCTTAAGTTGGTTAGATGGATTTAGATGTATTTTATTCTTCGTATATTATTTAAATAATTGTTCAAATGTCAAAAGACAAACTGGTGCCAAATAATAAATGTATATATACGAAAAAAAAAAATTGAAAAAAAAAAAAAATTGTGAGAAATGAGACAAGGGTAGTAAGTATGATTTATATTGAAAAATAAAAAAAGTATATTTAGAACACTGAAAGCCTTTGATAGGTGTGATAAAATCAATAAAAAAATAAAAAATATATAAAAACCTTTAGATTCACGTCTTCTTCATTATTGGCTAAAAAAAAAAAATTACAAATTTTTCTTTTCATCTTTTGTCAGTTTTTCTTTTTTTTTTTGTTATAAAATTTTACAAAAATTATTAATAATTTTTTTGAAATTTTATTTTATAATATATTATTTAACTGGGGTAAATTTCAAAAATATATTTTCTTTAAAAACTTTTAACTTAAAAACTTTTTAAAATTATGTAAGAAATTGTTTTTTACAAATAAAATAAAAAAAATTTACTTAAAAAAATTTTATATTTATAATTTTATTTATAATAAGTTGTAGATTTAAAAAATATTAAATTAATAATAAAAAGCTTTCAATGAAATTATTATCAAGTAAATTAATTTATTGTAAATAAAAAAAACTAAAAATTAAAAATTAATTTACAATAAAATTATTATTACGACATAAAATTAAACAAAAAAAATTTATCAAATAATATCAGATGATGATAAATTTATTCTAGAAGAGTTTAAAGTACCAAGTGCCAAAAAAATAAATAATACCAGGTCATGTGTTTATAACTTTATAAAAATTTTTCTGCTCAGTTTGTTGCAAAATTTTTTTTCAGCTCAATACATGTATACCATATGAACAATGCACATATAAAATCCATTTCTCTGCGTGTCCAACGTTCATTTTTATATCGTGTTATATATTTTTTTCGTCTGCAGTCTTTCCGGTTTTATATTTTAATATATATATATATATAAATCACAAAAAAAAAAAAAAAAAAATATATATATATATGTATATATTAGAATCATGTCACTGCATTAAACACAGTCATACAAAAATTTTATAAAACATGAATATTCAAAAATTCAAGGAAATATTTAAATTTGCAATTTAAAAATTTTGTAAAATTATAAAAAATAAATTTAATATAAATTATTATTATTTAATTATCATTTTAAATTTTTAAATATTTAATTATATTAATTAAATGTAACAGACAATTATTATCTGTCAAATAAATAATCATAAAATTTATTAATAAATTATTAAACTTATTGGAATTTAATTGGTAAAAAATAACTTAGGAATTTAACAAGAGTAAATTAAAATTCCAAATTGTATTTAATTAATTTAAAATTAGTAATTTTTTTTTTCTATACAAAAAAAACTTTAAATTCAAATAAAAAATTGGAAACAATGCAAAAGAATTTTGTGTAATCCTGGAAGACATGTGATTGTTTTACTTTAAAAAAATATTAATTAACAATTAACAAATTGATTAATTTTTTCTTATTAATAATTGAAAAACTTTTTGAGTTAAAAAATAAATTAATTGATTAATTTTAATTTTTTTTCAAGTCATGGTACGACTACAAACTTCGATGGGAACCAAAAGAATACGGTGGTGTTCACATGTTACATGTACCTTCAGATCATATATGGCGACCTGATATTGTACTTTATAATAAGTGAGTTATTATATTTAATAATTATATATTACATTCAATAAATCCCAAGTGTTCGTTTACATCGTGTTATTTTAAATAAGTGTCCGTTCAAATTTTAGCAAACAATGCATGTTGTTAAATTTAAAAATTTCATATATTTTTTTAAAATCCAAATATGTATAAATAAATTTTAACAAAATTTATCTGTATACATATATATATATTTTATCGTCAAGGGTTTTAAAAAAATAAAATTCAAATTTTTTTTTACGAGAAAATATATATAGAAAAAAAAAAAAAAAAACATTCGTCAAGTTTTTTGTGTTACATATTTTTTTTTTTATAAAAAATATATTGCAAAAATGTTCAATGTCTTCGGGCGCGATCATATTTATATAAAAAAAAAATCGCACGTTGTTATTTATATATTATTATTATTTATTTTTAAAGTTATATAAAAATGTAGGACAAACGTGTATGACAACTGCTGTTTTTTAATATTTTTTTTTTATTATTCTAAAATTTTTTTTCATTCAAATTTTTGTTATTGTCATTATTTTAAGTTGTTTTTTTTTTTTTTTTTTTTTTTTTTATATTTTCACATAAGACATATTTTTTTTTTTTCGCACAAGCTTTTTTTTTATATTTACATAGAGCTTTTTTATTTTTTTTTTAGTAGTTGATGTTAGCATCATAAAAAAATATAAAACAGCAACTTAAAAGTTCAATGTTTTTTTATGATTTTCATCGGGTTTATGTATATGTAGTTATATTATTTAAAAATTTATATTTATTATTTATTTTATTGTGATTATATTTATCGTAATTATCGCGATCCCATATTAAGAAAAAAAAAAAAATAAAAAAAATAATGTTCTTGTTGTTAACGGGATAGATTGTCATTCATGTCGCATGATATATACGGGCGCTGCGGTGGATATTTATTTTGCCCTAATATATTTATTAAATTCATATAATTATATATAATATATCAAATAATTATATTTATTAATGTCTATCTTGATTATATTTAATTGTGTTAATTTTTGTGTATTTTATAATGATAATATTGTTAAAACGATTACGCCTCGATTGACAAGTTGTGTATTATTAATTCATCAATCATTTTATATTTGTAATTATTTAAGTTATTTTAATAATAATAATTTATACACTTGTGGTTAATGTGTCATATGCACTAGTGGTTTATCTTATAATTTTATATAAATTATATATACTGACATTATATTAATATTACCACAAAATATTTAAATTATAACATTAAGAAATATTTAAAAAAAAAATTATATTTTTGTGTCAAAAAAGTTTTATAAATATTTTTAAATTATTTAAAATTTATTGAATATATTTTATTTTATTGTTAATTATCATAAATTTAATTGTTAATTTTATATATAAATAAAATTTATTACAATTTTTTTTTTTCAAATTTTATTATTTATTTTTCAAAGTCAAAGTTTTATACGTGATTTGTTTTTTATTCAAGTCACGCAATCATATATTATGTGAGTAAAAATTTTTTATATATTTTTTTATATTTTGAGTAATATGAGTATAATGTTACTTGTCTTCAATATTTTTTTTCTAAACCCTACAAACCAGCTCTA
Organism: Lysiphlebus fabarum; assembly: GCA_011426435.1. Lineage (NCBI taxonomy): Eukaryota > Metazoa > Arthropoda > Insecta > Hymenoptera > Braconidae > Lysiphlebus > Lysiphlebus fabarum. The sequence continues at coordinate 485,471 of WSYQ01000108.1, forward strand.
CTGTCTAGAGTTTCTTTTCTTTTTTCTATTTTGTGGTTTTTTTTCTACAAATACCACTCTATATTTCTTATTTTTTTTTTACACATTGCGTCGTTTTTTTTTCTGAATTCGATATTTCATAAAACCTTTAGACTGTATAAATATATATTTTTTTATTTATTTATTTGCTTCACCCTTCTTTGACTAAGCTTGATACTCGTTCATCATAAACATCAACGAATATATATGTGAGGTTTCTTTGTTGAGTCATATATTCACTTGCAGACTAAAATTTACTATGATATAATAAAAATAAAATAAAAATAATACTCAAATAAATTTTAAAAAATTATTTCAACTATATTATCAAAAACTTTAAACAGTAGCCAAAATTTTAATTTAACAATCACAAATATTTTTCTTATCAAAAAATTAAAATTAAAAAAATAAATTTTATAAAATTGTAACATATACCTGTATTATGTAATCAGTAATCACTGATTGTATAAATTTGCTATAAATTAGTTGTATTTTAGGGGCTAAAACAAGTAACAGATAAATTAAATTCATTTGTCTGTGCATATATTAAATATTTTACGATTGAAATGCATATCGAATATATAGTTTATTTTGTTGATTGTATTTACTGAATAATAATAATAATTTATATGTAATTGAGTATTTACAAAATTAAAATATTAATTTATAAGTTTATTTGAATTTAATTAATATTAAAAAATGTTTGTTTACTTATCATGAAGTTACTTTACTTTTATATTTTTTGAATAAAAAGTGTTTAAATTTTGTATGATGTAATTAAATTCAAAATATACATCAAATAATTACTCACTAAAAATATAATTTATAAAATTTTTTAATATATAAAAAATATCTGCAATCATATTTATTTCTAGTCACGATTTGCTGCAATAAGCAAAAGCTTTTATTTATATTTATTTTTTAGTGTCATGTTTTGTACTTCTGTTTTAACTTTGGTCCATGTTAAATGATGATATTTGGCACATTTTAACCCTCAGGGATTTATATAAAAAAAATTTTATAAACTTTTATTCATCACATGAAAACGCAACTGATTTTTTATAAATTTTTTCCTGTTTTACAATATTGCCAAAGGAATTACATACCGGATAGAAAAACGAAATAAAAAAAAAATTGTCACTCATAAAACTGTTGGCTGATAGGTTCTTATTTTATCTGGCCTTTTATCAAGAAAATAAATAAATAACAAATCAATATATCAAATACAAAAGCTACATGTTCATAGAATTGAATATACGCGGTTAAAAAAAAAATATATATATATAAAAAATACACTTCAAGGAAACATAAGAATTTACGAGGTTCAAAATCTATACCATTGCCAAATTACAACAAAAACATTATGAAACAAATGTGACCAAAAGTTTACTGATGTCTGGATTCCGTATCAAATATATAACAACACGGTTACATTTGTCACTGAAAAAACTATTCCAAGGATTTATGGATTTTACTATTTTTTTTTTTCATGAATTTTCATTCCAAACAAATAAAATAGTAGCGATCACAACAACACTGATATTTATTACATATTTTTACCAAATAAAAATTTATCGAAGAAAAAATAAAAATAAATAAAATATATTAAATGATGATAATGATACATTTTTTTTTGTAAACAATTTTTAAAAAATAAATAAATAATTTAATAAAATATCAAAGTATTTTCACGAGAATAATTACAAAAATTTAATTGTTAAATGGATTGTAAGTTTGTCTAGTATTTTATGAATAAAAAAAATATATAGTTATAGTTTTGTATTTGTGGATATATATAATGTTAAATCACAAGTGGTATTTGACAAAACTCATTGAATTGGAATGCAAATTGGTCAGACAATATCTATCATTCTACGAAATCCAATCTGAGGTGTTTCAATCACAGAAACACTTCTCTATATTGTATTGTTGTATGACATTAATACCATCATAGAATAAATTTTTTTATATTTTTTTATATTTTGTGAATAAAATTATTAAATTTATACTGTTTAAATTTTCTAAATTGGCATCATTCTTGGTTGTCTGCCAGGTTCACTTGTGAATGGTCATCTACGGAATTTTATACAACATAATACTGTTAAATAACTGTTATTTAAAAAATCACGTATTTCAATTATTTATATAAATCATAAATTAATTTGACTATGTAATTTTTAAAGGCATCAAAGTGTTTTTTTGATGACCATAATAATTTAAATTAGAGCTTCTTTCAAGACTAAATATGCCAAGAATGAGCCCAGTCTTGTTTTGATCTTGTCTTGGTTTTAAAAACATTTTACACAATTGAAAAATTAAACCATTATATTTAAACTTAAAGAAATTATTATCGACCAAAATGCCTTATGTATAAAAACAATTTATTTTATGATTGGAAACAACGTCTTTCATTGTTGTTGACTAAATTCGATCGTAATATTTCAATATTTTAACCAAGAAAAATTTATTTTGACGAAAATGTCCCATTTTCAAAAAAATGACTCTGAGTCGGAGATAAAAGTTAACTTCAAAGTCTCATAAAATTTCAAAATGAATACAAACAATTTATTTTATGATTGGAAACAACGTCTTCCATTGTTTTTAAGACAATTCAATCATAATCTTGATGAATTTCAACCAAGAAAAATTTATTTTCACTAAAATGCCTTATTTTCTCAAAGATGAGTCTAAGTCGGAGGTCAAAGTTATCTTCAAAGTCTCATAAAATTTCAAAATGGATAGAAACAATTTATTTTATGATTGGAAACAACGTCTTCCATTGTTGTTAACACAATTCAATCATAATCTTGATGATTTTTAACCTAGAAAAATTTATTTTAAACAAAACGCCCTTTTTTCTGAAAGACGACTCTGAGTCGGAGGTAAAAGTTATCTTCAAAGTCTCATAAAATTTCAAAATGAATAGAAACAATTTTTTTTATGATTGGAAACAACGTCTTTCATTGTTGTTAACACAATTCAATTATAATCTTGATAAATTTTAACCAAGAAAAATTATTTTCACTAAAATGCCTTATTTTCTCAAAGATGAGTCTAAGTCGGAGGTCAAAGTTATCTTCAAAGTCTCATAAAATTTCAAAATGGATAGAAACAATTCATTTTACGAATGGAAACAACGTCTTCCATTGTTGTTAACACAATTCAATCATAATCTTGATGAATTTTAACCAAGAAAAATTTATTTTCACTAAAATGCCTTATTTTCTCAAAGATGAGTCTAAGTCGGAGGTAAAAGTTATCTTTAAAGTCTCATAAAATTTCAAAATGAATAGAAACAATTCATTTTATAATTGGAAACAACGTCTTCCATTATTGTTAACACAATTCAATCATAATCTTGATGAATTTTAACCTAGAAAAATTTATTTTCACTAAAATGCCTTATTTTCTCAAAGATGAGTCTAAGTCGGAGGTCAAAGTTATCTTTAAAGTCTCAGAAAATTTCAAAATGAATAGAAACAATTTATTTTATGATTGGAAACAACGTCTTCCATTGTTGTTAACACAATTCAATCATAATCTTGATGATTTTTAACCTAGAAAAATTTATTTTAAACAAAACGCCCTTTTTTCTGAAAGACGACTCTGAGTCGGAGGTAGAAGGTATATTCAAAGTCTCATAAAATTTCAAAATGAATAGAAACAGTTTATTTTATGATTGGAAACAACGTCTTCCATTGTTGTTAACACAATTCAATCATAATCTTGATGAATTTTAACCAAGAAAAATTTATTTTTACGAAAACATCTCATTTTCAAAAAGATGACTCTAAGTCGGAGGTAAAAGTTGCCGTCAAAGTTCAATAAAATTCCAAATCAAATAAAAATAATTTATTTTATGCTTTGAAACATCGTCTCTTATTGTTGTTGAAAACATTTTTGATTTTTTTTTTTAAATTTATATTAAAATGAAAAAACATTTATCATTTAATTGTTAATGAATCAATTGCTTTGTTAATTAATTATTAAAAAATACTAGAAATTTTTTAAAATTAATTATAAAAAAAATATATCTATATTCATTAAAATTTTTGTGTTAAATTTATTATGTTAAATTTCAATTTTAAAATCTAATAATTAATTGATAAAAATAGATGAAATTAAATGATTACATGATATAAAATTCAATTATATATATTATATAATCAAAACTGTAATAATTAGTTATCATATTGATTCAATTTTTGCGCATGACATTATTTAATTGACATGAAAATCAGATAATTTTTTTTTGTAAATTTATTCATAATAATATAAAAAATATATATTTTTTTAAATATATATTATGAAGGGTATACTTTTATTACTTCATGTATAAAATTTTGATGATTAAATGTTCATCTTGAGTATTTATTGATTAAAAAACATAAAATTCAACTTCATTGAGTAATAAAACTTTTTTTCTGATTTACAAGCAAGATATTTTAATCCACCCTTCTCGTGTTTTCTTGAATATAATCTCAATATTATTATTAATTTTTCAGTTAATATATATATATTTTTTTTTGGGTTTAATAGTAAGGTAGTGTATAAACGATTAAATGACTTGGGCAACCCTTCTTTTGGATGCCACTTGAGATATTCCTCATTGACGACGACGACGACGACAATTAAGTCAACCTATTAAATTCTCCAAGTAATCAACTAGGCTTACCACTCACTATCAAAAACCTCTTGGGTATTTAAAGATATATTTTCAATTCAAAAATTAATTAGTCGTTCATCTAATGACAATACTCAATTACCAATTGACGCAATTCATTTAAAATTATTTAATCATTTTTTTATAACACAAATACATAAAAGTATATAAAATTTCATTTCAATTTATTTATGTTTATATTAAATAAAAAAAAAAGTATCTCATTAACACTTTATTAAAAAAAATATATATATATATTTTATATTTAATGATAAAATAAATTTACTAAATTTATAAAGTAATTTATTTTTAGGCATCATTAAAAAATATAAATATTAAATTTTAAATGTAATTGGATTCAAGTAAAAATATTTTCGTATTATAATATCTTTCATTTCTATTGTTTTCATCTCGAAAAAAAATAATCCTTTTTTTTTTTTTTAATTTATTCTAGAGAGTTTGTCCTTCAGTATAAAATTGCATATTTAATTTTTCTGCATTTTGGGTGACTTGATTTTTTTTTATTTTTTATATTAAACAAGTGGCTTTATTGTAGTTAAAAAATAAAAATAAAAATACAAAATTCCTTTTCATATAATTCTGTATCATTTTTAATAAAGAATATAAAAAAAAAAAAATGAAATAAATAATAATTCAAGGGTTGCTTATCTCTGAGTAATACTCGCGTGCAAGTTGCAATTTCTACCCCTTTTTTTATTTTTTTTTACTTATAATGAATACAAGCTTGTAGTTAACTCATGGATACCATAGAAATGAAAAATAAATAAAATATTATGTGGTAAAAATAATAATAAAAGTATAAATAAATTTATGAATATTTTGTTTTTAAATATTTTAAAATAAAATTTTATTCATAAAAAATATTGATTGTAAAAAAAAATAAAATATAAAATTGTCATGTTGTTTATTTTAAGAAATATAATAATAAACATTTTAAATTAAAAATATTATTTTAGTTAAAAATATTTTACTATGGATTCGTTAAAGAATCCTAAGAAATAATAGAAAAAAAAATTTTTAAATTTTGTAGTAAATTTATTCAGTTACTGATATTGATTTTAGTAAATAAATTTAGTTTCCGTAGCTACCAGAAAAATATAATGATGAAAAAATTATAGATGCAGTTTTTATATATATTATATATCTAAAAGACACTTTTTTTTTTTAGAAATAATACTTGAAAATGTAACAAAGGAAAAGAGAATAAAGGCTTGAAAATTTTAAGAATAGTGCTGACTCTTGTTCAAAGAAATAACTGAGGAGAGCTCTCAGCTAAATCAACCATTCTGTCACTTTCATATACAATTTCCTTAAGTTTTCTTGTTTTACATTCGACTTTATAAAATCTAATGAATTGTTATTTATACTACTGATATATTTTTATTCTTTAAACTTATTTTTTATCTTAAAAAATCAAAAATAAATTTAAAAATTACATAAAAATTTTTAAATTAATTAATTTTTTTTTAAATTTTTTGTTTTGTTATTTGTAAAGATTTTAAATACTATTTTAATATTTAAAAATATTAAAATTACTAAAATGAATTTACACTATTTTATTTTTACTTTGAATCAATCAATTTTTTTATTTTTTATTTTTTTAAAATTCAATTTTACGACAATATCTTTCCGGAGAATCAACTTGGTAACTGAGCTTCAAAAAAAAAAGAAAAATACTTTTTTTATTCAATTCAAAGATAAAAAAAAAATAAAGATAAATGAAAATTTTAAAAAATATATTTTTCTTAATTATATTTTCACTCATTGTTATTATGTAATTTACTAAAAAATTGCCATGTTATTTATAAAAATAAATATTACTTAATTAAGATAACATTATCACAGTTAAAAAGCTAAATATGACTTTTATAATTTTCCATATTTTATTTTAATCAAGAAAATATATTTCATATTTAATTATCATTTACAATAAATACATCAAGTTAAATTAATTACACTGTGATAAATAATATTCAGTGAAAATTATAATTGTCAAATCAAGATTATAAAATATTAAAAAACTTTAAAATATAATTTAAATTTATTATTTCAATAAAATTATTAAATAAATATAAAAAAATTTAATAACAATTATCATTAATCTTTTGTTTATTTTTTAAATTACTGTGATCATTACAAGTCAAAAAAAAAAAAAAAGATAAATTGTAAATAAATTAAAAGAATTAGCTAATTAATGTCACAAATGTATTTTTTTTTAAATAAAAATTTAAATTACAGTGTAGTCTTTTTTTTTTGGATGATTTGATAAGGATATTTTGAATTTTTTAATTATTATATTTTCAAAGTAATACCATATTTAAACTTACAATTATTTTCTTAAATTTAATAAAAAAAAAGTCTGTAGATAGACTGTGAAATACAATCATGATAAAAAAGTTAAAAATTGAAGAAAAAAAATAAAATAAAATAATAGAAATGGTTGCTGCAATGAGCCAGTTAAGTTTAAGTGAAATTGAAGATTGCTCGTTAATGAAAACTGCTCTTAGAAACGAGATTCCAAGATTATAAAAATATATATATCTGTTAGTTCGGTTTACCATTACAAACTGACTTTTTTTATATTTTTTTTTTGCTTTTAATCTTGGCAACAAATTCACTTTCAGCATGACTACGTAAAAATATCAACCACTGATGGTTTATTGTTGAGCTTTTTATATTTCAACAAAAAGTTTTGCTATTTTTATACATGCTCTGATGAATTTATAACTTCAAATGCAATTCAAGTGTATATAATTTTTTTTCTTAAAAAATAAAATCCATTTTTATCAATAAAAATTGATAATATTAAATATTATCAATAAAAATAATGAAAAATAAATTAAAAATACCATTAATCCTTTTAAATTACAAGTCATTAAATTTTAAATTTTATTATTTTTTTTATTTTTAAAAATCAATACTGAAATATAATTTAAACTATATACAATAATACAATTGCTAAATAAAAATAAAAAAAATAAAAAAAACAATTACAGTTATATTGTGGGTTGTTTTTCAACAATTTCCGGTAAAAATATACTTCAAAATATAAAAAAATAAACGATTGATCGACATTGTAATGGTGTATATTCACTGACAAAAAAGAAATGTTCATTGAACACACTTTGTGGTTGAATTGATCTGATATTTCAATACTTTTAAATACTAGAAAAAATTTCAGTATCTATATGTGAATATTTCAAAACAAATGACAATTTTAGTTGAAACAAAAAATTAAAAAAAATATATATAAAAATAAATCATAGAAAATAAAGAATTATTAGAAATAAAAAAAATTTTTATTATTTTAATTTTATTTTATGATAAATAATAATATTTAAAATAATTTTTATTTGTAAAATAAATTTATTATTATTATTTTTAAATAAACAAATCAATTTTCTCTCAATTAAAATTAAAATTTAGCTTTTTATTTAATTATTTATTGACCTTTGTGTCTGTCTTACAAGTAAATACTAAATTATTTAAATAAAAGTAAAATAAAAAGACAAATTGACACTTAATCTTTGTCAATTATTCAAAGTATTTTATTTACTTTGTAATTTTTTTTTAAAATATATTTATTTTCATGTTCAAGTTGATGTTTCATTGTGTTTGACAAATACAGTTGACATGTGTATTGTCTTGGGTTATTCAACAAGCTGTATACATCAACCACTGAATATTGATTATTCTCGTGGTTTATTAATCACATGCTTACATGCTACCCACAATATTTTTCATAATATTTTTTTATATATTATAAACAAAGCCAGGATGTTTGTCGGCAAAAATGGTCGACTGAGGGTACCATGGTTATTTTAGTAACTTTATTTGTTTATTATTCAAAAAATAAACAAAAAAAAAAATAAATAAAGATAATTATGAGTTTTAGTACAATAAAAAACTACATCAGCTATAATTAATCTATAATTTTTAATTAAAAAAAAAAAAAAGAAAGTCTTAATTGGTTTTTTCAATGTTTTTCATAGATAAATGATTTTTTTAATTCATTTTTGATTATATGTTATTTAATAAAATATTAAACTAAAATCAAATTCATTGAAAATAATAATTTTTTTTTCTATATTAACGAAAGTAAATTGATTATAAAATTTTCTATAGTTACAAATGACTTTTAAACTCAATGAAACAAAACCAATTTTCATTTACTTATAGCTTTTGTTGTAATTGAGCATGATCAAAAGTATAATAATAACTTTTTTTTATTTCTTTATAATTTAGTTTTATTAAATTAATAAAATTCATAAAATTCATACAAGAACAATTATATATTGACCATAAAGTTTTAAAACTTTTAACAGCTTTTTAAAGTCAAAAATAAACTTTGATTAATAGACAGGAAAAAAATAAATATAATTAAAAATTTATCAAGTAAAATATTTAACATTAAATTTTTAAATTTAAATAATTATCATTTTGAATTTCATTTTAAATTGGCTAATTTTGAAATATATAAATTTGTAATAATAATAGTTGTATTTTGTTAAATATATATTCTAAAAATAAAATTAATTAAAGTAGTGGATAAAATATATTATCAAAAGGTAATATATACTTCATGTTTCTCTGAGTTTGTATATACATCATTGAAATTCAAGGGATGAAAGGACCACTTCGATTCAATGTATAAACACGAGAATTCTGTTACTTGTCTGTCAGTATTTGCAAGAATATTTTTTAATTATTTTTTTTTCTATTTAATCTCTATTTTTTTTTAACTGTAAATTTATCATTCATTTTGTCTTGATATTTTACTCAATATAAACAGTAAAATTTTAATACAATTGTATAAATATTTTAAGAAAAATAAATTTATTATTTAAAAAATTTTACATTTCAAAATTATTTGTTAAATTAAAAATTTTTTGTTCTACAATAAGTATTGCTAGCTATTTTTTTATTTATATAAAAAATAATTTAAAAATATTTTTAAAAATTAAAAATAATAATTTGTTGTTTTTCTTTTTAATTTTTTTTTCAACGCGAGGCGTAGTCGTTTTACCAACTTGATCATAACTTTATAATTTATTTTTTTAATAAAAAAAATAAATAAATAAAATTTTATTCAAGTGATATAATATACATATATACAAAAATATATATCATAAATTAAATCATGACAGTCATTTTTAAAATAATAAAAAAAATTATTGATTTAAAATATAAAAAAAATTTTTAAAATTCACAATAATCAGTCGGTATTTAATGATTAATTGAAGAAAAAATAATTACAAAAAAGATTTTAAAAAAAAATAATTTGAATTAAATAAAAATTAAAATAAAAAAAAAACCCGAAAAAAACGAATCGTGGGCTTCGATATATTGAATCGTAAGTACAAAGTAAGCTCGACCGCCGCAGCGCCCAGAACCACTAATGTGCTCGCTCGCAGCGCGGACGGAAACTTCGAGGTGACCTTGGCCACAAAGGCTACAATCTATCATCAAGGCTTGGTCGAATGGAAACCACCAGCTATATACAAGAGTTCATGTGAAATTGATGTTGAATATTTTCCATTTGATGAGCAGACCTGCGTTCTCAAATTTGGCTCATGGACTTATGATGGTTTCAAGGTAAATTTGCATGTCATTTTATAAATTTTTATAATTTTATATAATTATAATTATAATAATATTATTTTAAGATAATTATAAATATAATATATATATTATTTAATTTAAATATTAAATATTATTTGATGTGTGTTTATAACAACATATAGATATTGTCAAAAATTAATTGACAAATAAAAAATTATTTCCTTGAGCTTTATCAAATTCATCATTGTCATTGTCATCCTGCATCAGGTCTTCAAAGTTAAAAAACAAAAAAAAAAAAAAAAAATGTCAAAATTTTTATGCTTGATCTATCAATACTTTCAACTATCTTGTTTATAAAATTTTTATAAAAAAAAATTCAATAATAAAAAAATTGAATAAACAAAATCGAAAATCGAAATAAATTTGTGATAAAAAAATTGATCAAGCATAAAAATTGATTATGAAAAATACAAGGTTGCTGCCTGTAATAAATTAATAATAAATTAATGAAAATTTATGAGAAAAATATAAATAAATTATTGATAATTGATTTGAAATAAAAAAAAAAAAAGGCAGCAAGCTTGATAAAACCTCTTTCAGGCAAAAAAAACGCGATCACGTTTGGGGTTATTTCTTCGGTGATTCCAGTGCTGATGGAAACTATGAGGTGACATTGATGACAAAGGCATTGGTTTACTATTCTGGACTAGTCGTATGGCAACCACCAGCAGTATACAAGAGTTCATGTGCCATTGATGTATCATTCTTTCCATACGACGTACAAACCTGTGTTTTGAAGTTAGGCTCCTGGACCTATGACGGTTTTAAGGTGCCGAATTTATCAAAATATATTTGTTTTATTTTTTTTTTTTTTTTTTTTTTTTATAGAAAAACATACATATATATTTTAGGTATATCATCATCAATAATAAATTAATAATTGTTTATTATTTTTCATGTTTAATTTAATGTTTTTATTTATTAAATTTTGACTTGAATTATTATATATATTTTAAATGAGTCTTTAGGAATGTGATCATCGTCTCATTAAAAAAAGCTCGTGCGATGTGCTGTTGGACGTCTCATATTTAATTTTTATACATATATATATATGTATTTAAAAAAATTAATTAATATACAATTATAATATAAAAATAAATTAATTTATTTTAATTTTAATTTTTATAAAAATTTATATTTAATACATATATAAATATTTTTTTGATTAAAAACATCTGTTTGCCGAATGTTTTATTTATGTTTTATTAATATTTCTTGCAGTTTTTTATAAAGTTTATTATTTATTTTTCAACAGTGTGTTATTCGAATTAACAACAAAAAAAAAAAATTTTTTTTTTAAATTTAAAAGCGCTGTAAATCGCGTTATTTATTAATTTTTTTAAATTTTATTATTTACGTGATTATTTGAAATTTATATGAATAATTTTTTATGTAATTTATAAATTTGTTGTATTTATTTATTTATCAATTAAATTATAATCTATAATTTTTTTATTAATATTTATTTGAATATGTAAAAACATTTAATCACGTAAATAATATTCTGGCATGGATCATAATGGATCCTATGTATGATGATCATTATTTCTGATTGTTTATGATAATGGCACTTGTGTTTAATATATATAAATAATTAATAACAAAATTTATGGATGTTATTTATTATTAAATTATACATCTCGAACCACGTGGGAAAGGTATAAAATAAATACGTCAAAAAAAATATGACGACTATTGTTTTATTTTTTTTTTTTAATAACAAAATAATAATTAATCTAAAAAATAAAAATTAAATTATCAATATTAATGGATTTATAATATTTATTATATAATATTTTTATTAAAAAAAAAAGTTTAAATTATTTTAAGCCAATTAATTTTGTCAGATAAAATTTTATAAATTAATTTTACTGATATATATTTTTTTTGTTACTTTTTTAATTTAAAAAAATTAATTTAAATTATTAATAATTAATTTTTTTATATTTTTAATTAATTATTATATATTATATTTTATTTTTTGTTGATGAATAATTATTATCACTTAATTAATTTTTTAATTTTGATTAAAAATTGTGTGTAGATTAAGTTATCTCGAGAGTGATAATTATATGTCTCATTAAATTCATCAAAACTTGTTAAATATATATGCACATTTGCAATTTAATTGTATATTATATATGACAATACAAATGTCTATTGTTGTGGGTTTATATATTGTACAGTTGAGAGATCATCCTGATGGTACCACACCATTTGCATTTTGCCATTTTTTTTTTGTTGAAACTAGCAAATAGCCTACTGCATCCTCCACATTTGCAAGCTTCCGGAGTTTTATTCTTTCTTTTTTTTTTATTTTATTTTTTTTTAATATAATCTATTTTCTCATTTTGCTGAATTTTATTCCATCTTTTTATTATTATTATTTTATATTCTCCATACTGAATACAAATTCAGTGAGTCGTACCAACAAATCTCTCAACACAAGTTTCATTATTTTTTTCTTTATCATTCATTTTATTTGTAATTATTATTTAATTTTAAATTTATTTGAAATTTATTATTCTTTGTATATCAACAATTGTGTGTGTAATTTTTTTTTTGGTAAAATTATTAACCAGAATTTTTTTTATAGCAGGATAATTTGATCGAGAAATTTATTCATAATAAATTTTTATTTCCTTTATTTATTACAATATTATTTAACTTTAAATTTTATTATTATTTTATTTATTTATTTCAAATTGGTAATATGAATTTATATAGAAAAAGTATGACAATGGCAAAGTGATATAAAATATATATAAAAAAAAAAAAATAAAGTAGTCAATAATAATACGAGTAAAAGAAGCCAATTATTATTAGCAGCAATATTTTATTTTCAATTGAATAGTTACATTTATTTTTTTATATATCTTTATATTTTTTATTCTTAAAATTTTATTATTATATATTATCATTGGTAAAAATAAAAAAATAAAATCATCCTTCTTCAAAATGTCATGCTATTTCAAGTGGGATTTTTTTTAAATTTTCAATATGTAAGCAAACACATCGAGAAAGAAAAAAAATATATATAAAATAAATTGTTGAACACGAAAAACCAAGTTTAATGGAAAATATTATGCTTGGTTATATGACATATTGAAATTTTTTGATGTCCAATTTATGAATGCTAATGTCACTTGGCATTAATATCAATGCAATTTATATATTTTTTTTCATTAAATTATACAATTGACCAGGTTATCATTGCAAAAAAAAAATCAACGATTGAATGAACTCTTTTTCTCTTTATAATTTCAATTATCATTATTATTTTTTAATTCAATTATCTACATTTTTATATAGCTGAATAATTATTAAATTTATTCATCAATATCTGTCATTAATTTTATTAAAATTTTGCAGAAATATTAATTAAAAAAAAAAGAATAAAAATTAAATAAAATCAATAAACATTTTTCATATTATAAAAATATTTTAACGAAATTTTAATTTAAAATATGTAAAAATTGGAATTTCTTTTTTTAAAAATTTATTGATGCATGTAAATTATGATTTTATATTTTTATATTTGCATATTAATATTATTTTATTTTTAATGAAAAATTTTTTAACTTGATATTTATAAATTGCATGAGTTTGTTGAATTTTTTATGATTGAAATGTGAAAAATAATTCAATGATTTATCAGCATTACTATCTGATGGAACCATATGCAATCGAATGAATGTACACAATGTAATCGATGCTTTAATTAACTTTCATTTTATCTTTTATCTTTTTCCTATATTTTTATTATTTTTTTTTCCATTTTTTTTTTCATTACTTTTTCTGGTGTTGCTTGACAACATATAAAACGTAATCGTATTGCCATAAAATTTTTTTATTTTTATTTTAACAAATGTTATTTTATTTTAAATTAAATTTTTAAATTTTTATTATTATATTTTTATTTTGTTAAATTTAATCTTGTAATTCTAATGAATTTATAAATTTTATTTTAAAAAATAAAAATATTTTTTTTTCAAACAATTTAATTGATATAATTATTTAATTTTTTATATTTAAAAAAATTTATTTTTCAACACTTTTTTATTTAACTAAATTACCATTTAATTTTTTTTTTTTTTTTTTTTTATTATTACACGTTATTTCTCTTGTGACAATAAAATCCTCGTGAGAACAAAATGGTAACGAACGATTATTACACACAGTGTCGTTTCCTGAACAATTTAATGGTACTAGAAAGAGTAAAATAGAGATCAAGTTATCCTCAAAATGGTACTGAAAATTTTCCCAGATTTTCAATATATTATTATCAAATGTCTTTTGTTCATGATTCAATTCAAATCCATTGAAAATATCTTAAAAATATCTTGAAAATTCAATAAATATGTCAAATAAATTTTACTCTTATTTTTTTTTATCAATAAATTTAAAATAATTATATTAATAAATAAATAAATTAAATAATAATATTATTATAAATATTTTATAATTTATAATTTTCATATTTTAACAATGTATAATTATTAAATAAAGCTGACAAAAATTAGATCCTCAGAATATACGTATAAAAATTTTATGTCTGACATTGCTTGACTTGTACTACTGAAATATTTAACATCACAAAGATGACAACTTTTTCACAATATATAATTATTAAATATATATATTTTAATTTAATTTCAAAATTTCAATATGAATTTATAATATTTATTATTTTTATTAAATCAATAGACGAACAAATGATAAGGAAATTCAAAATTTCAATTGAAAAACATATTGCCGGAATGAAAATTTTCAATAGAGCCCATAGAATATATAAATTTGTTTCAATATAATAATGTTTGTATTGTACCAAACTTTATACTTTAGTTATGTCCATTTTGCTATTTAAGTTTTAACGTTAATTACAACGACACAGACGTCATTACGGACTTCCGTTCCGGAAGCTCGCAAGTTCAACAAAGCCACCTTAATCTCTGTGTCTCTTTTCCAATTTTTTTTATATTTTTTTTTTTTTTATATCTTTTATAACAAAATTTTGAAACTACAATTTAATATAAAAAATTTTATTACATTTTTATTTTTTTTTTATTACATTAAATTTTTTTTTTTTAATATTTTATTTTTTATTACTTATAATACTTTTTGTAAAATAAAAATTTTTAATGTAATTTAAATATTAAAAAATTCTAACACTTAAAAATATGTGAACATGTAAATTTAAAATAAAATAAAATTAATAAATTTTTTTATTTTGTAATTAATTGAGCTTTTATCGAAATATGTATTTTGTTTTTTTTTTTTTTTATTAAAAAATACAAATGGATATGCATTTTTGTTTAAAATTAATACAAAAATAAATTAAAATATTTTAAATTAATAAATAATTGAATAAAAAATTGTATATTTGTTGTATAAAATTTGAATTTAAAAATAATAAAAATGTCATGATATATATAAAAAAGCTCGTATATTTCGCATGATTATAAATTATACAAACTAAAATTCAAGTTTATATAATGTTGTATATCTAAGTAACATATCTTGAAGTTTTTGAAACTCATTAGTCTGGTTTTAACACTTAACATTAATGCAACTTTCAAAAACTTATATCTGTCAAATAAATATTTGAAATATCAAAATAAATATATAACAATTATTTTATTAAAATTTTAATTAAATATTATACAAGCTTTTTATATATTGCACTGTCAATTTGCACATGGTAAATTTTATTTTATTTTTTTTTAATTAAATTATTAACACGTAAACAATTTTAATAATTTATTTATCTTTTATTTTATTATTTTTTTTTTTTAATTAGTAAACATGATATATTTATTAGCTAGGTTAAACATATTTATCACGAATAGCACACATTTTATACCTTTCCCATATGGAGATACGAATTTATTTTTAAAAAATATTAAAATTTTGTGGTTAAATTATGCTTTTTGTGTATTTATTACATTTTTATATGAAATTTTTATTTGTAAATTTTTTTTCTATTTCAATTTTATTGTTGCACATATTTTTTTTAATAAAATATATTTTTTTAATTGTTTGATAATAAAATAAATGCATTATTTTAAATATTAAAAAAATCAGAAATAATTGAACTCATATTTGTTAAACACGAATCAGCACACAAATTTTAACAGATTTATTTAAAAATTACCAAAAAAAAAAAACAAATACAATTGTTAATATTTTTTGCACAACATGTCAATGTATTTATGTATTATTGTTGTTAATTTAATTGTTTATTAAATTTTTGTTTTATATTTAGAACAAGTGGTATGAGTGTTGTTTATAGATTTAAAAAAAATCAATATAAAAAGCATAAATGTGCTAGCAAAGCTTTGTGTTAATAGTTGCTTCTAAAAATTGCCTGATGATAATTTTAAAAAGAAAATTATTTAAAAAATACTTAGATAATATATTGATTATTAAAAATAAATAATAAATTTATAAAATAATTTAATTTTTAATTTTTATTTTTAAATTGATTTTAATTTAAAAATATAAATCTTTTTGATTATTTGAATATTTTATGAAATTTTGTTGAGTTAATTTGTTATTTATTCAAAATATTTTTAGTAATTATCATTAAAATATATAAATTTATAATGATGTTAATTCAATTTTGGTATTGATTTAAAACTATATAATTGTGAAATAAATCATGGAAAATCAAAAGTGTATTTCCAATGAAAATACTAATTATATTATAAAATTATAAGGGTTTCATATTACTCAGACAAGTATTTTTTTTTTTTACCCTTTATTTATTTTTCAACCCTTTTTTTAATTTTTTATATTTATTAATATTAACCACTGATGAATTTTAAAAATACACTATTAAATTATAAATCTCGTATTTTATTAGTTATTTTTTTATACAAAATATATTAAAAAATTTTTTGAAGTAGATATATAAAAAATATAATTTATTTTTGTTTTTTTTTTTTATTATTAATTTAAAAATAAAATTTTTTTAGTAGCTTTTATGTATAATGAATGAATTAACTATAAAATTTTTATCTTTTTTATTATTTTTTTATTATTTTTTTGATGTTTTTATTATTTTATTTTTTTTTTCATCACAAACTCATGTGATTTATAATCCAAAAGCTCCATCATCGTCTCGTTAAATATCTCAAGGGTTTTTACCAAGGTAAAAATATTGTGCGGTGATTTTCTCAAACAGACATAAAAAAATAAGAAAAATAAAAAAAAAATTAAATAATATTTCTTTTCGTGTTGTTTACTCATCTTCTTGGCTTATTTTAGATTTTTTTGTTTTTTTTTTTGAAATATGTATTCCTCGTGAGAAAAATAAAGATAAAAAAGTAAAATATTTTTTCAACAATAATATATAAAATGAGTATTTTATATCAAGTATGTGGACAAACCAATCACTTTTTTTGTATTTTTTTTTTTTTACAAATAAGTAATTACAAGTAGAAAAATAAAAAACATATTATCTTTTTTTTTTCACTAAAATCAGTTGATATTTAAGTCATTTATGATTGAATAATATAATTAACTTTTATAATTTATTTTTATATTTTTATTCTTTAAAAAAACTATACTGTTTCTTTTAAAAAATTTAGCAATCTATAAAATAGCACATTTTTTAAAAATACATTTGAAAAAAAGACAAAAGAAAATTACGAAAAATAGGTCACATTGATTTATTGAAAACTGATACGATAGTTTTATTATTTTAATTTTATTTGTTTATTTTTTCATCAAAATTCAATAGTTTTTGTTATAAAAAAAATAATTTATATCCAAAAAAAAAAATAATAAATCATTTATTGAGACAATATTTATTTTAAAAATGATATAATAATATGGAATTTTAATTTCATTAACTTTATTTATTTTTACATTTAAAAAATTGTTTATTTTATTTTTAGTATATATATATTTTTTTTTATTTGTATCAATGAAATTGTAAATTGAAAAGTTAAACAGGGATGAAATTACGAAATCAACCATCAAAAAAATTTGACAATTTTATTTTTATTTTTTCATTTAAATAAATTGATAAACCAACATGAAAATTTTTCATCTAAAATATTTTATTTTTCAAAATACTTTTAGACAATTTATTTTTCTATAAACTTTTTGATTTTGATTTTTTTTATTTTTAATATATTTCAATGTTATTGATACGATAGTTTTATTGTTACTAAATTTTATATATTTTTTTGGGATAAAATTACAATTGAATTGATAGACTGAAATAAACTGACATCCAAAGTATTTTACAATTTTTTTTATTAAATAAAAAAAAAAATATATTGTAGACAGGTTTTGTAACTAGTCAGTCACATGGATAATTTTTTTATTTATTTATTTTTATTTCAACTTAAATTTGAAACTTTGAAATATATACACTCAGAAAAATGTTAGAAAACCCAAAAATTCTCATGAGGATATTTTATAAACTTTTATTTTCTTTGTCAATCTGTAAAAAGTTTTTAATGAAACTCAATGTAATAAAAATAATATAAATAAAAAAATACAATCAATAAATCATCATTAAACTAAAAAAAAAAAACATAAATTTTTATAAAAATTAAAAATAAGTTTTTCCATTTTTTTTTAACTCAATACTTTTGCTAATTTTATTTATTATTTTTACTTTATTTAAACAAAGATCTAAAATTAAAATATAAAAATACAACACACATGAAATACATCTTTTTACAAACTCATAGTTTTAAAAAAAAATTGAAATAAAACCATTCAAAGGTTAGCCATTACTCTTATTAAATAGCAGAAAAAAATAAAAAATAAATTTACGATGATTTGAAATATTTTTTATTGTAAAAAAATATAAAAAAAACAAAAGAAATTAATACCTTGGAAAATACGTAGTACATGCATGCTCATAAAAATTTAAGTTAAAAAAAAGTCATAAAAAATATAATAACATTTGAAATATAATTTGCAATTTAAACAATACATAACTGTTAAATTTATCCATTCAGATTGATATATTTTATTTTATTTTTTTAATTTATTAATTCAATAATTTGATATTTTATTTTTAAATAAATTGAATTATTAATTTGACTTTTGTTTTTTTTTCTTTAATTTTTAAATAAAGTAGATTGACATTTATTGTAAATTAATATTCATCTTTGAATTACAAATAAAGACTGAGTCTCTCAATTTAATTTTTTTTATCACAAAAAACATTGAGATTTATTGTCTACGTGATAGAATATAACAAGTTTATATATATTCGCGTCTGTGACATCCAATTTTCACGTCTATTGATCTCTTCAAGTCGATACTCTATTCCATTTTCTGAAAACACAAAAAATTAAATTAAATAAAAAAATCAATTCTCTTGAAATTAAATTTATATTTTTCTATTTTTTTTTTTTTAATTAATTTATTAACTAAATGACTTATTGATTAAATATTTTATTTTAATTTCTTATTTTTTTCTATTTAAATTATTTCAAATTAATAATTAATCTGTCAAAAATATTCTAAACACTAATAAATATATTTTTTTAGTTTAATTTTTAAGCTTGGCTTTTTTTAAAATTGTAAAAACATTCTTTAACTTTTTTACTTTGTGCTTGTTAAATATAAAAAAAACCTTTTAGAATGATAACTTTTTTTTTTATTTAATTTAATTTAAATACTTTTTAAAAAAAAAAAAATTTTATTTTAAAACTCTTTTAAAATATATTAGCTTTAAAGTTTTTATTATTTTCTATGGATAATTTAATTTAATAAAAGTTTAAAAATAATATTAAAATATTTTTGATTAACTTTTGCAGTAAAATTTATACAAAATAATTTTTTAAATAATTAATTATTCAATTGACAAATTAGGCTTGTTTTAATTTATGTATTACCTGTTGATCAAAATAAAAATAATATCAAGCTTTTATATTAACTGTTTACATTTTCAAAAAAAAAAAATCTACTTGGCATCAACATCATAGTAAACTTTTATTCCCTTCAAACATCAATGAAAAATAAAATAAAAAAAAAACCATTGCTACCACTAACAAATGAAATTCCTAAATGTTTTTTATCAGTATTTTTTTTTATCACATTTTTTTATTATTTTTTTTTATCCTATATTTTTTGCTCGAATCATTCTTGGACTTTATCAATCCGGAAGGTAGAATAGTAATCGTTAGCCTTTTTTTTTTTTTATATATTTCGATGTCAGTAATCGTCTATGAAACATCTAGTGACGCAAAAATTTTTCATCATTATCGATTATTGACAATGGTAAATACATGCTATAGAATATATTATGTTCATTTTTTTTTTATTTTTCAATTTCAATTTTTTTTTTTTTATATATTTCTAACTGTGTCTTTTGAGTTGATCTTCAATATAATATTCAGTAGTTCGAAAAATATAACACGCATGAAAGAATCAGGTCGGTGAATTTTGAATTTTATTTTAAAATTGAAAAAAAGATCTATTTCTTTACTATCTATGTATACATTTTTTTTTATATATATTTATTTTTTGTGAAAGTGTACGAGGATGATGATCGATATGTTCACACATTGAATTGAAACATAAAAATACATAAATACATAAATATAATATCAATGCATTTTTTGACGAATGCATTATCTATATTGCAATGTGCATTCATGAAAAAAATAATATATATATATATTGTGATGGAATCTTAAACTTGACTATTGATAAGAAAAACAAATTTTAAAAAAAAATATAAGCTTTGTCATGGTGAAAAATTTTTTTATAAGCTATACACTTAAAATGTCAAAATAAAAACTTTTAAAAATAACAATAAATATTTTTGTCAATATAACAAAAAGTATTTTAAAATAATAATATAAAATCAAAATTTAATAATTAATTTAATAATATAATTAATTGATTGCTTGAATTAATTCATGAATATCAATATCAATTTATAAATTAAAATAATATTGAATAAATTTAATAAAATTGATTTTATCCACGCCCATAATATCCGTTTATATTTTGCTTTTTAAATTTTGATCGATATATAATGTTTGTAAACCGGTAATTATTTTATCAACCCAAAACACAATATACATCCGTTTTTATCATCACTCAATTATGTGTCTGGCTCAGTATATCAAATTTCAAAAAAAAAATAAATAAATCAAATGAATTTTAATTTGTTGGAAAAAAAATTGATTAAAAATTTTGAATATAAATCAATAATAAATTTACAATTTAAAATTACCATGTGTATGCTTAAAATATATTTAAATCATTTATAAATATTTTCACAGTATCATTATCATAAACATTCATGAAAAAAAAAAAACCATAAATTGTTTATAATGCGATGCTTTTTCAAGTGTTTAAACAAGATTTGCCTGGAAGCTGTTTCATGGACATCTCAGTGTCGTTCAGCCTTGTTTATTGTTATTAATATTTAATAAATAATTATATATTAAAATTTTTTTTTCAAATAATTATATTAATGTTTATCATAATAAATGTCATCATGCAACTAATCAAGGGCCTATGTGTTTTTTATCATATTTTATAAAACATTTTTCATTCATGAATTTTTTTTATTTCAAAAATCTATATGTTGCAATGAATTTTCATTATAAATATTAAATAATAACAAATAAAATTTTATGTTAAAATTTATTAATTTAATATTTACATAATATTTTTATTTTTTTTTTTTTACAATTTTATTAAAATACATATGCCCTTTTTAAAATAGTTGTTCGATATATGCGTAGATATTAATTATGACAATGCTTAGAGCATAGTTAATATATAGTTTTTAATTTTCAATTTTATTTAAAAAAAAAAAAAATTATTTAAATAAATAATAAAATTTTTGATATATTAATTTAAATAATTTTTATAAAATATATGTGTTTTAGAATAATTAATTATTTCTTTAATGATATTTAAATTTAAATTGAAAAAAAAAATCTAAAAGTGTCAAAATTAATTGGAAATAAATTTATAAATAATTTTTAAAATTGATGAAATAATTGGTTAAAAATAATTTGTATATTTTATGATATTATTTGTATAATGAAATAAATTATTAAATATTTTTTCTGTAGGTGGATTTGAGACACATGGATGAACAAACTGGCAGTAATGTTGTTGATGTTGGTGTTGATTTGTCCGAGTTTTATATGTCAGTCGAATGGGATATTCTTGAAGTTCCAGCAGTCAGGTATTATTATTATAATAATAATATAAAATCATATTATATTTTTTAATTATTTTTTAACATTTAACTTAGTTGTGTTTTTCATTCAGACAATCGATAGTTTAATTACATTTTTTTATTTTGTTTTTTTCAATTTTATTTTATCAAATTTCCATTAAAGTTCTGTCAATATATATGAAAAGCTTTTATATTATCAAAGAGAATTATCATTCTTTTTTTTATTTTATATATGATTTTATAAATTTTTTTTTTATATATTTAAAACTAAAGTACTTGTCATTTATTTTATTTTTAAAATGTCAAATTATTATTAATATTTTAAGAAATATATCTCAAATTTTAAAAAGCTTTTTGTTATTTTTTTTTATTTAATTTTAAATAACAATAAATTTATATTTATTGATTTTAAATTATTTATTTATTTGAAATAAAATAATAATAATCGATATAATAGAAGAAATAAAAAAAAGTTTAGTATTTTTATTTAAAAAAAAAAAAAAAGAAAGTAGTTTCAGTAAAAGCTTGAATTTTTAATAGAGCTTTTTTATATTTTTTTAAATTAAATATATCTGACAGTTTTTTAAAAATAACAAAAAAAATATATATAAATTTTAAAATTATTAAACTTAAAATTGTATTAATATTTGTTTTTATATTTTTTTTTTTCATTTACAGAAATGAAAAATTTTATACTTGCTGTGATGAGCCATATCTTGATATAACATTTAACATAACATTGAGAAGAAAAACTTTGTTTTATACAGTCAATATTATAATACCATGTATGGGAATTTCATTTCTCACAGTACTGACATTTTATCTTCCAAGTGATAGTGGTGAAAAGGTAAAATAATAATTGATTTACATTTTTAATTAACTATAAAATTATTAATATTTTTTTAAATTATTAAGTTAATTTTTATTTGAATTTAATAAATAAATATTTAATATTAATTTTTTTAAAAAAAGCTGCAATTTTATTTTGTATTTTCAACCTTTAATTAAAAAAAATCATAATAAACTTGTTTAATTTTTCATTTGATTATAGCAGTTATATTTTTATCATAATAAAATTAAAATTTATTAAAAAAATCAATTAAATATAATGATTTATTTAATTTCAAGTCATTGAAGATGATCTACAATTTCCATGTCATTGAATATATATACTTTGTGTAGATTAAATAATTTATGGTTGAATTATTATCAATTTTGTTATCAAATCTTCGAGCCAATGAACAGATTTGTTAACAGTTAAATATATTTTGATCTTGTGTTTAACTATATCGTACTTGATGACACTTAAATATATATTTAATAAACAAAAAATAAAATTAAAATAAAAAGATAAAATATAATTGCAAAGTAGGATAATAATAAAATTTTTGTGTGATTAAAAAGTAAAAATAAATAAAATAAAATAAAAGTGTAATAAAAACAAATAGTCGTAAAGAAATTTTATGTTTGAAATTATTATTTTTTCTATATTTTTATTGACCGTTTGTCTTGGTTCGTTTTACGTTCAGAAAATATCCTAAGGGTTATTTAGCCTTTTTTTTTTTTTTAACGTATATTATTGTAAAGTCATGAAAAAAAAAAAATTTATTATAACGAGGAAATATCAATCATGTTTTATCTTGAAAGATTAATGAATAAAAAATAAAAAAAATTTGAAATGAAAAATGATAAATTTAGTAGATGAAAGTGAAATTATTTTTTTATCAATTTGTCAATTGAATAAGAAAATAAATTATTTAATTATAATGTCAACAATGTGATAATTTTTTCATTTTATTTTTTGTTAAATAAATTATTTTAATTTTTAAAATTTTATATTTATTTTTTTACATTATTTTGACAAGTATTTAATATTTAAAATTATAAATTTTAGTTAAATTTAATATATTTTTAAATAATACAAATAAAATGTTGTGAAATGTACTATTATTTACTTGAAAGTGACAAAATCAATCGATATTTTATTTTTATTTTTATTTTTATCTGACATTTTGAATCAAATCACACACAAAAGACATCTTGACAATTTACCAACTTCAATTATTTTCAACGCTAACATTATCAAGTTAACTTTGATTTTTTAAATTCTTTTTATTTTATTTTATCTCTAGTATAAAATTTACAAATAATTATTCTATTTTTTCTTTCAAAATAATTATCAACAATATTCCAATTATATATTTTAACAAGCCTAAAATTTGTTGATAAATAATTTATACATAATTAAATTGAATTAATAAATTTACGATTTAAAATAAATAACTAAAAATTATATTAAATTTAAGCTCATCAATTTATTTTTTTTTTAAATTGTTGGGTTGAAACTACAAATAAAAATAAAATATATTTAGCCATTTTTCATTATGACCCAAAGTAAAAGCATCCAAGCATCCAACTATGAAGAGTTAAGATGTACGCCCATTACTATTTTTCAACCCCCCAATTGTGCCATGGGGTGTTTCAAATATATATATGATAACTAGAGATTAATAACTAGAAAACTCGTGCCACCTGCAGTTTTTCAAACAGAGTAAAGAAAAAAAAAAAATACAACAACAACCATCAGCTTTTTATAAAGATGATAATAATAAAATCAAAATTAATATTTTATACTTTTTTTAAATAATAAATAGAAAGGGTTGCATCAAAAATAATTAATAAAATTAGAAAAATTAATTAAAAATTAATACAATAAATAAATTAACTTATTTTTTATTAAAATTTTTTAAAATAGAAATATTATCTTTGTCAAATATTTTAGTATTTAAAAATATAAAATATAGTTTTTATTTTTTAGTTGAAATTTTTTTAAATTTATTTATTAAAAAATTTAATTATTTATTAATTTATTTAACTTATTAAGTTATTAACATTGACAATAAAAATAATAAAGGATTACAATTTATTATTTTGATTAATTTAAATTTTTTAAAATTAATATTTTGATTTGCATAATAAATTTATAAGAGAATTATTTTGTATATATGGATAATGGACATAGCAAAAATTACAAAATGATATTTATTGTATTAATAATAAATCCATAGGGTAATAAAATATAAAATATGTGGAAACATGCTTGTAAAGTTTTAAGTGTCTTTTTTAGAAATATTCACTCTATGTGAACACAAAATAAAAGCAAAATTAAACAATAGCTTTAATACTCTAGAGTAAAAAATAAACTATATATATATTATCACTTGGGACATATGAATACTCAAAATTTATTAAAAATATTATAAATTCATAGAGTTGAAATTTTATAAATAAATTAAATAAAAAATTTAACAATAAAAAAAAAATATAATTTAAATATCAATTGAATTATTTTATTATTTTCTATTTTATTTTTCTTTTTATAATTTTTGTAATTTATTTTTTATATATTTTAAATCACTTTTTTATTAACAATAATATAATTATTTATTCATATAATTTTATATCTATATTTTTATTATTTTTATATAAAAATATTTTAAACTTTTTTCTGTTGACTATATAATTCAAATCAAATTCATTCATCAACTTTTTATATATTTTTATAATTTATTATAAAAATATTATTCAATTTTTTTTTTTAAATAAAAAAATTTAATTAAAAAATTTCATAACAAATCATCTGAAAGAAAATATTGAATATTAAATTTAAAATTTTACTTTGGATTAATTTTTTTTTTTTTTAAATATTTATTTGTTTATTTTTAATTATGAAATTATTTTTATTTTGTTTTTATAATAAATAAAAAGTATATTGTTAAATTAAAAATATTTCACAGTAATAAATAAATATTTAAAAAACTTTTAAAATATTTTTATTTTTTGTCAAAAACATTATTTTTTGGAGGTGATAATTTTTATTTTTCTCATCCCATGGGTATATTTTAAACATAGATTTACAACTTACAACCCATTTGTCTCATTTATCAAAATAAATGGATATTCTATTCTTCGCTTTGTTATTTACATTCTTTAACATTTGAAATATTTGGATTTCATGTGACTTCAACCTGAAGACAACTTTTTTATTTTTAAATAAATTTATTTATTCATTTAATTTATTTCTTTATTTAAACATTTTTTATTATTATTTTATATATATTTTCATCAACAATGTTATTTTGTTAAATTTATATCTGTATTATCATTGAAATATAAACTAAAATCAATTTTCAATCTTCAATTTGTAAACTATTCAACATCCTCCTCTCTAACAAGAATGATAATACAAAAAAAAAAAATAAATAAATAAAAATATACTCAAGAGACAAGTGTCTCTTGTGTATAAAATAATATTAAAAAAAAAATAAATAAAAAATAACAATATTTTTAGTAAAGAGTTTTCTACAACATGTCAAATATATATATCATAATTTTTTTACTTATTTTTTTAAACTTTAAAAATAATAAAAAATATAAGTTTAATACTTTTTTTTAGTTTTAAAAGTTTATTTCTTTGAATATAAATAAAAATAAATAATATAAATTTTTTTTATTATTTTTTTTCAGGTGACATTATCAATTTCAATTCTCATTAGTCTTCATGTGTTTTTTCTACTTGTCGTTGAAATAATACCACCAACTTCACTTGTTGTTCCTCTTCTTGGAAAATATTTAATATTTGCAATGATACTTGTTTCAATAAGGTGAGTAATTATTTATAATTTAAATATATATTCTTTTTTTTTAAATTAAATATAAAAAACTTGATACATTTTTCATTATAACTATATATATACGAAATTCTTCATGCAAGTTGATGTAAATTTAATTAAATATTAAATATTACACACATAATGATTTAATAATAAAACAAGTTGATAATTTAAGTTTAAAATTTCATAATAATAAATTTAATATATTCCCATAAGTTTACAAAGATAATACAAGATGATTAATTAATTAATTTTTATATTTTTCTTTTCTTTTTCTTGTAAAATTTTTGAATTTTTTTTCATCATTGATAAATATGGTACTTCAAACATCAAAGAAAATATCAAAGAACATAAAAAAACCATTATTGAAAATCCAAAAAACATAATTAACTGAAAATAAAAATAAAAAACAAATTAATATTAAAATTATTTGATAATTTATTTGATGACTTACATTTGGTAAAATATCTGTATGTTCTGATGAATCAGCACCAGAATAAATTGCATTTATAATCAATGGATTAATCAAGTATGCACAATAAGTTAATTTACTTAATGGTAACCATCCTTTCCATGATAAAAAATTATTAAACCAACCTTTAAATAAATTAATACATTAATCAATTTAAATTATAAATCAAATAATAATAATATTTTTTTAAATAAAATCATACCACCATGACCAGTTTTACAAGCAATAATAATCCATGAAATTCCAAGTGCCCAAATTGATCTACTCAAAGCAGTATTAATTGCTGAATAAATTATTGATATATCTTTGTCATATGCAATTAATAATGTTCCAATTGTAAAAATACAAGTCAAAATCCAAAGTAACCAAACTGTTGACTAATCAAAAGAAAAAATATCAATGAATCAATTTTTATGATTTTTATATTTTTTTTAAATGACAAAAATTATAAAATATATGAATGATATTATTGATTGTTTAATTTACCTTTCGAAGAATTAATTCAGAATTAATTTTAACAATAAAATATCCAGTTGCAAGACCAATTAAATATGGACCAATACGTATCCAAGGTGGATCATATATGTACTCCAATGAATTAAAAAGTTGATCAATTCTAAATAATATAATATTATATATAAATATTTTAATCATTAAAAATAATTATTTTGTTATTAAATAAATAAAATAAAAACTTACGTGGGAATATAATTTATTGTGTAAGAAACAAATCCAGTTGTTAAAATAGTCATGATCATTAGAGCAATCCAGATTGCAGTACAAGTATTAAAATATCTTAAAAAATCAAATTATTAAATTTATATTTGTATTTTAATTTATAAAAATAATAATATTAAAATATAATTATATTTACTTTATTGAACTTATTGCAAGAATTGTTCCAATTATTGAAAATTGCATATCATTTGTTATATACCAACTCCATGAACCACACTGAATAAATAAATCAAAAATAATATAATAAAAGTTGCTAAATTATTTAAAAGTTTTTATCAATTGCCTTTAAATTTTATCTACAAAATAAAATTTAATAAATAATTAATTACCATTTCATTTCTACTAAATATATTATTAATAAAAAAAATATTTCTCCATAAATATTTAACACAAATATCTTGAAGTTTTTCAGTCATATAAAATTGTGTTGTTTCACTCATATGAGAATAATAAAGTTGTGTTATCAGCAAAGATACAATATAAGCTGGTGCAATTCTAAAAAAAAAAAAAAAAAATTAACAATTAAATTTTAACATAAAAAAAAACATTTGTAATTAATTTTTTTACCTAATTAATCTTTTATAAATTGCTCCACTAAATGTTGACCATGTTAAACTTAATGATGATCCATTTTTTTGTTTAATTATTTCATTGTATTTATAAATTCCATATGCTGTTAAACAACCACTCATACAAAAAAATGTATCAACACAAATTGGACCATTAATAACAAATTGAAACTTAATTTTATTAGTTAATCTGACAAACCAACCCAAATTATCTAAATAAAAATTATAATATTATTACAATTTTGTTTATTTAATTTTTAAATTTATATTTTTTTTTAAATTAAATTACCAGTGTGATCAAAAGAATACAACTGTCGATGAATATAAATAATCCATAAAGTTGAAATAACTCTTATTCCATGTACTGATTTAATCGTATCATCACCAAAATTTGTTGAAAATATCAACTTAATATTTTTATAAATTGAAAAACAAATAATAAACCTTTCAAACTTTGTTAATTCTTTAAAATTTTCTTCATTTTTAGTATTTATAATTTCATCTTGATAAAAATAAAAAATATAAAAAATTATTAATATTTTATTAATTACTTGTATTTTTTTTTTAAATATAAAATTAATTACTTTTTTGATAAACAAACAAATCATAAATAGTTCCAGTAATTATTAAAATTATTGTCACAATTATTATTAAACTGAAATAAAAAAAAAATTATTGTAATTATAAAATAAGAAAATTATTTTAATTATAAATTTGTATAAAAAATTTACATAATAGCAATGTTATGTGACTTTGTAAGATAGTGATAGTTGTCCTTGAGATCACTGACGTTTAAAAGTTTATAATCAGCATTATAAAGATCATTAAATATTAATGATTTATCATTAAATATTTTTTTTAATAATATTTTTATATCATGTTTTGTACAAATTTTTGGCATACAAAGACCAAGTGTTATAATATCCTTTAAATAATAAATAATAAAATTAAAAAAGATAATTTATTTTGTAAAAATATAATTTATAAAATGATAATTATCTTACATTATTTTTGAATGAAAAAATTTGATATTGCATTTTACTATTGTGACGAAAATGTGCAACAAAATAATCAACTTCAAATGGTAATATTTCACTATTGTTATTTTTATAAATTAAATTTTTATCTTTGTCATAATGAAATAAATCAAATGATTTTTTATTATTAACATCAAGACATTGAGTTTTTATACCAAGCCAATAATTATTACCATAAATAAAACCAGATTTTGGTATACCACTTGAATCTAAAACTAAAAAATTAATTATTATTTATTAATTTATTATATTTTTTAAAATTATATTTCTTACTTTTTAAACTCCAAAATTTTTTATTATCAATAGCTTCTTTAAATATATTTAAATCTTTTCTACATAAATTTAATTTATCTAATAATTTTGATTCATATGCAATTGCATATGCTGGCATTGTTTTTTTAAATATATTTGTAACATTATCACTAAATTTTTCACATTTACATTTATTTAAAATTATAATAAATATTACTAATAATAAATTTATATTTATAAAAAACATTTTTTAATTTTATAAATTATCAAAATTTAAAAGAGATGATAACACTTTGATGTCAGTTATCAAAATGAATGATTTTTCATCGACTTTAGCTTTTTTAAATATTTCCTTCTCAACAGCTTCTTGTTTTGCAATTAATTACTGTCAAAGTTGTTTTTTTATTTTTTATTGCAAAAAATGTATTAATTTGTATAGTTTTTAGTATAAATCAATGAATAATGATTGTATGTTTTTTTATATTTTAAATTTGTAAGATGCATAAACAACAATTATATTTTGTTGATTTGCAATAAAAAATTCATAAATAAATCTACTAATTATATTCAACAAATCAAGAAATTAAAATGAATACAAATTAAACAAACACATAACTTGAATGCAACTTTGTATCATTATTATTCATTTTTTTTTTATATAAATTGATACATTATATAAATACTAAATTGACTAGATGTATAATTTTCTACATTTTTTTTCGAATTGAAAATTACTTAATTTGTCAATGATTAATTCATTTTTATATTTTTTTTTTTATCATTATATTCAGCCTTGAGTTCTAGTTTTTATTTTTTTAAATTTAATTATGATATTTGCATCAATATAATTTGTTGTTATTGAGTATTCAATTTTTTTTAAAATTTGAAAATATATTTATGCAGCTATTAAATATCAAATTATATCATCAATTTATTTTTGATATTATTGCAAATTTCTGACAGTTGAAATTTAGTCTGTCAAATTGAATAACGAAACAGTATTACAAAAAAAATGGCATTGTCGTTATTGACAGTTTGAAATTACCTGAATAATTTTTTAATTTCAAAGTAAATTAAAAGTAATATAATTTCAAATTTCAAATAAAATATCTAAAATAATAATACAAAAAAATTAACAATCTAAATTGTAAATAAAAACATTACATCATATGTTTTTTAAAAATACGTTGATTACATTTATAGTTGATCATTAAATTATTTGATAAATAAAAAAAACATAATTATCAATTGTCAATTAATAATATAATAAACAAAAAAAAACCATAATTTTTTCACTCTGAATACAATTTTTGATAAAAATATTAGAACAATAATTCAAAAAAAAAAAAATTTCATTTCAAAGATGAATGTATATTTATAAAGGTTTATTATAAATTAAAAAAAAAAAAAATTATACATAATAACAAAAAATTCGTGAGAAATGAAACAACAAAATTCTCATTGCAAATTATTATTTTTTTTACATTTTTTCATTGTTTAAAAAAATAGAGCAAAAGCAATCAACCAGCTTGCAGAGCTTAATTGATTCTTAACATGCGGATGAGTATTTATAAACCGTATACTTTTTTTTTTTTTTATATATATAACAATACACTTTACAACATGATATTTAATCGAAAAAAAAACTTTTATAAATACGTGATTGCAATTGAATTAAAAAAATGTTTAAATAAAAATAAAAAAATAAAAAAATAAAAAAAGTATATTTAAATAGGATAGTTAATGTTTATAAAAGTTTATACAAACTTTAGTTTGATAAAACTTTAATTATCATTGATCTATTGATAAAACAAATAATTAAAAAAATAAATAAATAAAATACAACTAACAATTTTAATGATTAAACTAATTTTGTTATTTTTTAAATAACAATTAATTTATTTTTTAAATATTTATAAATTTTTTTAATTTAATAGTAAATTTAATTGTTTTTCATAATTAAAATGACAACAATATAAATTCAATGTGGTTAAATTTCAAAACACAATTTAATTTGAAACCAGTGATTTTATTTAAAATATATTTTACATAAAATTTTAAAAAATTGAATGATATTTTGATGCATGAAAATACACCAAGTGAATATTTATTTAAAAATATACTAAATTTATAAAATTTTATTGTTAATATAATTTATTAAAATAATAAATTATTTTTATAAATTTAATTGAACCATTTTAAGTATTTAAAATAAAATAATAAAATATAATTTTTTATATAATTTATTTTACCAATAAACTTATATGTTTTTTATAAAAAAAAATATATAAATTTTATTAAAAGTTTATTTATTTTTAAAATTTAATTTATTATGGTTTCACGAATGGATTACTTGAATTGTAAGCTTGAAAATCGCTAGGATCATTTATAACTTGTTTTTTTATTTATATACGTTAAACATTTTTGTGGTTTATAGAATTTTATCGACGTTGAGTTTTTTAAAATTTCTTGGGTTTTACTGTATCACCAAAAGAAGAGTTAAAATTGAGGTAAAATAAGAAAAATTGGTAAAATAAAAAAGAATAAATAATTCACCATTGGATATTTGCCAGAAATTTAGATAAAAATAAAATAATAAAAAAACAAAGTTTTTAACAAACAGGAAGTATTTTTTTTTTATTTATTTATTTATTTTACTTTTTTTTTTATTTTATTTATATATTTTTTTTTTTTTATTTTACTTCCACCTCGTAAAGCTAATGTCTTGTTTTACCTTGGCACAGTGCATTTACTTGGGCATCTGTATACATTCACAAAGTACCTTTTCTTTTATTTTTTTATTTTTTTATTTTTTTATTGTTTTAAATTGTTTTATGAATACAATAGTGGCAAGTTATAAACACCTCATTAACTTAAAAATAAAACAATAAAGATCACAATTTTTTAAAAAAGGAAAAACAAAAAAAAAATTAAAATTTATTTATTAATTAAAATAAAATTAATTAAAATTGTTTAAATTAAAATTAATTATTGAAAAATATTTATAATTTCTTTGAAAATTTATTGATTAATTAATTTATTATTTTTTTAATTTTTTTAATTAATATTTAGTCAATTTTATTGATAATTTTGTGACAAAAATTTTACAAGTATTTTAGTTATTAAATTTTGATTGTTGATATTTAATAATATTGATAACACTGTTGCTATTTTTTGATATTTTTTTTAAACTTTTATTATCAGTGACAAGTTGAAAATTTACTGTGATTGACTTAGTGGAATAATAGAGCTTTTACCAACACTCACATATCATTGTTTGACGTATGTTTATCATCCAAGTTTTGCATATACGTGTCAAATCAACTTTCAAATTATTCATCAAATAATTATTAGTCATCAAATTTTTTACTTAAAAAAATGAATAAAAAACTAGAATGATAAATTTATAATTGAAAAAATAATATTTGAAATGAAAAAATTCATTTGTTTTTGATAAATGTTAACAATTTTTTTATTGTAGTTATTTATTTTATTTTTTTTTTTATTTATATATATATTTGGATTAAAAATTCCAAAATTAAATATTGTATTTAACTTAAATTGAAAATTATAAACTCCTAAATATTTGAAGATAAATGATCTATAATTTGGTTTGTATACAAATAAAATGTTCTCGGGGTAAATAAATTTTAATAAATTGACTTTTGCATGGCCATTTTGATTCATAGAAAAAATATTTCTAAGCAACCTAAACATGATATTATGCTTCTAATATTTAAAAAACACCCTAAAATAATTGTCCTGCAAGTTTCAAGACTTTATTTTGATTTTTAATAATTTTTTTTTAATTTTATAGTTTCTTGGGACAACACTTATAAAAGTCCAGTGTTTTCAATGTATTGCCCTGTTGGCTTAAAAAATATTTCTAATCAACCTAAATATGATATTATGCTTTTAATATTTAAAAAACACTCTAAAATAATTGTCCTGTAAGTTTCAAGTCTTTATCTCAATTTTTTCTAATTTTTTTAAATTTTTTTATAATTTCCATATGACTTTGAGAAAGTCTGACTTTCGTCAACTCTTCTGGTTTTTTAAAAAAATATTTCTAATCAACCTAAATATGATTTTATGCTCCTATTATTTAAAAAACACCCTAAAATAATTATCCTGTGAGTTTCAAGTCTTTATTTTGATTTTTAATAATTTTTTTTTAATTTTATAGTTTCTTGGGACAACACTTATAAAAGTCCAGTGTTTTCAATGTATTGTCCTGTTGGCTTAAAAAAATATTTCTAATCAACCTAAATATGATATTATGCTTTTAATATTTAAAAAACACTCTAAAATAATTGTCCTGTAAGTTTCAAGTCTTTATCTCAATTTTTTCTAATTTTTTTAAATTTTTTTATAATTTCCATATGACTTTGAGAAAGTCTGACTTTCGTCAACTCTTCTGGTTTTTTAAAAAAATATTTCTAATCAACCTAAATATGATTTTATGCTCCTATTATTTAAAAAACACCCTAAAATAATTATCCTGTGAGTTTCAAGTCTTTATTTTGATTTTTAATAATTTTTTTTTAATTTTATAGTTTCTTGGGACAACACTTATAAAAGTCCAGTGTTTTCAATGTATTGTCCTGTTGGCTTAAAAAAATATTTCTAATCAACCTAAATATGATATTATGCTTTTAATATTTAAAAAACACTCTAAAATAATTGTCCTGTAAGTTTCAAGTCTTTATCTCAATTATTTCTAATTTTTTTTGATTTTTTTATAATTTCCGTATGACTTTGAAAAAGTCTGATTTTCGTCAACTCTTCTGGTTTTTTAAAAAAATATTTCTAAGCAACCTAAACATGATATTATGCTTCTAATATTTAAAAAACACCCTAAAATAATTATCCTGCAAGTTTCAAGACTTTATTTTGATTTTTAATAATTTTTTTTTAATTTTATAGTTTCTTGGGACAACACTTATAAAAGTCCAGTGTTTTCAATGTATTGTCCTGTTGGCTTAAAAAAATATTTCTAATCAACCTAAATATGATATTAAGCTCTTATTATTTAAAAAACACCCTTGAATGATGATCCTGTGAGTTTCAAGTCTTTATCTCAATTATTTCTAATTTTTTTAGCTACCTCTCATATTTTATATTTTTTGAGACATCCGATTGAAATTCACTATTTGGCTCGCCCTTAAAAAAATCTATTTCTAAGCAAAATATTCAATGTAATATTTCATCAATTGAATTATGAAAAATCTTTTTTTTTCTGTAACAATCTCCAAGTTTCATATATATATAAATAAAAAATAAAAAAAATAATAAAATAAAAATTTGATGGATATATTCCAACGGGAATTTACAGACCACTCAACACGTGACTTGAAGCCATTGAGGTTTATCTCGGATTGCGGGCAAAAGCCAAAGTCTTTGTATTTTTCTTAAAATTTTTTTATTTATTTTTTGCTTTATTTAAGATTAAGTATTTTTTATACTTTTATATATACATAAGTATAACCAAAAAAAAATAAAAAAAAAAATAGAAAATAAAGTCAAAAAAGAATTTCTTTTGACACATTTTTCACACATTTTTTTCTTCAGTACTTTTCATGTACTTAATATCTAAAATTTTCATATCTTTTGATAAACCATTGCAACACTAAAAATACATCACGTAAAGTACATTTAAATTTTTTTATATAAAATTACACTTGTTCATGATAAATTACAGACTGCGCAGTATTTATTTTTATGTACTTATTCTAATTATCCATAATCCCCAAGCATTCCCCAAAGGAATTACAAAACTATATCCTAATAAAATAATAAAAAATATTAACATTAATATACACAAATAAATTTATATATAATTTGTCATTAAATTGAGTAATTAAAATTAAATAGAAAAACACACAGTTTAACACAAACTAAACCAATTATAAAATCAAATTTAAATTATAAATAAATTTCTTATTTCGTTCTATTTTTTTATAATATTTTTATAAAATTATAAATAAATTAAATATAAATTTTTTTATTACATATTAAAAAGTTTAAGTTATGAAAAAATATATTTAAAATCGGAAATGAAAAATTATCATTGAAACAAGGTTAAAAATTAATTTCAACTTGAACTCTTTGCTCGTTTAATAATGTATTTTTTATATTTTACCAAACCAATTTTGTCATTCTTGAAATTTTTTTTATAAAATTGTATATTTGTGCAGTCATATGAGAAAATTTTATTTCCTCAGCTTACTATAGGATAAAATGAAATTGCTATATAAATATATTTTTTTATATTTTATATTTTACTTTTTATTCAAGCTTTTGTGATATTTTTTATATTTTT
The DNA here is from genome assembly GCA_011426435.1 of Lysiphlebus fabarum. Taxonomy (NCBI): domain Eukaryota; kingdom Metazoa; phylum Arthropoda; class Insecta; order Hymenoptera; family Braconidae; genus Lysiphlebus; species Lysiphlebus fabarum. The sequence continues at coordinate 522,036 of WSYQ01000108.1, forward strand.
TTCATTTTAGGTTTATCTAATTTATTTTTTGGATAATTTAAATTATCCTATTTTTTTTATTGATAATTTATGAGGTAATTGGAATTATTTAAAACCAAAATGAAGAATAAATTTACAAATCTCTTGAGTTGTTATATTTACATGTCATTTGATAATTTACAATTATAAATTTAATCATGAAAATTCATGTGGATATATTAGCTATGTCCATAAATTAAGCAAAAAGTAATTTTATAATTTTTTTTTTTTTTCCACTTAGCTGAAATAATTTTTTAAATAATAAAATTTACAAATGATTTATATATATTACTTGAGATTGAATAAATAATATTATAATGAAATTTATAAACTAAAAATTAATTTTATAATTTTATAATTTTAATTTTTTATTTTTGATATTATTCTTTTGATATTAATCAATTTTATTCACATACTGACTGTTAATTTTAAAGTTTAAATTGCTTAAAAAATTTTAAAATAAAAAGTATTAAAAATAGATCGATAAAGTGAATAAAAAATAAAAAAAAATGTACATATTTAAGACGAGTTTATTGAGGTGGTAAGAGAGGCTTTTCCAAGCGATTGATAGGACTGCATAAACTTTTAAAAACTTTTAAAGTCAAATGTTATATTGCACACTTTTGTTCTTTAAAAAAAAATATAAAAAAAAAAATAAAAAAAATAAAATTATCCATGACTGAAATGAACTGAAAACTTTAATATTATTTTTTTTATTTTTTTTTTTTTTTCAAATATAAAAGACATTTTAATTTGATTTTTAAATAATTTTATCATATTACAATTTTAATTATTATTAAAATTATTTTACGTTGAAATTAATTTAACAATTTTTCGTCAGTAAATTAAAAAAAATAATAATAAATTAATGAGACATATGTGATATTAATTTATATACTTAAAAGCAAAGTTTCATACTGACTGAAAAATATGAAAAAAAGATTATAAATAAAATTTCATTTTTATGCAAAAAATCTCGAGATGACCTTTCAAGTAACAACTAAAAAAATTCACATACATTTTTACGTATTATAAAATTAACTGGTTCACCTTAATGAACTAACATTATCCAACAGTCTTTCACGATGTTTTATTTCTAATGACACTGAGTTATTTAATGAAAAAATATGAATTTTTTTATATAAAAAAAAAAAAATAATGTTTCAGTGTAAAATATAGAATGTGCTATTTCATTTATTATTTTTACAATAACAATAACATTCTCGGTGTTGATGTTTTTTTTTCGATTAATATTGTGATTACATGAGTAAATATTCACTATATATTCTGAAATAAAAATGTGAATATTAAAATATTGTAAATCTGTATCAGTGTGAAAAAAAAAACAAAAAAAAAATTGATAAATCTGAAAATAAATTCATTAAAAATGGAAATATATTAATTATTTATTCATTAATTTTAAATCGATAATAATAAATTTATAAATAATTGATTAAATAAATAATTCATAAAGTATTTTAAAAATGAATATTTAAAAAATTTAATTTGAAATAATAATAATGACAAGTCAATGAAATGTAGTAGTAAAAATTGAAATAAAAATTTGAAATTTTCTTATTAAATTTGTTAATTTTAGATATTTTAAAATGAAAAATAAATTAATTGTTAAATTTAATATTTATTTATCAATCCTACTTTACAATAACTTGCTAGAAATATATAAATCGAAATTTTAAAAATAATATAAATGAATTTTTCTATAATTTTTTTGTCTTTGAATATTTGAATAATAATAATTTAAAGTTTTAATCAAATATAATTATGCATCGATTAATTGTCAGTTATATCAGTGAATTTATCTTGTGATTATTGTTGAATTTACACTTGTTATAGTTAGCCACTGATTGTCATGAGAATTTGATGAAGTCCATAAACCAGTTGACCAAGAGAGTTTGAATTTGAATCTCTTCGTGCAAAATTTTTACGTCAATCAATAATCAAACTATAATTTATGCTGTAATTTATTTATTTTTTTTAATTAAAATTTAAATTAAAATATTAAAAATTAAATAAAACTGATTGATCCAGTTTATTTTGAATTTAAAAAAAAATTAAAATACAAATTTATTTAATTTCATTACGTTTTATTTCCTTTTTTTTTTTTTTTTTTGATTTAAATAAAAAAAGTATTGGAAAAACTATCAACGTTGTTGACCATGTCTTTATTTTTATTTTCTGATTTTTATTTTTATTATTTAGCTCTTTTTTTACTATTTTTTTTCTACAAGTTTAAAAGAACTTAACCGGAAATTCGTATGGAATTGGAAATTGAGATCAGTGCGCACAGTAAAGCCAATAAAATTCTACTTGAATAAAATAAAGAAGACTTGAAAGAAAAAAAAAAAAACTTGAAAGTAAAATATACAAAAAAAAAAAACATATATATATTTATAAAAAAAATAGCAAAAGAAAATAATACAAATGTAGATTAAAAAAATAATTTAAAAAAAATTAAAAATGTGCTTGACCTCAAACAGTTTATGAATCATTTTTTTCTCAGTCACTTTATTTACTCCAAAAAAAAAAAAAATATAAATTAAAATAAAATTAAAATAGTATTTAAAATCTCAAAGCTGATGTTTTATATTTTTTTTTTCAAAATAAAATATTATTAAATTAAAAATTTATGCTGACTTTATATAAGTATATTTTTTTTTTTTTTTTGATAAATGCATATATATTTTTCATTTATAATAAAAATATATTTATGCAATTTAAATTTCGTTGCATTTTTTAAAATTAAATAAAAATGTCATGGTAATATAATTTTTATAAAAAATTGGATAATATTTTATTGTCAAAAATCAATTATTTATATACAAAAACAAATAAAATTGTATTTTATTTTTTAACAAATAATATTTTATATATTTTTTATTTTTCAGTATATGTGTTACAGTTGTTGTATTAAATGTACATTTTCGTTCACCACAAACACACAAAATGGCACCATGGGTAAAAAGAGTATTCATCCATATATTACCAAGATTACTTGTTATGCGAAGACCACAGTATAAATATGAACCAAGCAAGTAAGTGTAATTTTACTTTTATTTTTTACTTAATTTTAACAACACATTTAACAAAACATAAAAATAAATTTTAACTAGCATTAAATTAATTAATAAATTTATTTTATTTAGATTTTCATCAAGTCGTGCATTAATGAAAACAACAAGAGGTAAACAAAAAAGTTACTTTCCATATCATTCATCAAGTCAAGAAGATGTAGAAGATCATTTTGCTTCAAATAGATTTTCAAGTCTTCCAGTTTCAAAAGAAGATTTATCACCATCAAGGTAATAATTTAATTATTTATTTTTCGGTATACATTAAAAAAATATTTTGTATTTATAATTTTAAATTAATAATTAAAGCTTGGCTGGTACTTCAAGGTTTGGTGGAAGTTGTATGATTCATGGTCCTATACAATCAATACCACTTGGTGTTGATGATATTGAAGAAGCAGCTGGTATTGATGATATTAAAAGTCCACCAGTTTTACGAGCAACACCATTATTTTCACACTCAAATTGTCCACCTGAAATTCATAGATCTTGTTTATGTGTTAGATTCATTGCTGAACATACTAAAATGCTTGAAGATTCAACAAAGGTAAATAAATAAATTTAAAAAAAAAAAATAATAAAAAACAAACAATGAATTTTCCAATTATATAAAAAATATATAAAATTATATTTTAGGTAAAAGAAGATTGGAAATATGTTGCAATGGTATTAGACAGATTATTTCTTTGGATATTTACATTGGCTGTATTGGTAGGTACAGCTGGTATAATATTACAAGCACCAACACTTTATGATGATAGAATTCCAATTGACAAGAAATTTAGTGAATATGCTAAAGATACTGTTGTTAGATGTCCACCACAACAATAGTCAACAGAGCCCTGTACCATTTTAAGAGGCTAACCCTTAAATAATAATAATTAATAATTATTATTATTTAAAATTCCAATAGGACCAATAAAAATTAAAGGAAATTAAATCCATCCCTTTGAGGTATCCCCATTGGCGATAATTAAATAATTGGTTAGCAAATTATTGTGGCTAAAGGGCACTTGAATAAATAAATAAATAAATAAATAAATAAATAAATAAATAAATAATTAAATTAATTTTATTGATAATTTTTTCATAATAAATAAATAATATTATTTATTAAAAGTGCAAAATATTATATTTAAAAAATAATTAATTCATAAGGTGTTTAATAGCCTGTGCTCAAATATTTAATAATATATATAACAATGCTGCCATAAAATTAATAAAATAATAAAAGAAAAAAATAGCAAAAAAAATAATAATAATATATAAATAAATACTCGAAATAAATATAATAATATTTGATAAATATTTAATGAAACAATTAATAAATCAATTATGTTGATTTATGTCCAAAATTATTGTTATTATAATTAATTAGTTTTGTATATTCGTTGGAATAAATAAAATTGTTTAAATAAAAATTTTTAATTATATTTAAAAATTTAAAGATAAAAATTGTGTAGTTTTAATCACATTTAGATAAAATATTTTATTTGCACATAGATTGTACAATTGTTTAACAAAAAATTGTCTCGTAAATTATTAAATAATATATAAAAAATAAAAGGGAAAACCATTTTTTAATTTGAATGAATATTTAATTTGTATTATTGTAATTAATAATTAATTTGTAAATAGTATTTTTATAATTTAAAAAAAAAAAGTTTTTGCACTCGTCCATCAGAGATCAATGTATTTTGTAAAAATTATATATCGATAGTAAATAATTATATATAAAAAAATTTGTAATTATATTTAACAGCTGTTATGCTGATGATAAATATTAAGGATTAATTATTAAGATATGAAAAAGTAAAGCATATAAATTCTAAAAAAAAAAAAAAAAAACATGTAGAAAGCTTTGAACGACTTGATAAACAAAAAAAAATTAAATTAAATTAAATAACAATTGTTGTTCAATGCTTGTAGTTAATAGTCGATGTCATTGTCAAGTCATATTTTTTTAGATAAAAAAAAATAAAATTATTGTAATAATAATTGTATAATATTTATTATAAAATTTATAATTATTTAATTTTTATTTTATTTATTTTGATTTATTTTTTAATGTCACAATATATTGAAAGTAAATAATTTTTTTTTATATTATTTTTCTTGTATTTAAAATGTTTTTTATTTGTTAAATAAATTTATAAATTATTTGGTATTTTAATAATGGCCTATAGATAATATTATAATAAGATATTTTAAAATTTAATTTAACAAAAATAATTGAGACAAATTACTGCCAACAAAATTTTACTAAAATAAAAAAAATTGTGTCATTTTATATAAATTAATATTAATTATATAATAATATTTCTCGACAAATAAAAGTTCAATTGCTTTGAATAATATTTAAAAAAAAACAAATAAAAAAATTGTTATAAATTTATTGACAAAATGATAATTAATCTAGAAAATTATTATTTAAAAAATTCAATTCAGGCCCTCAGGTGCTCGTAAACCGTGTTAATTCACAATAAATATATTTAAATAAAAAAAAAAATAATAATTTTAAATAAAAAATACAAAAATTAAATTAAAAGCAACAACAAAACGCACATATTTTATATGTAGGCACTGAAAATTTATTTTAAAATAATATATAAAAATATTTTTTAGATATTAATTGGAAGCAAATATAAACGCGTCCAAAATACCCATTAAAAAAAAACAATAAGAACAAATAATATATATTAATAAAAAATTATAAAAAAAAATAATAATATTGAGCAATTAAAAAAAAAGTTAATAAATTGCTTAGAAAATAATTTGTAAATTTTGTAAATATCAATATATTAACAAAAAAAAAAACAATATATATATATAAAAATAAATTTTAAATTCGCAATTAAAAAAAATTATAAAAATTTTAAATTAAAAAATTAATTACAAATAATTTTTCAAAATAAATAATTTAAAATCAGTTGTTAAAAAATTTCATAACAAAAATTTAAATAATAACAATAAAAAAATAAATTATTATTTTATTTAAATTTTATTTTTTCAATGTATAATTTTCATCATAAAAATTTAAAATAGTAAACTTGCCTTTTGCTCGATTATCGGTTAAAATGTCTCGTCATACAGAGTGACATTCATTCGATTGATAAAAATATACTTTGAGGAAAGGATGATGGGTTTGTTTGGTTAAAAAAATAAAAAAAAAAAATAGTTTAAAATAGGATAGTTGATATAGATATATTGTCAGTTGTGGGTGGTAAATAAATTTTTACTAAAAAATCCCAGGTGTATAACGATCAATGACCCCGTTGCCTCTGACGACAACCAAACCCAACATCAATATTACATTGAATTTAAAAAAATAAAAAAAAAAAAAATATATAAATATAAGTATAAATAAAATGTCAACAATATGATTAAATAAAATAGCAAAATAATACTTAAAATTATATATAAAAAAAATAAATAAACTGTAACAGTTTTTAATTATTTATGTTATATTTATAAATTGATGAATAATATTATAACAGTCATCTTAAATTGTCGTTAGATATAAAGTTAATAATATAGATATCATAAAATTTGTTAAATATATTAATTACATAAAAAAAAATATAATAATAATAATAATAATAAATGATATATTATCGTCATTATTGAGAGTTTAAAAAAAAAATGTGAAGAAAATTTTAAAAAAGTAATTAATTGTTGCTTGGTTTTGTAATCATGCTAAGGCATATGAAAAAAAATAAAAATATATATATATATATAAATATAAATAAATAAAAAACTTGTTGTCGTAGAAACGTGTTGTTTTTTTTTTTTTTGATTAAATAATTTAAGTCAAAATATAATTATTAATTTTAAAATTATTTAATTGTTAAAAATATTTTTACAATGATATTTAATCGTCATATTAATTTAATTTATATAATTATTATTAATTTTATATATTTTTAAATGAAATTAATTTTTAAATGATCATGATGATTAAATATTAATAAACTATTTCAACTATTTTACGAATTGTTTTATCAAAATCAACAAATGAATTATTTAAAAATGACACCCAAGAATTACCCTTGGCTTCAACAAATGCTGTTATATAACCGACTGGTTTAAGACTGTCATAATTAGTTTCTCTAAAATTCTGAAACTGATAAATTATATTATGTTAATATTTAATTAATTTTTTTATATAATTTATTTTATATTTTTTATACTTACATCTGTCAAATCTTTTTCAGTTGTAAAACCACTTGCTAAAGTACCAATAAATGCCCTGAGAATTGGATATGATTTTTGAAATCTAAAATTTATTATTTCAATAAAAATAGAAAAAAAAAAAATTATTATAAATCAATTTTATCTTCAATTATTAATTGCTTTATGTTTTTTTTTTTTTACTCATTTACCTTGTTAGTATTTTTGGCCAATTTGTTTGTACATATTTAAATGCAACTTCTGATGATGCTGGATGTTTATTAAATTCTTTTAATATAACAAGTGATTCATAATTTTCAAAAAATGAACCTTCAACAATTTCATTCAATACTCTGTAATTAATAGATAAATTATTAAATAAATAAAATTATTTTTAGTCATTTAATTTAGTAAATATTATATCAAAAATTTACATCATCAATATTTTACATTTATCAAAATAAATATGTATCATATTTATTATTTATTTAAACTTACGCTTGTAACATCCATGAAACTTGGAAACAAGCCAATGATGATAAAAATGAATTTCTATCATTATCACGTTTAGTTATATTTCCTAATTTGTCTTTCCACCATTGCCATCCAAGTTCATCCTCAAGTTTTGCCAATGTACAAAGTAAACTTTCACGTAAATAAGTTGGTACACTTGAAAAAATTTTTAAATAATAAAATATCAAAAAAAATAAATAATTATTAAATATTTTAAATAAACTTACAGATAACGTTTTTCCCAACCATATGAATTTTTTAAATCAACAGAATTTTTTTTAACCCAATTAACATATTCTGTACTTTCAAATGCACTACCAAATTGATGTGCAATAAGTGTCATTCTTTTACCATTATTAATTTGTAAACCAAATTCATTAAATAAATTTGATGATAATTTTCTCATAAATTGCTTTATTAAAATAATAATTTAATGATTAATTTATAAATTTAAATTTATATACATATAAATATAATATTAATTACCTGATAGCTTGGATAAGCTGGTGTATCAGATAATACAAGATTAAGTTTAATAGCATGACCCATTAAAGCTGACCAAGGTTCTGGTTGACTTTCATTTTGTAAATAATTTATAATACTAAATGCTGTTAGATATGTTGTTTTACCAACAAATGCTAAACTCAAAACATCATCAATCAATGATGCTTTAACTGATGATGGAAATACTGTTGGATTATTAATCAATGCATTTGAAATTAATTTCCAATTATGTGCATCATAATTAATACGATAATAACCTGTTAAAAAAAAAAAAATTTATAAATTTTGTTTGTTAATAAAATTTAGAAAGAAATTTATTAATTAATTTTATTAATTTTATTACCAATTGAATTTATGTTGAAGATTAACCAGGTATTATTATCACCACTTTCATTGATTAATGTTTCATCATCTGATGGTTTTATCCACATGAATGATGGTGTTGATGTATCATTATCATTTTTTATCCATGTTAAAGGTAAGTACCAAGGTTTTTTATGATCATTTGTTAAATTATCAAAAGTAAAACGACTCTAATAATTTTTAAAAAAATTTATATGTTAATTCAGTATGTATATTTTATTGGTATTACGTTTTGGAAATATCCAATTGATTGTGATAACAAATACTGATAATTTTTTTATGAATAAATTTTACCTGTCTAATTGTTGCTGTTTGTTTTTCATAATTTCTGTCAATCGTTAACAATGGATAACCATGTCCATTTATCCAAGAATAAACTGCTTCAATTGTTGTGGTACCATCAGGAAGAGCACTTGAATTATCAGTCATTGCTTCCAAGAATGATGATACATCACCATTATCATATATCCTATAATAAAATTTATACAAAAAATAAATAAAAAAACATTATTATTTTAAAAATACATATTTATCTTTCTGAAGAATTAAATTACAGGATATAATCCAAGGTTAAACTAATAATACAATAAACAAAATTATTTTTATATTATTTTTTTTTTTTTAATTTTTATAACCCACCACTTTGATAAAAATTTCCGGTAACCAGTTGTTGTTTCGTTGTGTTCTAATGCACCATGCAACATGCGTAAAAGACATGCACCTAAATAAATATAAAACAATTTAATTTAAATTAATAAAAAAATAAAAAATAAAAAATTTACATTATTTGTAAATTAAATTATTAATATCATAATAAATTAATTTGTTTTTATTAACATACCTCTGTCATACAATTCATCCGGATGAAATGCATCCAAGTATGTTGGATTGACCTTGGTCTCTAATGATTGAGAAACACTGTATCCGTCAGCTTCAAATGCTTCCAATTGTACATCAAGTAAAAATGTTGAATGATTAAATGATGAATCTATCTGTTAAAAATAAATAAAATTATTAATTTAAAAAAACAAAAAATATTACATAATTTAAATAACTTGAACAAATTATATTTCATTTTTATATTTTTTTTAAATAATTAATTTACTTTTTGAATTATTTCATGTTGTATATCAATCAATGAACTTTCTAATATCCAAACATCTGTCCAATTATGTGTATTAACTAATCCACCAAACCATTGTTGACCAATTAAACGTATCAATGTTCTCAATGTCTCATATCTTGTAACACCTGGTGATGTTTCAGTAACATTAAAATATGGTTCTCTAAAAAAGGAAATAAATTAAATAAATAATTATTATAAAAATTAATAAATAAATTGATTATTAATTTTTATTTATTTTATTACCTTATTGTTATTAAACCTGGATTTGCTGAATTAATTGAAAATGGTACACTAACAATATCTAATTTATTCATCGTATAATTAAATTGAAATAATTCTTCAAAATAATTAATAACAGATATTATTGTATTTTTTAAATAACTTGGATCTAAATTTTCACTCCATTGTCCCCAAAAATTTATTGTTAAATTATTTGTATTATTTGTTTTTATTTTTCCAAGTGGCATTAATTGACCTTGAATAAATATTAAATTATGAGGTGATATTGGTGGTGTTTCTTCAAATACATCAACAGCAAGACCACTTGGACTGTAAATATAAATTTTTATTTGTATTTATTTTACTTTGTTTTTAATAAAAAAAAAAATATGTTCTTTTAATCATGACAGATTTAGATACGTGCTGGAATAATAAATGCAAAATTACGCAATCATAATACACGCATTCCAATGAAGCTAATTGCTTGACAGTTTTAGTTTCGCATTAACTCATGTTTTTATAATCAACATTAATTATGCGATAATTATATAATTTGTGTTATTTTTTTATTATTATTTTTTGTTCATTAAAAAAAAAAAAAAAATAGAAAAAAATGTTATGAATTATTAAAATTATTAAATGAATATTAATATAAAATTTATTTACGTTATGATTCTTGATTTTAATGGTGAATTTGATAATACTGTTGTGTCTGCTGAATGATTAACAGAAAGAATAAATTTTGCTTTTAATTTAACATCATCAAATACTGGAAAAAGACGACGAGCATTTATTGGTTTTAATTGACTTGCCATTAACCATCTAAAAAAAAAAATTTATTTTATTAATTATTATAAAAATAGATTAACAGTTTTTTTTTTTTGATAACTCACCTGTCTGTACTTTCATCACTAAAATTTGCAATTAATAATGTACGATTATCAACATGAGTTTCATAATTAATATCCAATGTATATTGACCAAAATTTATTTCAGTTGATAAATCAATTGTTAATATTCCATGTTCATTATCAATTTTATTATCTTTTATTTCAATTATTCTTGATATTTTTTCTTCTAAAAAAAAATATAATACTGTTAATCAAATAATTCTCAAGTATTTTTTATAATTTAATATTTATTTTAATCAATAAAAAAATGTATGTTTGATACCTTTAGTGTCTGATGTATTAGCTGGAATATTAACTGGAAATGTTGATGATTCAACTGTTGTATTATCATCATTATCTTGTGAATCTTTGATTAAATAAATTTAATATTAATAATAATTTCATATAAATAAATTTAAATTAAAAAAACTACCTTTAATTGTGTCATTTAATAATTGTTCAGTTGTATTTTGAATATCTCTTTGTTGTCTTTTGTATTTATTAATAAAACCAGATGATAATTTAATATTTGTCACATTCATTCCTTTAGCATTGAGAATAATTTTAGATATATTTGATGTATCATTGTAATGAAAATTAATGACAACTCTACCACGTACCCAAGTGATACCATTGTCATCAATAATTGGTAACAAATCTATAAAATAATTTGATGGAAATATTGAAGTTGATAATTTATATTTTGCAGCATCAGCAGGTTCTGATCCAGCATCTTCAGCAATCAATGCTGTTGCATCAAATACCTTTTTAAAATTTCAATTGAATTTTAATTATTAATTTAATTTTTCCAATTTTAAATATTATATTTATTAACAAACCTTTTTTCTTGGTGTTGCACCAACATAAGCACCAACAAAACCAACAGCAACCAGTGAAAGAAATATAACTGTTATAAAAATTGCAATTTTTCTATGTGATAAAAAAAAACCACCACTTCTTTGGTATTCAATTCCTGGTTCACTAGTCATAAACTCTTGTCTACTTGTTGCATATTGAGCCATATTGGCAGCTAAATTTAAAAAAAAAACAAAAAATATATTTTAATAAAAAATAGATGATATTTATAGTTCTCATATTAAAAATATATAATTTTTTTTTAATAAATAACTTACATAAATTATAATTATTATTTTATAAAAATATAAATAAATAAACACATAAAATAACAAGACTTGTATTATTATTTTTATTTAATATTTTTCCTTGTATTTAATTTCTAGTTTGTGGCTCATTGGAAATTCATTGAAGGACACATGATTATTTTAAAAAAAATCATGATGATAACAATTTTAAAATAAATATAAATAAATAAATATAAATTTTTATAATAAATATGCTTGTACAACGTTGTTGTTCAACAGTCACTTAATCACGTACAGAACAATCAAATATCATTCAATGTACCTGAAGATATATTAAACATCAAGACTCACAACCGTGACGAAAGTCTCGTGAGAATAATCATTGTATGTATATTTATATTTTATACATATTTATACATATATTTATACATAACATTGTCAATGATAATGACCGGGAAAAAAAATTAAATAAAAAATAAAAATTACACCTTGATAAAACCACGTGCTAAAATCGAAATACAAATTAAAAAAATTTTATAAATCGAAATATATTTCGATTTTAAAAATATCAAATTAAAATTTAAAAAAATTTATAAATATTTTTATTTAATTTAATTATAGAAATTTTTGAATAATTATTTTTATTAAAATCATACGATTATCAACAGCAACACGATAATCCAATGATGACATCATTTTTTATATATATTTTTTTTTTATCAATTTTTATAATTTCGATTTCATCACACATTTTTGACACGTACAATACATGTGTTTATTTATTTATTTATTTTTTGATAAATAAATAATTAAATAAATAAATAAATTTAATTATTAAAAAATATTATAAAAATATTTTTATTTTAAATTTTTAATCAAATACTCTTTCTGTGTTGGAGAGTTGTTGTTATATCAAACTGGGTTATCCAATATCGTTATAAATTTATAACCCACGGGATTATAATTGCCATGCATAATCAGGTCCATGGTACAATACTCAGATTACGTGTATAATTTTTTATTTTTTTTTATAAATTTATTTTTTCATTTTATATTTTTTTTTAACACGACAAACAATGATACGTAATAATATACATAAATATTTGATACAAAATTTATCAACATATTTTTTCAAGACATTGTATTAACATAAACAAACAAATGAATAAATAAATAAATAAATAAATAAATAAAATTTTGTTATTTATATATTAAAAAAAAAAAAAAAACAATAAAATATTTTATTATTTTTCTTTTACTTTTTTATTATTTAAAAAATTTATTTACATTTAAATAAATTTATCAATACCATTTATAAATTATAAATTATAAATTATTTAATGTTAATTAATTTTAATTAATAAAAAAAATATTAATTGTTAATATTTATTAATTATTTTTTAAACTCACAATTTCTTCGAGCCCATGGTTCCCAGGTGCTCACTGAACCTCGCCTCATGAGCAATTTTTTAAAATAAATAAAATTTATAAATTTATTTTACTTGTAAAATAAAAATAATTAATCAATAATTTTGTGTTATTTTTAATTAATTATCTGTTAAATTCACAAACTTAAATTAAACACTAAAAATAAATTAAAATGATATTTTTTTTTGTTTTTTAATTTTTTTTTAAATAAACAAAATAAATAATTATAATAATGATAATGATGATGATGATGATGATGATAATAGTATGATAATAGACAAAGTGCGACCTTAAAACTTGTGTCTATATATACGCAATTGTTGGCAGGTAAATTGCAATTAGCCAGTATTCCACCTGTGGTCATGTTATTCATATACATTTGCAGTTAATATCCCCCTCTTTTATATATATATATATATTGAATCGTAACATCATACATCTTATATATACACTATCGACAATTTTATTTTATTTTATTTTATTTTTATTTTATTATTTATTTAACATTTAATTTTTTTTAATTTACATTTTTAAATATGTAATAAATGTTGAGTTAAAAATAGTCTGGTTTTATTATTTACTCAGCTTTTTTTTTTGTGATAATAAATTTTTAATGATAAAATTTGAAAAGATTTATAAAAATATTCATGTGATTTTTTTAAAAAATCATTATTTATTAAATAATAATTAAAATTAAATTCATAAAAAAGTATTGATTTAATTTATTTTTAATTTAAAAAAAAAATACATTTTATAAATAATATTCTCTTAAATTATCAATTAAATAAAATTATTTAATATAAAATTACCAAAAATATTTAATTAAATATATAATTTAAATAATAAAAATAATAAATTGTTAAATAAATAATTTGAATATATTTTTAAAAGAGATAAAAAATAATATATTATGTTTATATAATGATGATAAAATGTAACTTGAGATTAACTCTTGATTCCCTATTTAAATTTACGAATTGGTCCATTGACGTCTATAAAATAAAATCAATTGGATAATCATCTTATTGAACCACGTGTTTGTAACAAAAATATGTTATTATATTGATGGCGTTACAATTTGTTAAGGGGATAAATTCGTACTTCAAGTGAATCTCCAATCACTGACTATCATCATTTATTTTCATTTTTTTTTTTTTTTACCTTACATGTATCAAGTTGTTGCATAAATTTAATCCGGGGTGTTGAAATTGGTCCAGAGGAGGAAAAATTATTTAAATATTGTAACAAGATAAATTGGCAGTTGAAAAAGGGCTACCTTGTGTGTAACACAACATATTTTATTTATAAATTTATTATTACATTTTAAAATCAGTGTTTTACATTTTTTTTTTTTATTGTTTAAATATTTAATTTTTTAATTATATATTTATTTAATTATTTTTAATTTTGTGGTAGGTTATTTTTGACATAAAAGTTTTATCAAAATGAGGCAAATTGCCTCGTTTGTATTTTATATTGCGTTGTTTGTGATTTTACAAATTATCTTGGCTGACGTAAGTGTGAAATTTATTATTTTTTTTTTTTTTTCTTATCTAAAAATGGTTGTATATTAAAAAATTAATAAATACATATTTAAAAAACTATTAATATTAAAATATAAAAAATTAAAAATAAAAAAAAAAAAAAGGAGAAAAATATTTTTTAAATATAATTAAATAATTATATATAAAGTATATTTTATAAAAAAAAAATTTCAGGGATGTACGTATTGTTCCTTACAGAATAGAACAAAATCAAAACGTAGTATTGACTTTAATGATGTACTAAAATTACCAGCATATCGTATGCCAAGAGATTTGAAGCCAATTAATTATCAATTGGAAATTCGTCCATCAACAAAAGATGCCATATTTAAAGCTAGAGTTAAAATTGATGCATTATGGTCTGTTGAAGGTTCAAGAATAAAACTTGATGCTCATTCTGATCTACATATTACAAATGTTGATATTAAATGTTTAACCAACAATACGTGAGTTAATTAAATCAATTATTTAATTATTTTTGATATTACTAATTTTTATTTTTTTTTAAATTATAAAATTAATTATATATTTATTAAGAAATTTATGGGAAAATGCAACAATTGCTGGTCTTGAACATAATATTAAAAAATCAGAATTTAATATTGATTTACAACAATGGTATAATGTTGGAAGAAAATGTCAATTAAATATTAATTTTACTGGTAATATAACAACAACTGAAACATCAGGAATTTTTATGAATTCATATTTGGATACATTGGTACAAGCACAGTAAGTTTATAATAATAAAAAAAAAAAAAAATTAATAATTATATAATTTATTTAAACTACAATTAATATAATTAAACTTTTTTTTTAAAAAAAAAAAAAAAAAACTTTTTCAAACGATGTACTGTTGTTAGCGTATTTGTTGCAACACATCTGAGACTCAACAATGCAAGAAAATTATTTCCTTGTATTGATGAACCAGAATACAAAGCAACATTTGATTTATCAATTATTCGACCAAGAACAATGACTGCAAGAGCAAATACACCAATTAAAATAACAACTGATGTGTAAATATTAAATTTAATAATTTTTTATTTTAATTGTTTCATTTAATTATTATTTATTTATATAAATTTTGTTATTAAATAAAGACCAAATGATCCCAACTACTTGATGGATATATTTGAAAAAACACCGGAAATGTCGACGTATCAATTGGCCTTCATGATATCCGACTTTGAGAGTTTATCACCAACAAGAACAGTTAATCGTATTGAAGGTCGTAATCCATTGGATATTAAAGTATGGGGGAGAAAAGAATATTTAACAACATTATCAAAAGTACCAAATAAAATTGTAACAATTATTAATTATTTACAAAATTATTTTAATATATCAATTGGTTTATCAAAAATTGATCTTGTTGCAATGCCAATGTATACTGCAACAAAAGCATCTGATAATTGGGGTTTAATGTTTTTTAGGTAATTTTTAATTATAATTTTACATAAACTAATTATTAATTATTGTAAATTATTTATTTAAAAAAAAAAAAAAAATTAAATAAAATAAAATAAATATATTGGAATAAAAATGGGCATTTAAATTTCCGAGAAAAGAAAGGTCGTACAAATTGCGAAGGGGAGAATGGGCATTTAAATTTCCGAGAAAAAAAAAGGGGACAAAAATTTCAAAAGGCATTTAAATTTCTTGGAATTAAAAAATGATATTTATATTTTTTATTTATTTTTTTTTCCAAGAAATTTAACTGGGTCAATTCAATTATAAAAAATAAAAGGAATTTATTCCTGGAAAAAGTTTTTTAAATTTTATTTTATTTAAAAATAAATATTTACATTTTTTTTTTTTTTTTCTTTTTAATTCATCAATTTATTAATGCGTTAATTATATTATAAAAAATATATATTTATTAATTAAATTTATTTATTATATTAATATTATTGTTTTTATTTTTTATAATTATAATTTAAAAAATTAATCAAATATTTATAAATTATAATAGATTTATCTAACAAATTTATAAAAAATATAAACTTGTTTTTTAAAATATTATTATAAATAAATTATTATACTAATACAATTATTTTTTAATTAACAACTGTAATTAATTATTTTTTTTATTTTTTTAAGGGAAAGTGAACTTAGTAGTCCACTTGTTTGGAACACAGCATATGAATTAATTTATCAATGGATTGGACAAAGAGTTACACCATTCAGATGGAGTGATGCTCAAGTTAACAAAGCTCTAAATTCATTTTTAGCATCTAAAACAACTGTTGATGTAAAAAAAAAAAAAAAACAAAAAACTAATAAATTAATTAATTTACAAAATAATTATTATATTAATTTTATATTTCAGATTGATCCAAATGAAATGGAAGGTAAATGGCCAATGACACTTTTATATTCTCTTTATTATGAATTTGGAAAAACATTTCCATTTTCAAGAGTTGCTGGAATAAGACACGAAGCTGCTTCAGCAAAAAGTAAAAAAAAAATTAATAAAATATCTAATAATAATAATAATAACTATTTATAAATTATAATATTTTATTTATTTATAAAATTAATTAGCTGAACTGATATTTCGTATGCTCAATTACACAATGGGTGAAGAATTATTTAGAAAAGGTGTTCAAAAACTTCTTCATGAATCAGCAACAAAGTAAAGTTTAAATAAAAAAGAAACAATTTTTTTTAAAATATAAAATAACAAGTTAAATATTTTTACACAATTTACACAAATATATTTGCTTTGATAAAAATATACATTAAAATTTTCTGTGGTCTTGAATAATATTTATAATCAATTCAAATCACATGACTAATTGTTTTTTTTTTCATTTAACAATTAATATACATTTTTTTAAATTAATTTTAAAAAATTTTCAAATAATTAATTGTTGATTTTCTTTATGTTTTTTTTTTTCAATTTAGTCGAAGTTTTTATGCAAATGATATATTTATGCATCTTGACACAGTGAGATTAGAAAATAATTTGACATTACCAAGTGATTTGACAATAAGTAATATTGCAGCACCTTGGATTAATCGTGATCGTGTGCCACTTGTAACAGTAACTCGTAATTACGAAACAGGAAGCATAAATTTCACACAGGTAATATTTTTTTTATTATTTTATTAAATATATTCAAGGCAAAAAATGATTATTTTATTTTTTTTTAAATTATATTTTAATTATGTTAATATAAATTAATATTAATTTATTTATTTAATAATTTTTTGATAGAATGTTTATCTACGTGAACCACCACCACGTTCCAATGAAAAAATGTCATATTCTTGGGATATACCAATTGTTTTAAGATCACAAAATGCATTAAATTTTACACAGTTATATCCAACTTTATGGATGACAAAATCTGATTTATTATTAACTATAGAATCTGATTTAAATAATAATGAATTTATTATTGTTAATCCTGAAGAAATTGGTAATTAAATTTTAAATTTTTTTATTACTTTAAATTTAAAAAAAAATAAATAATAATAATATGTTGATTAAATTTAAACAAAAAGTCTATTGTAAAATTAATATTTTTTTTAAATAAACAGAGAGCTTTTTTCAGAAGAAAAAAAATAATTATTAAAATATATTTTTATTATTGAATATGTATAACTAAATAATTATTTATAAAATAAAATTACTGATATAATAAATATTAAAATTAATTTTTAATTAGGTATGTTTCCTGTAAATTATGACATGTGTAATTGGGCAATGATTAGTGAATTTTTACAAGGACCAAAACGTGAATTAATACCAGTATTAACACGTGCAAAATTACTTCATGATGCTTGGAATATGGCATATGCTGGTAATTTTTGTTTTGATATTGCTTTAAACATGACATTATTTTTAAAAAATGAAACTAGCCATGTTGTTTGGGAGCCATTTTTTACAATGATTGATCATGTTGGAAGAAGAATACAAGGTTCAGGAAGTGTATCCACAAAATTTGAGGTTTAAAACAAAAAAATTTAATTAATTTATTAATACTAATTAATTAAATATAATTCAATTTAATTTAATTTATTTTATTTTATTTTTAGGCATATGTATTTAGTCTTCTTGAGCCACTTTATAAAAATCAACTCAGTGAAGTACCACAACCAAATGAACCATCATGGAAAATTCATATGCGTGGTTTAGTTAAAAATTTTTTATGTCGTGCTGGTTATATTCCTTGTGTAAAAGAAGCTGAAGAACAATACAGAAAATGGATGAAAGATGATGAACCTGATGAAGGAAATCCGTAAGTTTAAACTTATTTATTAATTAAAAAAATTCATCAATTGATTGTTATTAATAATAATTTTTTTTAATTAAATTTTAGAGTTGCAAATGAATTTATATGTCCAGTATTTCGTTGGGGAACAATGGAAGAATGGGAATTTGGTCTTCAACGTGTTATTAATTTTCCTCAAAAAACCCATGAAAGAAAACAAAGTGAAAGAACATATTTATTAAAAACACTTGCTGGTTGTCCAGTTGATAAATTAAAAATTGAAAAATTATTAAATATAACAATATTAAGTCAAAATACAAATTTTAGTGATTCAGATATTCATTTGGTGTACAGTACATTGACTGGTAGTGCTGCTGGTTATTCAACATTATTTGATTTTCTTGTTGATAATTGGGATACAGTTAAACAAAAATTTGAAAATAAAAAACACTTATGGAATGGTATTGTTAATTCAGCAACATCATCATTTAGTACACAAGAAGGATATGATATGGTATCTGAATTTTATGCAAATAAACAAGGTGAATTTGATTCAGCTGATTCAATTATGGAAAAAGTACTGGATGATATTGATCAAGAATCAAAATGGAGTGAAAGAAATATTCCAGTTATTGATTCATGGTTACAAAAAAATGTTAAAAGTAAACCAACAATGCTCATGTCTCAAATAACAACTGTTAAATCAATCATTTAAAATAATAAAAAAAAAAAAAAAAAAAAAATACAAATTAATAATTAATCAGTATATAAATAATTGTATTTTTATTATATATTCATATATTAAAATGAATAATATATTTTATTTTCTTTTATTATAATAATTTATCTAATTTTCTATTTTTATTTTTAACATATAAAAGAAATAAAAATGTAAAATTTAAAATATGCAGTTTTTTTATTTCAAAATTGAAGATTATTTAAGATTTATAGGATCATCATTTTTCTTTACTGTTTATCCTTCATCCATTCCTGAATCAAAAATTGATTGAATAATTTTTTCAACTCTGAAAATTAGAAAAAAAAAATTATTTGCAAAAATCTATCAACTAAAATGAACAATAATAATAAATGTTTAAACAACTCACTCTTTTTGATCTGTGATAGTTTTAAAAAAAAATCTAGCTTTCTGTGGAAAATGACCTATAAAATAAAAACAAGTATTTGCACTATTTTTTCATAATATTAACCATTAAATTATTTATATTTATTATTGCAATTATTATAAAAATAATAAAATTATATCAAAATAAACATACCTTTATCAGGAACAATGATAAAGCATAAATGATATGTTCCTTCTCTATAGTTTTCAAAAGCAATTAGAAAATTCTTATTTGTTGTTATATTTTTATGAGAATAAACTACAACATTTGGGTTTTTAAAAACTGTAAAATCATGTTGAAATTCTATCTGTAATTAAATTCATTAATTAATAAACAATTAATAATTTTTTAATAATATTAAAAAATTATACAATACAATTATTATTTACCATTAAATCCATCGTTTGTCCTTTTATTTCCTCGACAAACATTGATATAATGATTTTACCATTCCCTGAATGAGGTGCAGCAAAACATTGTAAGAAACCCTCTATTTTGGGATAAATGTATTCATTTTGATTTATCATTGATGCCCAAATAGTCCAATATAGCATTCTAAATGACATCATTATGAGTAATTTATTTTTCACTTCAACTACAATTATTAAATTTTTAATTATTGGCAATTTTAAAAAATTATAAAAAAACAAAATAATACGAATCTAACAATCTAGGATTATAAATATGAAAATCACACAAGAACAACCTACACCACTTTCGAATGGTTTCACAATGAAACCTGTTTTTTTTGGCACTGCAATTTCTCAATTGTATTATTTGCCTGAAGTGAAAAAAAAAATTCAATATACCTGCCTATTTACAAAACTATAGAAATAAAAAAAAAAAAACTATTATTATTATTATTCTACAAAAAAAAAAAAAAAATTAAACAAGTGTTTAATTTAAAACCAAAAAATTTTTATTTTGCAGAAAAAAAATGAAATTCAATAGTTTATTGTAAAAATCATAATAATTTTGTGATAAAAAATATAAAATACGAGATAATTATATGTAAATATGTATTGTAAATAATCATCAAAAATATTTATTATTTTACTTATAAGTTAAAATAAATTTTAATTTCACATGTTAAACTTTTAATTTAAAACTTTCGTCTCATCTAGTCTCACAGAATCACAATTTTTGTACTTTATCATTTATTTAAAGTTGATTTAGTTTAGTATTAAAAAAAAATATATGCAAAAAAATGTCAACTTTATTGTTGACATTTCATCAGAATATTATATTTAATGAAAATATTCTAATATTTATTTGAAGATTATTTTAGATTTATAGGATCATCATTTTTTTCTACTGTTTATCCTTCATCCATTCCTGAATCAAAAATTGATTGAATAATTTTTTCAACTCTGAAAATTAGAAAAAAAAAATTATTTGCAAAAATCTATCAACTAAAATGAACAATAATAATAAATGTTTTAACAACTCACTCTTTTTGATCTGTGATAGATTTAAAATCACATCTAGCCCTCTTTGGGAAATGACCTGTAAAAAAAAAAACCATAAAATATTTGTACAATAATTTTATTCACAATATTTACCATTAAATTATTTATATTTATTATTGCAATTATTATAAAAATAATAAAATTATATCAAAATAAACATACCATTATCAGGAACAATGGTAAAGCATAAATGATATGTTCCTTCTCTATAGTTTTCAAAAGCAATTAAAAAATTCTTATTTGTTGTTATATTTTTATGAGAATAAACTACAACATTTGGGTTTGTAAAAACTGTAAAATCATGTTGAAATTCTATCTGTAATTAAATTCATTAATTAATAAACAATTGATAATTTTTTAATAATATTAAAAAAATTATACAATACAATTATTATTTACCATTAAATCAATCGTTTGTCCTTTCATTTCCTCAACAAACATTGATAGAATGATTTTACCATTACCTGAATGAGGTAAAGCAAAACAGCAAAATGTAGAACCTAATCGGCGACAAATGTGTTTATCTTCATTTATCACTGATGCCATAAAAGTCCAATATAGCATTCTAAAAGACATCATTTTGAATAATTTATTTTTTATACTTCAACTACAATAAATTATTCAATTATCAAAATATAAAAAAACAAAAACATACAAGTCCAACAATCTAGGATTATGATTATGAAGATTACACAAGATATCTACACAAATTAAATTCAGTAAAATAACCAAATTATTTTCAAGATCACATTCTACTGAGCAAAACTAACAACTAAACCTGTTTTTGGCCCTGCAGTTTTCAAACTTCAAAGTATTTTCCTCCCTTTTGTATAAATCTTTTTTTTTTTTTTTCGTATATTTACCTGAAGTGAAAAAAATAAGAATACCTGTGCGTTTACAAAATTAAAAATGAAATAAAAAATCAAGTCTAATCTAAAACCAAATAACTTCATTTACAGAAAAAATAAATAAATAAATAAAAATAAATTGTAAATAATAATTATTATCTTAAAAAATATTTATTCAAAAATTAAAATGAATTTAAATTGCACATTATAATTTTTAAATTAAATAACTATTTTTTGTTTTTAAAATTAAATAAAAATCAATTAAGTTCTTTTTTAAGAATTGATAATTTTGTAAGAGCAAGATCACGCCATGCTCGACGTTCTTGAAGTTTATCAAGTGGACAAATTTCTTCAAGTTGTTTTGATATTTCATCAGCAGCGTCTCCAACAAATTTTGGTGTTGGTCCAAATGTTTCACTGACATCATAAATTGATTTATTATATGTCTCACAATATTTTTTCATACCTAAAAAAAAAAAAAAATTAATTGAGGACAAAAAAAAAAAATAATCTATTTGTATTTTTTATACTGATTAATAAAATAAATACCTTCAGCATTTAAATGAGCAGCTTCAAAAGCACCAAGAAAAGCATAACGCATACCAAGTCCTTCACTCATAACAGTATCAACATCTTTAACACTCAACACACCATCAGTAACAAGTCTCCAAGCTTCATTTAAAATAGCATATCTAAAAAAATATAATCTATATATTTAAAGAAAAAAAAATATACATCATTTATTAATATTATTTATAAATAATATTTAATACTGTAAACGATTAAGAGCAAATCCATCAATTTCACGTGAAAATACAACTGGACTTTGACCAATTTCTGTCATGATTTCTTTGGTTTTTGTTGATATCTCTGGTTTGGTCCATGGACTTGGTACTATTTCAACAAGTGGTACATAATAAGGAGGATTTACCTAAAATTAAATTAATTATTCAATAAATAATTTACAAGACATTTTATCATATTTATTTTTTTATATTAAACAACTACTTGCTTATCTTAAATAAATAAAATAGATAAAACTTACTGGATGTGAAACAATAACTTGTGAACGATGTTTAAGACTTTCTGAGAATAATGACGGTTTAAATGTTGAAGTTGATGATGATATAATTGTTTTATCATCAACAAATTTATCAATTTCAGCATAAAGTTTTTTTTTTAAATCCAAATTTTCAGGTATACATTCTTGAATTAATTTAGCATTTTTTAATACATCAGAAATACTTGAAGTACCTTTAATAAGTGAAAATTGTTCATCAGCTTTAAGATTTCCTCGTAATAGTCCACCTTGTTCAAGTTTATTAAGCTGTTGTTGAACATCATCAAGTGCTTTATCAATTTGTTCTTTAACAACATCATAAATTGTGACATTGTAGCCAACACTTGCAAATAACATTGCCCAACTTTTACCAATAAGTCCACTGAAAATTAATTTTTTTAAAATACATCATTAATTTATTATTATTTATAAATTTAATTATTAAATATTTTTACCTTCCAATAATACCAATGTTTTCATTTTTAGACATATTGTTACTGTTTATTATTCAACAATATTGTACAACTTGTTAAATGGTGATTGTAAAATATCCAGTCCAAGCAAACCAAGACTTTTTACATAACTGATTAACTGTTGCCATGCAAAGATATAATCATACAGATAATTATGAAATATTGAACATTCTTATCATATAATTAATTTTTCTACTTTCAATATATGTACTTATTTCTTTTTTTGTTTTTTTTTTTTTTAATTATTCTAAACACTGCTTACAACGCTACATGTTGGATACTACCTTAACATCATATGTTTATTTGTGTTGTGTTTACACTGACAGATGACAGCAATAAATAAATAAACAAGTATTACATTAATAATTAATAATTAAATTATTTAAAAATGTTTAAATTATTAATTTAATAAATAAAAAATAATTAATTAAAATTATTTTGTATTGTTTCAATAATGTAAAACAAAACAACAACATAACCTTTAAAAAATAAGAGTGAAAACAAAATATAAACAAAAAAAAAAAAAAATTAGAGAGCAACAACACCGTTATAATTATTGTTAAATTATTATAATAATAAAAAAATAAAAAAGAAAGTTATAATTAAATAAATGGCTGTGTAGAAAATAAATTAAGTATTTAAATTAAAAAAAATTCAATAATATTTATGTAAGTATTTTTAAAAGCTAAATAATAAAAATGATTAATAAATAAATAATAACTATCCAATTTATTTGTAGATTAAAAAAAAAAAAAAAACAAAAAAATATGTCATATTTACGTGGTTCAGCAAATTATGTTTGGTGTACAACAAGTGTACTTGGTAAAGGTGCAACTGGAGCTGTATTTCAAGGTGTTGATAAAAATAATGGTCAACCAGTTGCTGTTAAAACATTTAATCAATTGTCTCATATGCGTCCAATGGATGTACAAATGCGTGAATTTCAAGTATTAAAAAAAGTAAAACATGAAAATATTGTTAAATTATTAGCAATTGAAGAAGAACAAGATGGTCGTGGTAAAGTTATTGTTATGGAATTATGTACTGGTGGAAGTTTATTCAATATACTAGATGATCCTGAAAATACATATGGTTTATCAGAAAATGAATTTTTATTAGTACTTGAACATTTATGTGCTGGTATGAAACATCTTAGAGATAATAATCTTGTTCATCGTGATTTAAAACCAGGTAATATTATGAAATATATTGCTGATGATGGTTCAACAATATATAAATTAACTGATTTTGGTGCTGCTAGAGAATTACAAGAAGATCAACAATTTGTATCACTTTATGGTACTGAAGAATATTTACATCCTGATATGTATGAAAGAGCAGTATTACGTAAACCAGTTGGTAAAACATTTGGTGCAACAGTTGATCTTTGGAGTATTGGTGTAACATTGTATCATGTTGCAACTGGTAATTTACCATTTCGTCCATTTGGTGGTAGAAAAAATAAAGAAACAATGTATTATATTACAACTAAAAAATCATCTGGTGTTATATCTGGTATTCAAACATCTGAAAATGGTTCAATTGAATGGAATCGTGATTTACCAAATAATTGTAGATTAAGTTATGGTATTAAAAAAATTGTAACACCATTATTAGCTGGTTTATTAGAAGTTGATCGTCAAAGAATATGGAGTTTTGATAGATTTTTTTCACAAGTTACTGATATATTATGTAGAAAAAATTTTCATATATTTAATATTCATACAATGCAATTAATTAAAATTTATTTACATCCAGATGATCAATTACATGTATTACGTACATCAATACATGAACAAACTGATGTATCACCAACAACACAAATAATATTACTTGGTGATGTACCATTGACAAATATTATTAATGATACAACACCAATAAGAGGTTATCCATTATCACAAATTACTTGTGATACACCATTATTATTATTTTCAAAAGATAATAATAATGTTGTACCAGCTGTTATTAATGGTAATAATTCAATAGCATTATCATCAACAACAACAAATTTACAAACAACAACAACAGCAGCAACAGGAACAACAACAGCAACAACAGTACCAACATCAACTGGATTATCAATAAATGATTCAACAACATCATCATCAAAAACAACAACAACAACAAATGGTACATCAATAGTATCATCAACAATGATAAATGATAAAAATAAATATAATGGTGATTCACCAATAATATTTCCAACATTTGCTAATATTGTATCAGTTGAAAATGATGCAAGTCAAGCAAAATCAACATGTTCTGTTGGACATTCATGTAAAAGAATAATTGATAGATTATCATTATCAAGTAAATTATCACAAGATTCAGTAAATTCATTTATTAATTTATTATCATTTGAATTAAAACGTTTAGTTAATAAAACAGAAAGATTAAGAGAATTAACAAATACAATAAATAAAATAGCAATATCTGTTGTTAGATGTGAAACATTAGGTAAATTAATAATAAATAAATTTTCAAAAATAGATAAACAACAAGAATCAATGGAAATAACAAGATTTTTAAATGATTTAGAAATACATGATTGGAAAAATGAATTAAAAGATAAAAGTAAACAATTATTTAGTGAAATATCACCAGCAATTGGACAATTAAATCAAAAATATGTACATGATGGTATATTAAAAGCTGAATGGGATTGTTCAACAAGACAATTATCATGTCCATGGAAAAATAAATCAAGTCAAAGAGCATTAATATTAGTTGATAGATTAAGAGATGGTTGGCAACATTTATTACGTGATAGAGCAACAAGAACATTAACATACAATGATGAACAATTTCATGTATTAGAAAGAATTAAAGTTACTGAAACTGGTAGAAGAATGAAATTTTTATTAGAAAATGAATGTATACCATCAATTATACAAAGATCTGAATCACTTGCTGATTGGTATAAAATGGCACAAACAATATATTTACAATGTCAATTATTAGATAAAGATCTTGATAATTATGAAAGTATATTAGAAAATTATTCATACAGATTATATCAAGAAAGTGCTGAAAGACATGAATCATTATTAGAATTAATTGAAAGATTACCAAATCGTCAAACATCAAATGAACAATTATCAAATTATCCAGATTCAATACGTGATGATGGAGCTAAAACATGGAGAAATATATGTGATTTACAACAACAAATTAATTTAATAATATATGAAAATAAAATACTTGCTGATAGTATTTATCGTATAACTGATAATGAAAATTATTTAAAAAATAATAATGATAATCAATTAAATATTGATATTGATAAAAATAATGTTATTTAAATTTTTAATTTTATTTATTAAATTAATATATTTATTTTTCTTTTTTTTTAATAAAACATAAATTATATTTATATAAATATATCTATCGTCAATATTGTAAATAATATTGTTTAAAAAATTAAATTAAAAATTATTTAATTATATTGGAATTTTTTTTTATTTATCCTATAGGTATATTTCATTTTTTTCATTCAATAAATTGATTTGCAAATGAATCTCTATCAACAAGTAAATTTAATCTTT